>JAKUCG020000141.1:107500-590752 GCA_022539655.2 Ceriodaphnia dubia | reverse complement strand
TTATTGTTCCTTGTGATCTTGGCCTTTCGACGTCTAATAATATTCCTGCCTAGCTCGATAGCTCGATCGCCCGTAGTCGGCAAAATGGAATAGCCCGTGGGAACTTTGGGGACGATCTCCTTTAGCCAATGCCAGAGCCCTAGTGGGCGAGCTCTTTGGGCCGACTGCAGGCAGCACGACGAGAGACCGTAGGGAAAGAAGCCGAGTACGTAACGTTACGTTAATCTGTCAGCGATGTTTGGTGTAGTGTAGCGATTCTTCTCGGCTCGGCTTTTCCACCGACTAATACATCAATTCATCATCGATTCCTCATCTGGGCATTTCGGTGATGATGAAGACGACGCGGCGTTTCTGGTGTTGCGAACAAACTGATTCGATTGCTTCTAATGTTTGATGGTCTTTCAGATTCTGGGAGGCGGCACAGGGATTAAAGGCTTTGCCGTCGAGTCAAGTTGGCGCCAGGGCGATGGAGATCTGGAACGAATTCCTCGGACCGGAAGCCAAGTGTCCCGTCAACGTCGATTCCAAATCTCACGAGGCGACGCGACTGGCCATGGACAAACCTGATCGATGGACTTTTGACCGAGCCGCGGTAAGATGAACGTACACTAGCCTACATTCACCAATAACACTATTTTATCGTCGTCCGTCTCGAGATTTCTCTTTGCCAAGGCAATACGTAATCTACGTACTCCTATACTGCACTCGACGCGCCGCCACCTACTGCTATATACTATACTACCGCACACTCTATAATGACATCTTTAATGGTTGAATTCGGGGCATTAGAGATGAGGGTGTCAAAACAGGGCCGTTTGCCCTCCATTTAATAGCTCCATATAATACAGTAGAGTCTCGCGTCACGGGCTGCCGGCCGGGACCGGGGCTTCTATCGAATAATCGATAAGTTACCTAGTGGCAAAGACGAGGCCAACCATTTCTCGCCCAACAACCACCAGTACCGCGTTTATTTGATGTAAGCCGTATAAACCTTCGTCGACCGGTCGTCATTTCATGTTATAGAACTCTTGGCTTGATGTTCTCTTGACGCGGAAACTGAAACAAAAAAGAGACCACCAAAAGCCGGAGCCGGAGCCGGAGCCGGCCCAATTTCCTGGCTGAAATTGCCCATCTGAAATGACTTTGATGGCCGTGTCATTATTATTATTATTATTTGCCAATGTGAGCGGCTTCATGCAGCCTTGCTGGACTTGAGGAATTGAGAAACGTACGTAGCGTCGTAGATGTGAAGTAAATAGGGTTAATAACGGTCGAGTCGGCGAGTGTACTGACTGGCTGGCCGGTCAATGGCGGCTAATGATGGTGGGACGGGCTGGGCGATTCGATCGTGTGACAACATGTCATGGCGTCGACGGCAAATAATAGGCAAGAAAATGAGGCAGCAACGGGGCGGGCGATGTGAAGCTGTTGGTGGCGGCGGCGGCGGCGGCAGGAGGCAGACGATCTATGACTTTGGTGACTAGTTACTAATTAGCTTTCGATTGTTATAATGTCGATTTGTCGCCGTTCGGTCGGTTGTTGTTGTTGCAGGCCCACGTCTACCACTTGATGCGGAGCGACAGCTACTCGCGCTATCTGCGCTCCGAAATGTACAAGGATTTCCTTAGCGGTTCCAAGAAGAAGGTTGTAAGTCATTTTTCTTTCATTCCCAAATAACGAATCAATACCGCCACCGTGATGTACGTTGTATACTCCTACTAGACTACTATCGTCATCTTTATAATTATATGTTGTACTCTCCTCCTACTCTCATCCACCCGACGCTCTATTGTCCCAGCCACTACGTACGTACGTACGTACGACTACGGTACTCTTGTAGCGCTACCCAATGTACATTCATCGGGCAGCAAGAAATCCATCTCAAAAACTTCTCCTTTACCTCTCTCTCTCTCTCTATCTCTCTGCGTTCCTCTGTTTCCTCCTCCTCCGTGTGTCCTCTGTCGTCTCTCATTCCTTCTTCCTTCCACCCGTAATCGCGCGCGCATTCGCTTCCGTGCCACAGCAGACTTTGGTGAAAGGCATTCGCGCCATTGTGCCCTTTTAGCAGCAGCAAGAAGGATGGCATGGTGGCCAGGCTTCTTCTCCCTACCCAATATCCTGAATTCCATATCCCTCTCTACCATCTCTCTCCAAATGAAAGAAAGAAAAGAAAATGGTCGCCAACCTCCCTACCCACCCATCACCCACTATCTTCATCCTCCTTCCTATCGCGTATTGCGCGTCCCCGATCGAGAGACGTACACATAAAGCAGCATCTAGCTCATCGACGCTCGCCACGTACCGCAAGTCTTGGTTTTTTCCTGTCTCCCTTCTCCTTTTTCTTATTGGAAATCAAAGCAAATAACCAAACAAATCAGAGTTGTCTACTGCAGCAACAACAAATCCCACAGTCGTTTTCTAACCCAATTTCTGTCCGCTTCGCTGCCAGCCATCTTTAACACCCGTCTTTCAGTTCTCTATGGCCTGCATGCCACCTTCAAAGAAAACCATCAAATTTGAAAGGTATTCCTTGAATATCCGCTATATATACTTTACTTTGTTCGATTTTGTTTCTGTTTTCCGAAAACGTTGACATTCAAACAACATCAACAAACAAAAAAGAAAAAAAGAATAAAAAACAAACAAGAAGAAACAGACAATAGACGTTCTCTTTTGTCTCTGTTTTTTTTTGTTTTGTATTATTTGAAATCATTTCTAGACATAGGCTAGTACTACTAGTGTGCCCTATATAGACGCTGGCAGATGTATTAGTATATAGAGACGTACGCTACGAGATAGATAGTTATTTTGCTTCTAGTATCTAATATCAATAATATAGTTTACTGCTGACGAGATCTTTTAAAAGAAGGATATTGCTTTTCATTTTAGCGCCGTCCGGATTTGAATAGCGCTGCCAGAGCATTAGATAGATGGAATAGAGAATTCTGCGAAGTAGACTGCGTCGTCTCATTTCGTTAATAAGATTGCATGCATTTGTAATCCTCCTCCTACACCCACAGCAACAGCAGCAATAACTCAAACTTTAAAACATAAAATTAGTTGTCAAGGGTATTTTTTTTTTCGTCTCCTTTTGTTCTTTCCTTTTCCTATTTTACTCCAGGCTGCAAGTTCCTTAAGGGTCTCCATATAATAAAAAAACGTAAAAAAAGAGAGAATACTACGGTACTATACTACCACTACGTGATATCCAGCTTTTCATGTCGTGCTGCTCTATTATTGTATAACTTTGAAGTCCATTACGTACCCAAGTTGATCCTGCTCTACCATTTCACAAGTTTCTTTTTCTTTCCTCCTACGATCATTTCCAAATAAACTTTAGACAGTATATAGTCTTTAAAAGAAAACACCCGAGATCAAATATCAGCAGCAGCAGCAACTATAGACTCATTCCCGGTGGCACAGAATATCGATCAATAAGTTAGTCGATCGTCGACATGCAGTGATTCAAAGACAATACCGCCGTTCGTAAATGTTAGAACTCTATACTAGCTTAGGTACGTGTAGTCGACGATAGGCTATTTCATTTCTTGTTACATGTCCACGAATAAAACCAAAGAACACCCCCAATTAAAATACGTGTTACATATATATACTGTATATATATTAATATTATACATATAAAGAGCATAAACGCTAATCGATGATAAATTGATAATACTAATAATACTGTTAATAAAATAAAAACGACGGAAGTGAAAAAAAAGGCCTCGCTGACGATGAGACATTTAATTCTGCGTCTTATTGTTTTTCTTCTCGCTCTCTCGTGTCGACGGATAGACCGGTCGGAGTTTTATCGTCCCTCGGCTCTCCAACTTCAACATCACGTCAAACTGATTGATATTCTTGACAATTCTTTCATGAAACAAAGACACCAATGTGATCCAGTGCACAATGTGCGGTTTTTAACTACTAAGGGCCTAGGTCTTTTGTACACTGCAATGATTAGCGAATCGTCCGATGACCACCTTGTCCTGCTGCTGGCTCCTCTCTACTCTCAAACATCAACCTCGACATTTTCATTCTCTTTTGAAATTCACCGTTTCTTCATTTTTCTTCTCCTTACTCTATTGTTACTACGATTCTACGTTTGCTGAATCTGTTTGCTGCGCCTATACACATTTCCATCAGCTATAAATTCCACCTGATGTAGATTTTCTCTTCCGCCGCTGTTCCTCTTTTTTTCCTTTTCTTTTCTTTGTTGCGTTGTTTCCGTTTCCAAGTAATAAAGAAGAAATTTCACTTTGTTCCCGAAAATGCGCACCCTCCCAAACTGATCGATCAATGGCCTGGATTGTTATTATCAATTACTCAATTGTATCTTAGGCAAATTCGGACACAACGGCAAAAAAACCAGCTGATGTTAATTTTATTAGCTTTATGTGTCCTCTCTAGAGAAAATAAGAAGATTAAAAAGCAATATGTGGTCTCATTTTTCCTCCCTTATTTCTGTTGTTTCCAATGCAAAATGTTTGAGAATAGAGCCCCTTGCCCATGTAATTCTGTACAGCACCTCTCAATTCGGGACAATGATAATCTTAATTAGGATGTGAAAGCAAAGCTAATCGAATAATTTTAAAAATAAAAAGCGATGATGGATTGTTTATTGATATCATGCAGGGAAATGGATGTGATGTATGAACGGGATTCGCCCTTTTCTTCTGTTGTGTTGTTATCACGGTTATCGCAGAGGGTAACATGTAGGTCACGTTTTCAGTAGTTCCACATGCCGTTTTCTCATAGTTTCTCATCATTCTGATTTCAAACATGCCGTTCATGTACAAAAAATTGGGTAGGCCAATACATTTGATATCCAGCCGCACCGATAGGAGTTGTTCTGATTAATTTCAACAAACTACTCAAACCGCAACCCAACACCGCTCCAAAACAGCAGGGCTCGGGCCATACCTACAATCAAGAAGGAACGTTATTGTTGATGCTATTAATATTTTACTTTATATAGTACACGATACAGTTCCGCGAATCCGGCAACTGATGACTAGACGGCCAGACACTAAGGGAAAAGTACCCCCCCCCCCCAAAAAAAAAAAGGCGTATCATACAAAGGGTGATGAATGTGTTATTCGTACCTGCCAAGGCCGATCCCAATCTAACGGAATCACGAAAGCTCCCAGCCAAGCGCCTAAACATGTCCACAATTCATTTGCCCCAATCCAATCCAAACTATATGGGATAAGGTGAAAATTATGTGTGAGCCAGCTGGCCAGTAAGTGCTGGGAACTGATATTAATGATTATGAAACACATTAGATGTAGCACCCTGAAAAGCTGGAGAAATTCCCAAGTTTGCCACTGGTTGCAACAGATGGTAGAATAAGAGCACAGCCTAGCATGGAAAATGAAATTGTTTGATCCCAGTATCTGTGTGAGAAAAATCAGGTGCATTTAAGCCATTAATTTTGCTAGGAACTGTTACATACATTCTTCCTAGTCAAAGAAATTTATATAACCCACTTGAGAAAAGGTGCTCCAAATAAAATAGATAAGATATGGATGAGCATCGGGGTAACAAGCCCAAACTTCAACAACACCATTGACATCTGGTATTTCTGAAAGAGAGAGGAAGGAAAACAGTTATTTTGAAACATTTTTTTAACGATGCAACACACAATATCGAATTTCATCTCAATTCCAAAATAACAGGAAATGGTTTCTTTTTCTATATGAGCTAGCCATTTGCCCATAAAAGTTTGTCAAGTTAACATCGATGCATCCTACATTAACGCTGGAATGGAAGTTCTGTCAGTCACAGTAAGTAAAGACTGAACATATTAGATATAATTCAACTTATTAGGCATCAGTACTACTAAAGAGAAATTTCATACCTCGCCATCAAGACGAACACTGGAAAGTATGAAGCAAAATATGATATTAAGCAACCATACTGTCAAACAGAAACGAAAATGGAAAAAATTGTCGACTTGGTCTTCAACTTTGTGCATCCCCCGCCATAGTAAAATGCCGAGACATTGTACTGCACTCCAAGAGTAGGCAATCGTTTGATCAGAGAATTTCCTTGAAAGACATTTTTTTGAACGCGGCCAGTTGTCACTTTGCATTTGTTTTGGTTGAGTTCGTGGATCGATTATGAAACAGCTGTTCATCACAGCCGCAGGCTACACAGCTGTTCTGCTTCGCTGGACGATGCTAGTCAGCGACTCGACGTACACGAGAAACGCTTCAAGTTTGCATTTACAAAAAACAGCTTCTCGTGAATTTTTTACTATAAATTTGCTTAGACTATAATTTTCAGTAATTCACGCAAAAATGTCGAGTTTTGGGACTACAGTTAGGAAAGTCGTGTTATATTGCGTGTGCCGAAATGCGGGTAAAGATTGCAATTGTGTTTTCTTTTCAAAAGAGGGAGGTTTTTACTCTGTAAAATAATTGTTTTTTATTTGTTGTTGTTATGAAGTCGAAACGAGGTACCGTAAGTTCCACCGAGTCGTCGTCTAGACAGAAACTTCCTTAGTTAGAGGACGTGGCTTTGGGTAACAATGCTTACACCACACTCGTAAAATTCTATCTCTACCGTTTTTTTTTTTGTTGTTGCATCACAATCAACTATTAGCTATAAAATAATGGTCGATCGCCATGTGTCGCCCAATGGTTGCATCAACGTCAAAGCACGACGTACGTGGATAAGAAGAGTCGACGAGCTGCCCGCTCTAGTGATTGAACAAAGAGGCTGCACTACCCAAAATTTAACTTCGTAATACCTCAATGGAGAAGACCAGAGGCTTGATGTAGCTACATGCAAGTTGGGTTGAAGACTTGAAGAACTTTTATTGAAGCACCAAGTTTTACTTTTCCTTGATCCGCGCGAATACTTTTTTCAACGGGGGAATTTAGCGAAAAATTGCAAGTTTTTGATGTTTGGTTCCATTTTAGACAAACCGTATAAAATAAAGTTTTTCAAGTCATAAAAGGAGCAAGCGTGTTAAATGGGAAAGATGCCACTTGCGATATAACACGAATTAATGAGGCGCGACAAGTATTCAGGGGAAAATTTTTTTTTTCTGCGTCTCTAGTTAAATTTTTCAGATTGTAAGGAATGTAAGGAATAAATAAGCGGCAGTAATTAAGAATAAGAACAGAGCATAGATTCTCACGGATATTTTTCAGAGCTTGGTAAAGAGGGGAGAAATACTAATATGTGATTTTTTGTTTCCCCCTTTCCCGCCCGTTTGCTTCCCTTTGACACCATCTGGTGGTCGTTGTAGCAACACGTTGGTGGCTTCCCCAAGTCAGTCTGCTAAATAGAAACGTCAGACCCACATAGCTGGCGGTGCCAGAGATTGTAGTGCCGAGCTAAGGTGAGGTTGCTTCTCTTTCTGCAACCATATAGGTCTGTTGCGTTTGGCAGGTGGGCATGCATTTGACGTTTGCAGCTCGGCGTAACCGCACCTACGAAGTACGTCGGGAGTTGGAACTCGTCGTTATCATCCCGGGAAGAGGGCCGTTGACCAGCAAGTTGTAGGAATTTCAGAACTCTTAGCTACGTGCCCGAATATTCTAGTGTGATGTTGACTTCAGAACGGCTCGGCATCCGTCGGTGACATCAAATTTTCAGTTGGATTGTAACGCTGCATAATCCATCCAATAGGTGAGTTAGTTATTATCTCATAGTACAGTGCACCTAGCCTGTGAAACTAGCCCTGTATAAAGTAACATGTATATCAGTTGGGACAGGAGGCAGCTTTGTTAAAGCTCGTCACATTGAGCAACTTTTTGGTGATAAGAGAATGGTGTGCCAAGTGAGTTTTATATGAACTCTGAGGTAGATAGACTAGCTCATATGTACTGAGAGTGAGCACACTGAGAAATCATTTGGGAGCATTCCCCTTGGAATATATTACAGTTAGATAGTGAAAGTTGAACAATGATTAGGACATGTTGAGCCTGAAGGCAGAGAGCAGAGAGTTTTGGTGCTCATCCTCTCTTCTCCTTCTTCACATGTGTCAGATTTTTGTGAAAGTATAATTGACTTTACCAGCAATTATGGTCTTGTGTTATTTTTACCTTGTGTTTTTTCGCGCGCCCCTTTCACCTTTGCAAGTCGTGATGCCTCGGTAAAAGAAGCCGTCGTCTCGTCTTGTCAATTGCGCCAACGAACTCTCTGACTGCCAGAGTGAAGGTGGCGGTGATGGTCTTCTTGACCTCTGATTGCCGGTGAGTCCTCATTTGTAGACACATCATTTTCAATGGTCCTCCTCGAGGCAGATGCCCTTTTTCAAACGCCGTCATCCTTCTACAGACCTCTACGTCGGTGTGGACATTAGGTATTTATTTCTGTCTATTTGGGGATATAATGATACGGCCCGTGTTTACACACGGCTATTTGCTCTGTAAGAAATAGCTGCGGATTGGATTTCCCCCGATTGCAAATGGCCAAATCCCCTTTGATCGCCTTGCTTCATAGCTGAGAGATCTTGTTGTCGTCATGATATACAGCAGCAGTGGTCGTAGTGGCATAAATCATTGGTTGCCAAGGTTGAGGAAACGCAATCGCTCGACTTACCTTGTCGGCGGCTCACACTGGTATTAAAAGAAAAGTTTGGGAAAAAGGCACAATTGTGTCCTTATCCTGCTGATTCGGTTTTTAGGTTGCCGCGATTCTCTCTCTACTCGTGTCCTACGTCTCCAGAAGAAAGTGGGACATCTTCCAGAAGAGAAGCGCAGCGCGCTTTGTCGCCATCTGCAACCTTAATTGTTGTTCTCAACACGTCAAAGACGACTGGTATCTGCCTCTGGGCGATGAGAACGTAAATTCTATTAGGTACTACGCGGCTCTGCCGACGACGACGACGACGGCGTACTATAGTCATTATTCTAATGTCGGTCCTGCTCTCGTTGAATATGTGGCCAATTGAAATATCAGGCTGCTACATTGCTACAATTCCATTGATTGATGCTTTTGCCCAAGTTTCGGAGCGTTCCGAATCGAGTTATGATGATGATCCTTTTGCTGATGTAATAGTCTCGTAGCTCCAGCGTAGCTCTGCGCTGGTGAAAGTAAAACCATTGGTGGAGGAACGACGACGACGACGTCTAGGATATCAAAGCCCGCATAGTTCCAAAAACGGTCAGTGTGTCAAAGTTGTAAGGAATGACGACGGGGTAATGTGTCGGTGAAAGGCTGGATGAAGATGGACCGTTTGTTACTTTTCCCATGCGCAGCACTGGGGAATGGTGTACGTAGAGAGGGGGCCAATGTCGTCGTCCTCGTCGTTCGTGACGAGAGAAGGGAAGGCAAGGGAGTTTATATAGATATACATACATATAAGCGGTCGGCCATTTTGTGAGATCGTCGAACCCGGCCTTGCCAGTCGTCGCCACCACCGCCACCACCATTACGAAGCCAAAGCGCCTCCTTCCCTTCTTCCCTCCTCTAGGCGATTCAGTTGTTGGCTCTTTGTTCTTGTTTCATTTTCAAGAGCCGACTCTTCTTTTCTTTTTTCGACTGCCCAAGAGTTCCATGCTTCCATCCACGTTCGTTGGTTTTTTTTTTGGTCCAAAAAAGATGTGTGGTTCCGTCGGGACAATTCACCTTGGACGCATCCGCCACATGAAACCACGTTCACTACAGCAGGGGGAGCGGGTCCTGCTTTGTTTTGTTTTGTTTCTTTCTTATCCTATTCATTTGCTGTTGTAGTTAACAGCTTCAGCTGAAGAAATGCAGTTGTCCTTGGCTAACCAGTTGTGGCTTTTCCTTGTCTCTTCTCTTCATGTCGTCATCCCTCTCCCTCCCTCGCAGCACAGCACACTTTCAATCTTCTTCTTGCATTTCTTCTGTCGTCACAAAAGAAAAAAGAAACCTGAATGACAGGAAATCAGCTATCCCTGCCCGTTGGTTGGATGGGGGAAAAAAAAACTAAAAACAGCAGTGGCGGCGGATAGGGATCGCTGATCGCATTCGTAAAAAGCGCCCGTCTGTCTGTCTGTTTGTTTGTTTATCACAGAGTGTGCTTTTCATTCCCACGAAAAGGACATTTGGAAATGCAGGTGGGCACATGTCGCCATGAAATTCGTGACAAGGCGTCGTGATTTTGAAGGCGAACTCACGGGATCCAAAAACAAAACAAAGGCCAACTGGTCGTTGAAATCGGTCAAAGATTTGGTAGCGATCGTCGGTTTGGCTCCGCTATTGTGTTGGCCAATACCTTGTTTGGGATTGCGCACGAATGTGTTCATCATACGCACCTTTAAGGATATTGTGCAATTCTTTCTCTGTTGTTTTTTTTTTGTCTTTTTGTAGAGATAAGTTTATTGTTGGGCAAAAGAGAGAAAGAGAGAGACAATGGTAGAGTGGACTGACAGGAAATCCATCGAAGTGAAACCGGTCTCGGGCACGGGGACCCCTTTCAGTCTCGCCGCGCCCCGGGGCTCTCACCGCGATCGTGCGGGCGAAATAGTCTAGTCGAAATACCGCACACACTGCCGGCCGGATCGTCGTATTTCCTTTTGACCACATTTTTCGAATCTCAATTCCCAGGACTTGTACTATGTAACATTGGGTTTGCCTACCTGCCAGCCAGCCAATTTTTCTTTTCTTTCTCTGCGGATAAAAGGCGCCGTGTCGCCGTGTAAATAATAATAAAAAAGTCGAATGGAAACTAGGAAAGCCAAAGCCAATAGGAAATGGCAGTGACGTTGGTAGAAACCGTAAGTATTGGCCGGCGGCAGATGTGTAGCAGGTGTGCAATCCACCTGATGGATGTTTACATGCTTTCATTGTCTAATGATGATGCTCTTTCTTTCTCTCTCTCTCTGGTCGTGCGCGTTCCTCTATCTGTGGTTTTTGGTTAGCTCATTTCCTATTGGTTCCGTGGTTCATTCCGTCGGTTCAATGCCGTTTGCGGCAGCGACGTCGATCCAATATAGCGCCGGATACAGGAGAGAATGTGAGGCAGTTGCAGCTGCGGCCGACGATGGGCGTGTGTCGATCTAGGCGGCTAACGGGCAGCAGGAGCTGCAGTACTAGGAAGAGAGTAGGCTACGTAGCGGCATGGCAGTTGAGCTTGATGTGCATTGCCACAATCTGCTTCCTCCTGTCGGAGCTCCCAAACGAACGAAAAATCCGACTCACGCAACCTCGTTCCGCTCGTTGATGGAGAATCCTGTCATGTTCCATGCCCATGCACACCCACGCGAATCTCATTTAGAATCTCTTTTGTCCGACTCTCTCTTCACTTTTTTTGCCGCGTTAAAAGCATACGCTACTGCCGCCACCGGCCTAGTGTCGTGCTCGCCCCTTTTTTTCCCCCCGTCGAAGAGAAACGAGAGAGAGAATGAAATGGGAAGCGTGGAAGCGGACAGGGACAAAAGACGATTGATGTGTGTCTCATTGGGGGCTCGTAGGTTTCGCTGTTTCGGCCAGTTTTGTACTATCCGACTAGGCGACTAGCAGAGTATAGTAGTCGTCTGAATCGATAAAGGTGTGTGCCTGCTAATCCGGCTTGCAAATGAATCCATCCGGCGTGTCTGTCTGTCTGACGCATCATAATGAGTTGTCTCATCATCAGCCCGAAGCCATTGCCTCTGCCCACGAGTCTATTGAACCATGGGCTGGGCCGAGGACAGTGCTACTAGCTCTTGGCAGCGCGACGACGGAAAGAACTCGATCATGTGGTTTTTTTAATTCTTTTTTTATTGTCTCTTTTTGTTGGACGGGAAATTTCACTTTTGTATTTGCCCACACATTCCCAGCGGTAGCGTGAACGAATGACGAGCCGCAGAGAGAGACTCATCTTTGCGGCCACCCACTTGAATTGGGTAGTGCGCGCTCATCTTCTTTTTGTGACGCTCCGCTCGATTGATGGACCGTGTGGTTTTTGGCTAAATGAAGCGAACGAGATTTGCGGTTGGGTTTGAGGCGTTCCATCTAGGAGAGCCAGAGATGGAAGGGGCCAATCGTTCTTCCTCTTCTTTTGGCTCCATTTTCCTCTTTGATTGTTTGAGTAACTCATGGACCTTCTCTTTTTCCCTTTGTATCTTCCGTCTAGGTTTTCGCCAACCGGGAAGAAGATTGATCGACGACATCTGCAGCCGCTACTACTACTTCTACTACTCTTACTATTTTCGCTATCCATTCCATAGACGAACAGCCCCGGCCCGGCCCCCCTTTTGTCAGTGCGTAGCGTGCCTCATCTGCTAACGGAAGGAAGGAAGAAGGAGAGCGTCGCTGCCAGCCGACGCCATTCCGTCCACCGCTAGCACCATCCAACTGGAACAATGTTTAGTCTCCGTCGAAACCGTGCTTTCCTCATCAAAATCGTGCTGCTGACGCCGTTGACTTGGCTCTGCGTCGTTCTCTACATGAACAGCTCGACCAAGATCATCCAGCAGTCTCAACAGGGACATCAGGAGCAGATCGTCTACGTCAACGACAATAAAGCCGCCGAAGAGAATCTGTTGGCTCAAGCCGAGCAACTGGACCAGAACCAGAATGCTCGCGAAGTCAAAGGACCGCCACTGAAAGACAATCTACTCAGGAAGAAGAAACCTACACCGTCGGGTTCGTTGACATTGATTTGCACACATACACAGAGTAAATAGCAGAAGCAGAGCTCATTTCGACGACAGCCAGCCACTAGATGTTACAATGACTGGCATTATTAATATGAGACGATGCTGCTGCTGCTGCTGCGACGCTTGCTGACGCATCGCCATGATGATGAAAATGATGATGATGATGGATTTTCCTCATTCGTACGTATCTCAGGTGGAGATCGAGGAGCTGGAGCCGGCGTGGGCGACCAAATGGCCGGTCAAGGCGTTCTAATGCCGCCACGTGAGCCCGATGGTCCCGGAGAAATGGGCAAAGCCGTTGTCCTCCCTAAAGAGCTGACGGCCGAACAGAAGAAGCTCGTCGATGATGGCTGGCAGAAAAACGCCTTCAACCAGTACGTCAGTGACATGATCAGCGTCCACCGGACACTGCCAGACCCGCGCGACGACAGGTACGAGTCTCGCTCTCTTTTCTTTCATTAAAAGCGTCCACCGGAAGAGATCAGATGGAGTAGACGTGGTAATAGTAGTAGCCAGGAGACTATCGAAACGAGGACAAACGAGTGGTGCAGCTACGTATATAACAGTGGACGACCTTTGAAGATAAAAAAAACAAAAGAGCCTGATATATATTTGTTGACAAGCCAAAGCTTGTAAGGCCGGTGGTTGCTGGCCTCAAGAACAAAGTAGTGAAAGCTGACCAAGATTGACGCGATCGAGATAGAAATGCTGTCCTGAGACAGAATACTCCGAGTGCTGCTGCTGCTGTTGTCACGGTCATGTTTTCGTTGTCTAGTAAAATGCGTAGCTGTCCGTTGCCGGCCGCTCTGACTCTGACTCTGGCCTTGTACGTACGTACGTACGAACGAGTAGACGTTCGTTTCCATTTGTAGAGGGTCGAGTCCATTGCCGGGAAACCGAGTGGCGTCGCAATCGATTTACGACGTGGACTGGACCGACTAGCGGTTTGAGGCTCCGTAATAACTTTATATTACTTTGGGAAAGTCTATTAGAAAAAGGAATGAAATTCACTCAAGTACGTGGAAGAGAACCGGTGGGCATCGGGTGATACAGTACGTACCCGAATTTCTTCCATCTTTCCATTCCCTTTTCCAATTTGCCCGCTCTGCCTTTTTCGCTCTTTTCTTTATATATATATATCATGTTGTTACCGTTTCTCCCTTGTACGGAGAGGCCGATAGAAGACGACACTCGAGTGAATGAACTGCTGCTGCCTGGCCGATTTGTCGTGGAAGCTATTGAAAATTCATGAAGGCAAGGGAGACGTATCAAAGGAATTCGATCGAATAGGTAATGGGATCAAGAAGGACGGCAGGAGAAGATGAAGTAGAAGGAGCAATGTTATTAGTCGGTGGATTTTTCATTTGACATGTTGTTTGTATGCGCCAGTGACTTGACTCGAGTCGTAGCGTAGGACAAGCGGAAAAACGGGGGAAACTTTTGACTAGGTCTAGGCAGCCGACGTAGCGTGTTTTACCTGACGTTACGTGAGTTTGCCTTTGCCTGCACGTGCAGGAGAAAGAGGGCTGTTGGGCGCCGCAGTTTGGGGCGCGTCTACTTTAGCTCGGCCGTGATGGAGTTGTAGCTCTTGACTTTTTTTTGGCTCTACTATAGCCACGTAAGCTACGCTGACTACGTCACGTACGTTGACGGATGAATATGGATGGCTTGGTTGAATTGCAGGTGCAAGGAGCCCGGTCGATACCTGACGACGCTGCCAGCCACGGACGTGATCGTCTGCTTCCACAACGAGGCCTGGTCAGTCCTCCTGCGGACCGTTCACTCCATCATGGATCGATCGCCTGCTCACCTTCTCAAAGAAATCATCCTCGTCGATGACTTTTCCGATATGGGTACGGTACAGTATCACCATCTCTTTTTTTCCCTTTTGATGGAGGAGGCAACATGGCCCAGTCTCATAAAAGGCGACTGACACCTCAATGGCCGATCCTTCCTTCCTTCCTCTTCTGCGACCAGCAGCTCTTCCTGTTCATCCTCCCTCCTCTTTTGTGCCTGGCTTTGCGTTTTATCGATTGGTCTCCAATTCTCTCCCTCTCCTTCTCCCGGCCACCGACCGGACCGGGCCCCTGTGTGCCTATGACAGCTTATCATCATCATCATCATCATCGTTGGTTCTTTTTTGTTGTTGTTGTTTTTTCCATCATGTTTATCCGTCGTCGTCTGTTGGGGCAATGGCCGGGTCGTAAAAAAACGTCCGTCGGGTGGATGCAGATCACGTCAAAGCCCCATTGGAGAACTATATGGCGCAGTACCCGAAGGTGAAGATAGTGCGGCTACCCAAGCGCGAAGGATTGATCCGGGCGCGGCTCTTGGGCTTGGAACACGCCACGGCTCCCGTCGTCACCTACCTCGACTCTCACTGCGAATGCACCGAAGGTCAGTCACGTTTTCCTTTTCTTTTTTCTTCTCTTTTCTGTCTCCTCCTCTGCCGACACCATCGTCGTAGTCGTCGTCTCGCCGCGGTCGCCTAGCGCGTCCACCACCACAGAAAAAGTCCCATGGCATTTTCAATCGACCCGGTTCTTCCCTCAAGTGTATCATTTTTTGTTGTACTTTTTCTCTTGTCTTTTGTTTCTTTCCTTATTATTTGTGTTGTTATCCTCGGCTCTTTGTACCGCGGCGCTAGAGATCTTATCTCTAAGGCCTTTTGGGTCTCTGCGCAACGCGCCAGCCTCACCGACAGTCCCCGACAAAAGGACGCAGTGAAAGCCGCTAGGCTCTCCGTGAGCCAACAACAACCGAAACCCAACCAATAGACGGGAGGGAAAAAAATAGAAAAGAGAAAAAAAGGCTGAAAGGAGCACAAGGGTGGAATCTTGCCCGAAAACGAAGCAGCGAACCTCGATGCCAATTCCTCCTCCTTTGCCCATTCTCCTACATCTCTAGACCCACCCACACAACATGATCGTATCGAGAAAATGGTAGGAGGGACTGGCTCGTTTTCGGGCCCGTTCCCAACTCGTCGAGTCGAGTCAATTTGTGGAATTTGCCATGACATTCCTCATCTGACGCCTCATTTCCCCCTACCGACTCGCCGAATACTGCGCCACTTTGAGTTATAGACGATCCGTGTGTCTTCATCTATCATTTATCTATCATTTATTGGGAACGGCGTATTTATTTATTTATTGCTAAGACTAAGAGAGTGAAAGATATGTGAGAAATCAGACACGTTGTACAAAACCAAAAAATCAAAAAAACAAACAAATTGAACCTGAAGGATGGCTGGAGCCGCTACTGGACCGGATAGCCCGTAACTCGACGACGGTCGTTTGTCCCGTGATCGACGTCATTGACGAGGATTCCTTGGCCATCCATTTCGATAAGAAATCGGTCCAAGTCGGCGGATTCGACTGGGGACTGCAGGTAACGTCACGAAAAAAAAACCAAGATTCCGGAGGAACTGCCTCTGCTTTTCGGGCCTAATCATAGACGACGAGGTGGTGGTGGCGGCTGGTTTGGTGCTGGTTTCGGCGGTGGCGGCGGTGTGGCTAACTAACAAACCGACCGACCAACAAACAAAGACGCGGGTGGCTTATTTCCCACCTTCTTTTTTCTTCTTCTTCTTCCCCTACCGCTCCGCTCTATTGGTGACCATTTCTGATTTCTACGTGCCAATAAACAAAGAGCATTTTAGAACGATTCAATCGGTCGGAACCGTTCAAAATGGTCGTTGTCGTCGTCGTCTAGATAAGAAAATGCTGCTCTGCCAGGTCAGGTCTCGTCAGGGAATCGTCGAAAAGGGCCAAGTCTTGTGGATCGGCCTAGATCGAATCGGAGCCGGAGCCCGGGTGGTGGTCCATCATGGAAACATTTGGGAAAAGCCTCTTCCGGACTCTATTGATCGGCTCTGTGACGGGCTGCCCTCCCCTTTTTGCCACCAAATCATCAGTCGCTTCCCTCTTTTCTTTTTTCTTCTTCCCAATCTTTGAATGCTCCATTTCTTTTTTTTGCTGAGACATGCAGTTTTTCGGGCTGCTTCCTTCAGTTCCTTCCTCTCTCCCAGTTTTTTCCCCCTTTCATCCACGCAGAGCGATCCCAAGTTTTCATCATCACGACGAGCCAACTCGGTCTCGTCTTTGAAACATCAGACGGTCGATTGGGTCGACGGAGATGAGGACTGAAAGGCGCGAGGGTAGAGAGAATGGCGCGGCCAAAAAAAGAGAAAAAGGCGAGAAGAAGAAACGAATGAAAAAGAGAAAATGAAGTCAGGGGGTGTAGTTATTTGGGCGAGTGTCGGGTTGCCAGCCAGGACGTGGTCACGGCAGACTCGTATTACTTCACTCGGTTAAGGATTGGGAAAAGGAGACGCAAGAAAGCGGGGACGATGTGGAATGGATAACATCACTTGGATCGTTGATCCTTGCCACCCCGAAAATCCCGTAGCGATTGAAATACCAGGAAGAAGAAAAAGAAGACGAGATGCCTGGTCGCCGATATACTTGAATCGCGCGTGCCTCAAAGATCGAACGTCGCTCTGAACGTCTGAACGTCTGAAGGACATGGATCTTTTTGGAAAACATGGACGAGTCGTGACATTTGTTACAATGAGAGAAAGGAGCGTCTCCTATATACGCCCCGGCGTAATTGGAACGATTCTCTCAGAGTCTATTGAGGAAAAGCGGACCATTAGCTTATTCCATCTACTTGGTCGTCGTCGTCTTAGTCGTCGTCGTACTCGTAGTCTTTCTTTTTCTCTTTTCTCTTTTGGGGCTTCTCTTCCTGTCCCTTTGCTTCGTTTGCTTTTTATTATCCCACCCAATGCCACTCGACAAGGAAGGCTGTTGAATCGATTATCGGTAGTCTTCAGGCGCATTCCGCCGTACTAAAAGGCGCACACACACGTCTCTTTTTCCTATCTATATAGTAGAATATATTGGATAGGGTAGCATGGCACAGGCCTCCCCACAATCGCGCCTACTTTGCTCAAAAGAACGTCCACCACCTAGCGGACACGTCGCCTACTACTTACTACCAGCTTAGTAGTTTCCGACGTCTCGCAAATCGACCACACATTGATTCCGTTTTTTTCTTTTCTTTTCTCTCTCTCCCTCCCTCCCCACTCCCGCGTTTGTATTTCTCCCCCTTTGGTCCGTACTGACGTACTCTTTTTGAGAAGAGAAAAACAAGAAAAAAACAAGGGCAATAACGTTAGCGTTATCGATTTTCCTAATGTAGTTTCTACTAGCGCTTGGGATGATGGGTCTTGACAACTCAACTAATGGTGTTTGCTTTTGTGTTCTTTCATTTCCCTTTTGACAACAAACAACAACAACAACAAACGGTACTTAACTGGTGGCTATCGGTATCTTTTCGGTGTTTTTGTTTTTTTCTCTTTTCTTTCTATCTTTGGCGGTGCCTGAACTACTACGTAAATACTACGCGCTCGCAAAACCCCATACCAACCCAAATTGCCAACTGACAATGCGCACTAACTCGGCTCGGCTCGGCAGGGTGGCTGGAACCTCTGCTGGATCGGATCGCTCGCAACACCTCCTTCGTTGTGACGCCAATCATCGACGTTATTGACGACTCGACGTTCCAGTACCACTACGGTCCCGGTGTGGCGGTGGGTGGGTTCGATTGGAACCTGCAGGTAGCATTTCTTCCTTCCTTCCTACCTTGCTACCTTAATCCTTGCTTTTTCGTGCCGTCTCCTCCTCTGTGCTTTTGTGGTGCCTTTGCTCCTTTCCTTCTTTTACTCTTCTTTTTATTTCTTGCCATTCTCGTCGTCGTCGTCAAACTTGTTTCACCCTTGATGGTATACAGCAACAACAGAGCAACTCTTGTTGAACTTTGTAAATTTCTCCTTGAAAGGGTAAATTGGCTTTCCCTTTCAAGTCTGGCCATGTTATTTTGGCGCACACTTTGCTTTGTGTTCCCTCTGCGGGGATGCATCGAGTTGATAAAAGTTGCTTTGCTCCAACTCTTGTCTTGGTCGACGCACTTTGCCTTCGCCCCATTCCGCCCACTTCGATGGCTGTAGCCTATAGATCTTGTGGCTTTATCGATCGATTGTAACCTGAGCTTCTTCTTTTTTGTCGGTTCGTCTATACGCACCGATCGGGTCTGGCGTGGCGCAGTTTAATTGGCACGCCATCCCCGAACACGAAAAGAAGCGGCGACAGCATTCAGCCGATCCGGCTTACAGCCCCACAATGGCCGGCGGATTGTTCGCCATAGATAGAGCTTTTTTCAAAAAGCTCGGCACTTATGACGACGGATTCGACATTTGGGGAGGCGAGAACTTGGAACTCTCTTTTAAGGTCAGTTTCTCTTATCTAATTATAATTGCTCATCCTAATTCAACCCCGTACCGATGATTTGCTTTTCCTCTTTAGACCTGGATGTGTGGCGGCACACTGGAAATTATTCCGTGCAGTCACGTCGGTCACATTTTCCGCAAACGCTCGCCGTACAAGTGGCGCAGCGGTGTCAACGTCCTCAAGCGTAACAATGTCAGATTGGCAGAGGTCTGGTTGGACGAGTATTCAGAGTATTATTACCAACGTATCGGTCATGATCGGGTATGTTTGTCTCAAGTTCAATTAGCCGACCTTTAAGCGAACTTGCTGACGTCTCTTGTTTTCTTGAATTTTCACAACGACAGGGTGATTACGGAGACGTGTCTGGCAGAAAAAACCTTCGAGAGCAGTTGGGTTGCAAGTCCTTTAAATGGTACCTTGACAACATCTTCCCGGAGTTGTTCATCCCCGGCGATGCAGTAGCATCCGGCGAGGTAATTTGTTTGAGCCCGTCAAATTGGGTTCGAATTGGGGAGAATCGACGGGGCAAATTTGCAGGTGTTGCAGCTCTATCTAGAATCAAGTCCAAATCTACAGGTCTAAGGATTCAAATTGTATTAAGCAACGTTCGTAGTTTGATGAACTTATTTAAGTCTTTGATTTGACACGAGCGTCGTCAAAAATTTGCATGGACAGGTGAAGTGAAAGATTGTGCCTCGCTTAGGCTTGGGATTGTAAACGAATCATTTCAAATATTTGATCAACTCCCCAATTACCCCCTGAATGATTGTCGATTCCTGTCGTGTCGTTGCGCGGGGATTTGACGATGATAGGTACGAAATTTGGGATTTTCACCCGCCTATTGTTTGGACGGTGCCGCTCGCAAAGCCAATCTGCATAAGCCGGTCGGCTTATGGCCGTGTCACGGCCAGTCCGGGAACCAGGTACGTTGACAACCGCTTGTCTATTAGAGAAAACTTTAGCTGCTTTTCCGTTTTATCACCTTTTTTTTTACCTCCTTGTTTTTCGTTCGTCTTTGATTAACCTGTCCCTGGTGACGTTGTGGACCAACCGTCTCTTTGGGCGCTTCATTTGATCAGAATCTCCCTTTTATTCTTTGATTATTAACATTCCTCAATTCCATTCAAGAGTCGTCACTTGTTTAACATTGGCTTGATTACCCTCCTTGTTTTGTTCAATTTGATCAATTCTTCAACATTCTGTCTTTCTTTTTGTCCTGACAATTAACTCACCCAACACACATCACAGTCGAATCGAACGGAATTGCAATCGACAAACATCACGACAGGTTAGTGCCATTTTCACTTTTTCATCTCGGTAAGTTCGCCGAAGATGGCCGAAGAACAACCAACTCATCTAGCAGGGGGATTTAGTTGGATCCGAGTTTTCCTAGTAGTTTTTTTGTAGTGTTTAAATGGAAGGTAGGAGAGCGCTTGCTTTAACCAGTTAAAACATTGAAAAAAAGAAAAAAAACTTGCGGCGATAGATCCTCTTCGAAGGAGGCGACGCAGAACGTCCAGGGGGTGCACAGGAGTGGAGCTCGTACTACGAAAATTCGATTCTTGCGTTGTATAATCGCTGGTTACGAGGGCTGGTAGATGGTTTTTTTGCCAATCTCTCACAATCACTAGTTTTGTTAACATCAAAGCGCAAGCAACCCGAAAAAGAAAAAACAGCCTAGCCTTGCTTTTATATAACACCATAGATTCGAAACGAGTGGTCGAACCAGTGCGTGGATTCTGCTGCTGGGCCCAACGACCTGCACAAACCTGTCGGACTTTGGCCCTGCCACAAACAAGGGGGCAACCAGGTAAGCTATTGCACAAGGCACCCCAAAATAATTCCCATCTCTTCATTCCCTTGTTCTTTGAATTGACTCTCCCGCCTTCGCAGTCTATCCACCTTCTTGTACTCCCAGTCACAATTACTAGCCTTCTTTCATCTGGTTCTTTTTCCTATTATTTCTTGCAATCGCTTTCATTCGATCAGTTTTGCCCGTTCGTACACAATGTGCCAGCGTTCTAAAAAAAGGAAAAAACAACTCTTCTCTTTTTCATATCTTGGAAATATTGTGGTGTCTGCCGTTGTTTCTGGGCAACAGTTTTGGCTCTACAGTAAAACCGGAGAGATTCGTCGCGACGAGGCCTGCTTGGATTACGCTGGATCGGATGTCATCCTTTATCCCTGCCACGGTGCCAAAGGCAATCAGTATTGGGAATACGATCCAGAGGTAACGTCAATGATTTTCGGCATTCCACATGCAAGTATTGTCGCTCACTTGCCACCTCTCTTTTTTTTCCTTCCCAGACTAATTTTGTACAGCACGGCAGTAGCAAGAACTGCCTGGCCATCAGCGAAGACAAGAAAAAGATAACGGTGGAGAAATGCTCCCATGACAACTCACGGGTCAAGTGGAAATTTGAGAAATTTGATGCATCAAAGAGGTTGTGAAATCAAGAGAATCCGTCACTTGTCAACGCGGCCGACTCGATTAACCGAAAGTGAGAGAAAGCTAGAGAAAGACCTGATATAGCAGACGCCGCCGCGTTGGTGTTTATTTCAACCTCAGCAACATGTGAAGTCAAATCAATGTAACTATTTAGGAATTATTTTCGTTTCTACGGTGAAACGTGATGCGCTAAGGCCTCCGGATGCCATTATCAACAGCCCTCGATGGACGTCGTCGTCATCGTCGTCGTAACCTTAATGTAACCATATCGGCAGCGACACATAACCGATTCAAGGTTTCTCATAGCTTTTCCCTCATCAGTGTCCGCTGCGGCGAATCCTCGGAAGGCCTCGCAACATTACATTTGTGACATTCCCATTCCGCTTTGGCCACCTGTATGGTTTCCCATAAAACGCTCAAAATGGATTTTTTTTAAAGTTAGATTTCATTTTCATTTTTTTTTTTCGATTTTCGTTTTGTTATTGTGTAAATGAAAGAGTATTTCCATAGAAGCTAATTCAGGCACAATCAAATGTATGTCTAACTTAACATTCCGCGGGCGGCCTGTAGCTGGTTTCCTTCTTTTCCAACAAAAATTAAGGGCTTTGTCTTAGGAAAGTGACGATAGTGAAATAATAAAGTAATTTTCTTATAGAAACCAACATCTAAACTTTGTATACATGTCACTTTCCTCGTTAATTCTACTGACGCCTTCCAACAGTTCCAAGAATTGATTTAGCGCATTAGCCTTCAATTAACACCGTGGAATGTCAGGCCTGCTCTTGTAGCCTGTAATGCGTTGCTAAGAGTATTCCGTATTATTGTACAGGGAAATCTGATGTTAATTTGTTTTTGCTTTGATCCCCTTCTTTGAATAATTGTCGCCTGTATGTCCTGTTTTAAGTTGAAGATTGGTTTTTCGTGTTATTCCAACAACATTTCAAGTGGAAATTTTGCCCGCTTCCAAGGGCAAGTTGATGTTTAAATTTCTATACGCAGTGCCTTACGAAATGTGTGTGCATCAAAAGTTAAGTGTGAAAAGGGATTTCATTCCAACGGTTAGCGTGTTCGTATATGTAATACACAAATTGAAGGAATAAATGCCGGAACCAGTCTCTCTCTTTCTTAGATAACAATTGTTCCGTCGACTGGAACATGACAGGAAGACTTATAATATCAATATCATAAAATGTCAAATACGTAGACGAGCGGAAGGTGTGATGGTCATGTCATGTCCTTCAAAATCCGAGTAAATGAAATAATGTTTTCACCAAGATTAGAAATTGAAAGTGGCTTCACTCTTTTCTTTAATTAGTACCGTAGGTGGTATTGTTGACTTTAGACAAGGTAAACAATATTTACCTTCTAGATTGTATTGGGTTGGTGGAAAACACAAGTGAAAAACACCAACGAGAACAAGAGTTAAAAACTGATTCACACAAGAGAGATCAGAAAGTTAGACAGAAGACAATACGTTATATCATGGCCTACTTGATTATAAAGGCCATGAAGCTGGCTATCTCTCTTGCTCCCAGTTCTTCTTTTCTTCCAGCCAATCAGTTGGGGGCATCTACGCAGCGCCCCAAGAGGCAGGAATCTTTTCAGCCAATCAAATTTAAAACTCGATGCCGGCCGCTTGGGGCGCTGCGTAGATGCCCCCAACTGATTGGCTGGAAGAAAAGAAGAACTGGGAGCCAGAGAGATAGCCAGCTTCATGGCCTTTAGAATCAAGTAGGCCATGCGTTATATGAACGTTTTAACAAAGAGCGGAGGGACACAAAAAGAAAGAAATACGGAGTGAAGTTTTCCTCACTACTTTCAACAGGTATGACTTACAATTTTTCCTGGGTCCAACTAGAAGTTTAGTTCAAACGTTGTGTGTTTTCATTTCCTTATGAAAATGGGTTTTCACAACCAGTACTAATATAAAACGAAGTACAAGGCGGACAACACTATGAATAGCCCAAGTAGTCGTAACCTTATTTTCATTTATTAAAATAAGGTTTATCCCTGGAGGTAATATTCATTCATATGAATAACCGAAAGTTTTAAGTTCCCGTAGCTTCCGGCTATTAGGAGACCCTAAATAGTTTAATGCTAATTCCCCGAGGGGATTTAGGAGGAGAAAAAAAACAGGGGAAAAAAAGTAGAGATGAAGGTAAATTCGCCTGCTAAGCTCAATAGTAGATGGCTAGCCATGTTTTTTAGGTACAAAGAACTAATTCACGACACAATTTTACAGATTAGGAATTACGGAAAAATAGGTTTACGTGAACCATCTTTCTGAATTAACAAACATTTTCCCTTTAAAAGTAGGTGTTATTAAATGATAAAAGAAATAAACGGCAATTTCAAGTTCTTCCAGAGTTTCAGAAAACAAAGCAGACGAACTAACAAAAGCCCAACTACCATGGCAACCATGCTCGAATGTGTACTGTGTACTGAGGTTGCATGAGCACGGAGAAGGATAAGAGGAGGACGTACTCTCCATATGGCCCAGCAGACCAAAGTGACCCCATGCTGTTAGACGCCTCGGGCTCTTTAGTAGTACCAGTTTTCCCAATAGATGTCTTACAATCGTATTTAATTTTTTTAGCAGACGGATTTGAAGGGTGCATTAGCATATTCATATAGCATATAGCATACTTATTCTCAATACTGTTTGCCTGTGTCTTCTCCGGTCTGCCTGCCGGTGTTTTGGCCGACACTCACATTGTGCTCGTAGCTTTACATTCTTTTCGTGTAAATATTTTTCACATGAAACAAGCATACTTTGGTTGACTGGATTGGAGTTTTGTGGTAAGGAGAAATTTATTATCAAAGTCTGTAACTTTATCTCTAATTGACTTAATTGCTTATCATAAGTAGTTATTAAAATGTCGTGTTGTGTGAAACATTGTTCTACTCAAAATAAGCCTTCCAAGAGACATCCTCATCCAGTGAAACGACAGCTTTTTTTCGAAAACGACTATGAAGCATCTAGTGACAGATTTTTTAACTATTTATACGCCTGCGGTGGTTAACGCTATTGGGTCACCCCTCCTCCTGAAGTACGTCCTCCTCTTATCCTTCTCCCTGGCATGAGGCTAGTATTTCGATAGGAATCCGAAGAAATGGCACGATACACGGTCCGACTGGTCGAAAAGTACGGTCCGACTCGAAAAAAGAAAAGAGAAGGACTTTTGACAAATATTTTGAAAACAAAGTCCTTAGTGGCTATTGACCGTGTACGTCTCTAAAAAAGGATTTGATGTAATAGCTAAACGATAATATATGCGATAATACCGCGATCAACAGCAACAACAGACAGTCTAGACAACAAGAAATCTCCTAATATAAAAGCAGGAATGAAAGAAGGAAATACATCTCTCTCTCTATGTTTCAAAAGGACTGAATTCCTAACTTTAAAATAAGAAAGACTAGCAAGCCAAAATTTAAAAAAAATTATAGCATGTATCGGACGCTAAAAATGTTAATACGCCCCCCCCTTGGTAGTACAGTATAGTAATCTAGTATATGCACACACCAAATAAACTATTCGCCAAAAAGAGAAGAGGAAACTAATTAGCCGACCAGTTACACACGCTGCGATGGGCGCAGCAGTAGTCCTTACTCCGTAATATCTCATCAACAGATAACGTCGCCAAATTCTTTTATAAAATCATCGAAATTATTTTTATTTATCAAGACAGGCCAGACTGAGAAAAATATTAAATGAAGGACTTTTGGTAAAATATTTACTACAAAGTTCTTGATGGCTTTTGATCGCCTGCGTCTGTAATTAATTACTGTGACGTAACTGACCATTCATATACGCCAAATTCAGCAGGAGCAACAGAGGGCCCAGACAAGAAGATATCTCCTTATTTCAAATCAGAAATAAATACATCTCTCTCACCCTACATTTAAGACGACCGAATTCCTTAGCTGTAAGCGAATAGAGAATAGCAAGCATAAATTTCAACAAAATAAATCAAAACATATAACGGACGAAAAAAACTTGTTTAGCAATCCCCCATAATAGTCTGATGTGGAGGTACCGCATTCTAATTGATTAGAACTGATTCAGATATCCAATTCTAGCGCACCCCTAGAAATGTCTCCAGATGTTGACGCCGGAGCTCTCTTAAGTGTTCTTGACCAGTTGCCAACGACGTCGTCGCCATTTATTTATAAAACAATTAATCAACGAAAAAAAATTAAATAAACAAAAGAAAATGAACCGACCTCCCCTTACCATCAAAACGTTTAAATGTACAAAGATGTAAAATTAAACAAGTACTTAAATCGACTCTTTTGTATTCCCCGATGCATATTAAACCTGACATCCAAAACATTTCCCAAATATAACTCCATATTACACCTTTTTACAAATTACGTCACATTCCCTTCGGGAATACCTCCAAGGCAAAACGGGCATTGGTGGAAGTATTCGTTACGACCTGGCTCAATTTCCCGAAGGGATACTATACCAAACAACGAAACGAACCTTCAGTTGAGCCTTGCACCCAACAGATGGATCCAGAAAAAACTAATTCTTTATACGCTTACTCAATTTTAATTTGATTTAAAAGTTTTCTACGTAGAAAAATTCGGCGTAATTTTCTGCACTTGGTAGGCATAGAGTTGTACTATATTAACGTACTTTCAAATATTGTTTTGCAAGGCGTATTGAACGTGAAAGTGAACCGGCAACTAGCTCAACTGGTGATAAACTTTGCATTTGTCAAAGTTGCAAGTTAAAAGTTTGTCAAAGTAGCCTGCATGTGCGATGTGCGTGATCATGTGTGTAACCGATTGAGCATCGGTAGATTACTATTTTTTGTGTTATATTGTCCGCCTCTCAATCATCCCAATTCAGATATCGTGTCTTATATGTTTTTTTCCTTCTTCCCTTATTCATTACCCCAGTCCTATTTCAGTCGCCCCGTTTTTCACACTATGACTCGCCTCCATTGGCCTAAATGCAGCTGTCTTCACTCAGATTTCTAGATTGTTGTTTTGTTTCTTTCTCTCTCATAAAGCTGTCGTCTAGCTCTTTCCCCAATGCCCATTTAGCTCGTTTTCCCTTTTTCTGTTTTGATATGTCGACACCCGTGTGACCAATTTGACCGTGAGAAACGGCCTGCCGTCCCTTCTTGCGAAATCTTGGAGCAAGAGGAAGGCAGAGTTTTCTGAGGACTCGAAGGAAGCAGACGTTGCGATGAAGCTTTCGTTTCGACCAAGAAATAAACTCAGCTTTTGAATCGACAGAGTGTTTTTTATTTAAACACTGAGTCCTAAGTCAGGGACATTTTTGATCATGTGAATGTTGTATTGGTTCTTTTGAGGCGTATTTCCACCGCCTTATGGCGGCGTTTTTTGTCACATTTTCAATGAATTTTTTAGATAGAGAGTTCCTAATTTTAATATAAATAAACTACCCTTTTTTGCGTGCTTGTGAATTATTTCAAAATTTTCTGATTACGGGGTCATGGCAAAAGGGTAGTTATCAATTATTTGAACGGCGGTCGTCCGCCGTGGTGTCTTATGGCAAAAAAAACGTTTCATTTCTCGTCATAACTCCAGAACACGATGTGATAGAAGCTTCATTTTTTCTGCATGGCGAATGGGACCCGCGCGCGCTTTTGTTCCTTAGTTTTATTATAGATGCTGTCAACTTAAGACTAGTCTAATAAGTTAGATCTTTTTCTTACACGCTGTGTCGCTACGTTGTAATGTCGCTATCGCCATACGTAAAAAACTATGCACATTAACTATAGGTTTCCGTAGAATATATGGGATGGGGCGTGGTGAAAACGTATCTTATTAATGTTTCGTATCACGAACATTGTACTGCAGATCAAAATTTAGCCTATTGCAAATTCGTTTTCCTAGGTCTATTCTGACATTGTTTCCCGCATGTAGTCTGAACGATGCTGTCTTTATAATTCATTTTCCTAATAAAGACGCAATCGTATTACCTTAGCAAGAAATATAGTGCTGTCTGTATAGTTCCTTTTCCTAACTACACAATCGTACTAACGAGAATAGGATGTCCGAAATATATCAGTTCCATGAATAGTCTAGATTGTTCAGTCTAGTGTGGATTGAAGTTTTGAGTGTTGCCAAACCCTAGGTATAATTTTTTCAACGAAGCTTAAACTAGCCTACTTCAAAACTTTACCTTTAAATCTGGCCAAGAGTTCTTATTGAAAATCTCTGTATTGCTAACCTAGTACTTATTGAAAGCGCCTTAAGTGTTATACGTGTGCTTATCTTTAATGCTGGGAAACCAGCTTCAATCGTATATTTAGACGCATTTAAAGTACTGAGTCTTTCTGCTGATATAAAGTAGAAACACGAAATATTCTCAACAAAGACGAGTTTTACGATTAAGTGACTGAGTGAGGTGAATTTCTAAACCGGAAATTTGTGCAGGGAACTTGGCCCGACAGACATTTATGCTTTTTGAAATAATGAGGTTGATTCACAAGCACTTTACATCTATATTAACAAATGATGAATGTCAGTACGTTGCATCTCGCCCCAACTGATAGAATTGTCGTAGCCTATCAATAATCAGTGTGATTTGCTAATCAGCTAGCGTGATTTGGTTTCTAGGATCTAGATTATACGTGCTTGCAATCAAATATTTGAAGAAAAGTTCCAGCCAGACAATTTTATCCCTTACTCGTTGTTTCAATCCGCTGATTTTGATACTCCGTAAAATATTGTCCGCTTTTCAACGTTTTCAATAATGCCGTCATGCTGCTTTTATAGGTTGCATATATCTCGGAAAACATTTCCCGAGTAACAGGTCAGAAGTGGGGAACAGGGATGTCAATACCGCGATTTAAATTCGCTCCAATCGTGATCGCGTTCAAATTTTGGTGATATCTATGGCAATCGCAATCAAATCCCGCAACCAGAAAAACTGCATGATTGCTGCAATCGTATCGCTATCAAACGCCATTGGCAAGTAGCCTACCAATTACGCTCTTCATCAGAACGCCTCTGCGTATTTTTTTAGATGAGGTTTTACTACCCAATTTGTGAAATCTGTATTAAACTAAACTGCGATCAAGTGCGATAGCGGTCAGAGAACTGATCGCGATCGATTTTCCCTTTTATACTTGAACAGGATTGCAATATGATTATATGATTCCAATAACATTGTTATATGATCGCTTACATCTCCACTGGGTAGTATTCAAAATAGATAAAACTTCCATATTTAGTAGACGGGTGTGTTCTCTACGAAAAATTAAAAACTGTTCTGGTCGCGTTTCCCCTTTGTTGTCGATTGATAATTAAGATGTGAACTAATGATTTGTTGTCCTGAGCGAACAACGACAAAATCTTTATCGGGGAACTAATATTTTTAAGAAATGAAACTCAATTTTTAAAAAATGTTATTCAGCTACCGCGTCCAAAAACATTTGTGTTAAGTTTTTATTTTTCAGTTATAAGCACTAACGTTAATGTAGATCCAGGTATTGATTTTATTCAAGTAAAAGTAATAAGTCCTCTATTTATTATTTTCTGGATAAGCCTTTTTGGCACTTTAAGGTTTTATTTGAAATTGAAAAAACCGAATAAAGCCCCTTGGGTGCCTTCGGGATTTATGCTTACGCTTCAGAACTTTTGAAAAAAAATTATTCAATAGTATATTAACAATGTAAATTCAATTTAATGACATGATTACTAGATGTAATCACAGAAAGGATAGTTTTATCTTTATTCTCCCTGTTTTTAGAAATTAATTAGTTCTTACGGATTTACAAACGCACCTTGATTTCTTTGTTTACAAAAAAAACCATTTTTAAGATGGCCGCTTTTTTCGTCTTATTTTCGATTAAAAAGGCATAAATGTCAACAAGGTTTGACATTTGATTGTGCCAAAATGTGCTTAACTCTAAGTACTAGCTTTGTCATTACATAATTTCAAAAACTTTAGTACAATATAGAATATTTGCTAATTTATCACGTTCTCGTCTCCTATTGGTGGAAATTTGTGACAATAAAGATTTGCGGGGCCCTCAGAGAGAGCGGGGCCTATCGCGTTAAAGACCCCTAAGCCTTCGGTTGATTTTGATTACAAAATCCCTCAGGGATAAAATGTCTTAGACCCGGTAGGTGAACAAAATTGTTCACTTAATGGGAATTTTTTTCAGAGAATGTTGAAATTATGTGCAAGTGATAAAACTAGAGCATAATTCATTTTATGAAGCACTTCTGTTAATATAATCGTCCCGACTTCTAGCGACAATAATAGAAAAAAATGGTGCTAATTCTAGAATTTGTTTCTTACAAACTTACAATTTATTTAAGTTGATTCCTTTCCTTTTTGATAATTCAAACTTAACAAAAAATCAGTAAAGAATGAAACAGAATTCTGATTACGTTTGTCCCTTTATAGAATATAGTCTTTCTATATCGTTCACAAGTATCCCTTCGGGGACCTTCCTGCGCATGCAAATCGCGGGTAACAGTACGTGAAGGGTTTCTGTAGGTTTTTTGGATTGTATGTGGGGTCCCTCAGTTCAATTCAAAAATCTAGATGGGGTTACTAGTCCACTGGTTTCGAGCCCTAAAAGCCATCTATCAACCAAATTGATAGATTTCAGGGTAGGGTACGGTACCCTACCATACTTGCCATACGGGTACTCTGGGTACCCGTATGGCAAGCCAGATGGCGTTGAGTTCTGTTGTTTACTATAGATTTTTCTTTTTGCTAACCCCCCGCTGACTGGAGAAAAAGAAGGCAAAGCAAGCGCCGTACTCAAACGTTCACGACAATGTTCAATTCTAAATCGACTGCTACGCCATTCGTTTAATTAAATGTCATCAAGTGAAACTAAGATAAAGGAACTTTTTCTACACGGAAATATGTTGACAATGTTGTCGTCCGAATCGAGGTAAATTCCAACCGACCTGCGCTCCATTGCCGTTACTGACGAGGTCTATGACAACGCGGTTCACTATTTAATTTAACATAAAACCATCTGTCATCATATTTAAATTAAGATAGTAGAATACACTAGAAATCGTACTAGTGGATCGAAACGACCGATTGATTTACTAATCTATCTGTCTCTTTGGATCTGATACGCACAGATACGCAGTACGATGACAAAACTTTCACTATAGAAAACATTATCAATCGGGTTTAACTCATGTCTGATGTGATCCTAATTTTCACGTCGGGGGGGGGGGGGGGCGCCCCCCCCCCCCCCCACCGGACGACCCACGAGTTCTCCGTGATATCCGCAGCCTCTTTTTTCACGTATGATCTGACCTCCGGGAATCTCGCGACGCAAGGTGCTTGTCACAATATGTTATTGTTACAAAGTTATTGAATTCCAAATAAGCGCTTAAAAAGCCAGTCGATTTATCAGGCATATGAGCAGTTTTATTGGGCCTTAGGCAGAAATGAAGTTTTCAAGGCCTTAGGTCCTTCGGATACCTTGTGGCGTGAAAACGCTACCTACAATGGCTTTTGGGGATTTTTGTTTCGTTTTTTTTTTTGACTTTTCCCCTTATTAAATGGCGTGGACCATCACTTGCACATTTTATACTCGTCTTTTGTTTAGCCGCGTTTTCAACCTCATTCAACTTAATCTCCGCTACCTAGGACAATGCTATGGCTTCGACTGCTGTTGCGCTTTGAGCCATAGCTTTGGCCCCGGCCAAATTCAATTTTTCCCGCTGATGGCTCTGGCGCTTGTTGTCCTAAGCCGATGTTTTGGCTTCGACTTCATTTGACTCATGATCCCGCACATTGGTCATCGAAAGTGCTGAAAACGTGGTTTGAAATTTAGTCTGCTAGGGGTACACGTGTGAAACTCTTTTTGTGTTGAACGTGCTCTGTTTATGAAAGTTCGTTGGAAGTCCATTAAGAAATTCGAAGAATTCCGAGCAAGATGACATCCTGTTCCCCAACTGTGGACGAACTTTTAAATTTCATGGAAGAAGACTCAGAAAGTGTTAGAATTACAGAGTCATAAGACTTGATTAATGGAACTTCACGTACATATATTTTATACATGTAGTAAGTACAGAAAGTTCCTCAGCTTCCGGTGTTAACTCTTTTGTGGAGAAAGAAACGACGGATTGTGTTGAGCAAGAACCCGATAGTGAAGAAAAAGAGGAAACTGATAATAATCTGAGAAAGAATGAAATGTTTATTCCAAAAGAAACTAATTCTGAAAGCCTAGAGGAAGAAAGTACTATGTCTATAGTGACGAAGAAGAGATTGTAAATGCTATAGAGAGACAAATGGATAATGAAATTCAAAAGGAAACTATATCTAAGCAAACAAAGGCTGTACGAAGATTACGTCGTCATCACTATCTCACAAATTCCTCAAAAGCAGAATTAGGGCCTGCCTTGTCAATCAGTGGCATAAAATTGTTGACAAAATGCAGAAAAACCGTCCAGCAGAGTGGTATGAATGCTTTAGTTCCTTCCCAGATAACACGGTGGCTTGATTTAGACGTCTCATTCATTACTTTTTGGGACAACTCGGACATGAAAAATACATCCCGTTTTTTACGTATAACAGCTTTTGTACAAAGTTAGTATCGTGCCGATGTCCGGCCTAACGGGTTCTCAAAACTGAAACAAAAGACGTCCTGATTTGAATTAATTATAGCGAAATAAGACGTCTATTTATGAGATAACTTGGATTACTCTTGTACTGCTTTTTGGTATAGCAAGGAAAAACTGTAATATATATATCATACACCAGTTACTTATCATAAAAATAACTTTGATGTAATTAAAGGGAAACAAAAAATTTATTGTTCATCTTCTTTAAAAAAAACATAATTTAATGACGTTCTTCCGAACATAAACAAATTATAAATTTGCAATTTTGCTATTCCGAAAAAATTGCAATGACAAAATAAATAAAAATGTAAAAACTTCTAACAAGTAAAAATAATTCAGTTGAGCAGAGTTTGAGCTACTTGGGGTGATTCAATTCAAGAACTCTAGTCAGACTGATCTTCTTGTTCAGTTTGTTTGCGCTGTGCTCTCATAGGACAATGGCAAAGCCACGTTTTGATTTTTGCTTCGACTTGACTTTCATCCATGCTATATTTCGGCGACGCTACTACACTTTCTAGAAAAAAACATTTATGCCAATTATCTGAAACATTTGAAATCGTAAAAACAGTTTTTTTACCAATGACGATGGAGCAAATCTCGGTCTCCTTAAAAGAGTACTTTTCGCCATTTTGTCCAGCAAAACAAAAGCTACTTCCAAGGGCGTACGTCATCAATTTTCGCAGAATTCTTCCAACTACACTGCAAGCGCTTCCAACGATTCCCGAAATAAACGAGAGAAGTTTTCTTCGATTGTCCTGTTCTTTGAGACTTCTTTCCAGCTGCCGTACATCACGGATAACCTTCATCGGTAAACCAAACTCTTTTGCTAAGCTGTTGAATTGAGGTTCAGGGGGTGAGGTGTTTTTCATGATAACTGTTAAGATTTGAAGGTTATCACGGTCAGAAGCCTTCATTATTTCTACGCTCCTACTTGAAGATTCCAAAATAACAACTGGAACTGTAAAAAAAGAAAAGAATAAGAAAATAAAATAAGAAATAACCGTTTCCGACAATAACCTGAAACAGTTTCCGTAGATTTTGCACTTGTGAAACTCGACAGGTCTTGACGACTGTCCTCTTCGTATGGTGGAATGGTTCTTGAAGACCTCTTTAAAATTTCCTCCTTCCGACCACTGTTAGTTCTGATCGATCCTAATAGAATGAAACAGTGAGATATTAAGGTGACTCATTTAATAAAAATGAGAAAATTATACCACAACTCAAAGAATTATCCCTATTCTCTTTCGTTCCACTACAGTTCCTCGCAGTTTTTTGGTGGATTTCTGTTCCGGCGATCCAGCGACCTCAGCGCCGCCTATAATTATATTTGCCTTATCGCTTGTATTTTCCCTTATTAGCGCCACCCCATTTGTCCTGTCGCTCGTTAGTCGTCTGCTACTTTGCTTTCTTCCATGTGACATGTCCTTTCTTTCCTTCTTTTACTTGTCGGCTCGGACGTGAGTTGTCTGGGCCGTTGTCTCTCTACTCTCGGTAATTGCATGTTTATATCTATTTATCTCTTACGTTATTTATTGCCTCTGTTTGCCTTACGTTCAACAGTGACGTTTCATTCCGCCACTATCGTGGCCGGTCACGTTGTCAACGACTTTGTCTCTCTGGCTTGACTTTGCTGGAGCCAGTTCTTGCACGCCTGTCTCTTGTCCCTTCTTGGCCTCTCTCTTGGTGCAGTATTCAATTGTGTTATTCCTTAAAGTTCAGATTTATAATCCTTCTTTGTCTATTGATATTTCTTGTCTCGTTCCTGCCTGCATGTGTGTGTGTGTCCCGTGTTGGTCTGTGAGGGCTTCTCCCATCACAGGTAGATTCTCCCTTCTCGTCTTGTGTGTTTCTATTTCTTTGCCCTAACCTTTCTTTGCTTATTAGATACCGTATTTGTACTCGAATTGTACAGCACTCACATGTGCTGTCCTAATACAGTAGATCGCAGCTACAATTTCGTTGCCTCTCGGGAAGGGTGCATGAGCTCCATTGTTTGACGAAGCGTGTCCTGTAAATGAACTTAGAAGAATAAAGATATACTACTTCCTTCTTTTAATATATTTAGATAACCTTGTGCTGATGTACTTCTGATGTCACTAGTGCTGGAATTGCTAGCAGAAGAAAATGCATTTGGGAGTTCATCGTTTTCTAGATTTCGGGTTTGAGTATTTAACGTTGACCCTGAGGAATAAGGAAAAAATTACAGTTTGATTTTATTGAAATCATGAAGTAAATAATCAAGTACGATTGGCTATTCCTGAAAACAAGTTCTCAGTCGATGTAGTTTCTCGATGGCTGCCATCTGGAGTGGAAGATAATAGGCTAGTCAACGAATCACTACATCCTGGAAATACTTCGGATTGTCCTATATGAAACAAAATTACTGTGTTGGGCATTCAAATATTTGATATCAAAAGCGTTTGAAAAATACCCGACAGAGAATTTCTATCATAATCATTGTTATCAGTTGACGCACTACGACGAAAAGATTGCCCAAAGCTATGTGTGCGCGATTCTTGTCGCTGAGATGAGAGCCTTCCCAACGTTCCATCGCTGATACTGATGGGCAGGTTTCACTAATAGTAGAACTCAGAGAAGACTGGCGCATAGCATCTTGAAATCCAAGAGACGGTGGAACTGAGGGTACCTGAACGACCGTACTGTGCGTCTTTCTTCGCTCTAAATACATGAAAAAATGAAATAATAACTAGATAATTTCTTAAAAGTAAAGTAAAGCTTTTACTTTGTAAGCGTGGTGGACTTTTTGAAAGCCCTTGTTCAGTATAGTACTCTCATCGTCAGATGAAAGTGGTGCATCATCAGACTGAACGTCTTCGCCTATTGGCTCCTCTTCGTCGTCAAATAACATTTTTTTTTGTTTTCTTCCGCTTGTCCCTTCCACAGGTGTCTACATTGGTAGAACTTTGGTTTCTTACTGGAATACCTTTCATGGCGTCAGGAAGTTTTTTCTTTGCTGCTGCAAAAGATTCTACACAAGAATTATTTAGAAATGAGACGACAATATAAAATTTTCACACATTACTGAATGAAGCATGGAGTTTGGCATCGTATTCAATCCCAGTAACTGGATCATGTGGCAGTTTTTTGGTGATGGCATTGTTAACCTGCTTTGCTGTATATATGCTAGGGGGCCACCAGTAAGTATTTTTCGTGTTGTCGAACCAAGATTTGGGAACAACTTCAATCTCGTTTTCTCCACATGGTACAAAGTACTCCACGATATTATACATCTAAAAAAATATATATAGTCAATGTAACATAAAGCTGACATGAATCAACCACACTAAGAGTTACTTCGAAAAAGAAAAATGAGTATATGCCGTGTAAATAATTGTGTCTTGAAAGCTGTGAAGGTGAAGAGTCACGTGGAGACTTCTCTCGTAGGCTCGTGTAGCGTGAACGAGAAATTGCCACACAATGGGAAACCGAAGTATAACTAACATAAATGGTAAAGGCTATTTAAGAAAGAAAATAACAAAACTTTAGGAGAACGTGACACTTACTAGTTAAAAAAGAATGTAATCCTTAGTTGAAATCACACGATTTGAAAAGACCTGAGCACGCTGTTCGCCGCATGGACACTTAGAGGCTAGAGCAGACTACAACGACGATTGCTATGGCAACATGACGTTGCCAAACATAATAAACTCTGATTTACGAAATCGTATTCCGGAAATATCTTTCGCGATCCGCCAAAAAATATTCTAGAAATTGGCCAAGAGATGTAACAAATAAGGGTAACAGAATGTATTGATGAACTTCTAATAATAAATAGCAAACAAAACACAAGTGCACTATATGAGCATGAAAAATGAAACACAGATAATGTTTTCAAAGTTAAATGCAAAATCAATAAATGTTAGTTTTATTCAATAATTACCTCACAAAATACGAGACGATGATCCTTGTATTGCTATCAATAAGCTTGAGAAACAAAAAGTTAAAAAGACGAACACCAAACGATTGTTTTAGAGTGTTCAAAAGATGACAAAAACATAATAATAAAATCGTAGTATGACAAGGTTGTCACGTTTCTTGATTAAACACCAACACTTCCCCTTAAGCAGGAAACGGGTAAATGAGAAATAATGTAATAAGAGCTTCTTGATGTTTTTGTTTTTCTTGTTCGATGAGTGCTGGAGTCTGGAAGAATACATATATGACTTCAAAGACTCAAGTAACTTATTCCGTTGGAGACGGTAAATCTGAAATAGAACATACGGAGATGGAATCACGGAATTGTTCAAATGTAGGACGGGGCAAAGCCTTAGTAAAAATATCCGCCAATTGTTTTGTTGTAGATACATATTGTGTACTAACAACACCTTCTGCTTGGCATTGCCGAACATAGTGATATTGAACATCAATATGCTTGGTACGCTTGTGATTGTCAGGATTTTTGCTTAGATGAATAGCTCCCTGATTGTCACAAAACAATGGAGTTGCGACATCCTGGATGAAACCAATATCCCGTAGAATGTTACGCACCCATGCAACTTGTCTCGTTGTTTCACAGGCCGCAACATATTCGGCCTCCGTGGTTGATAAAGATACGCATTGTTGTTGTCTACTTCCCCATGCCACTGGACCTCCATTTAACAGTAATACATATCCTGTAGTTGATCGACGTGTGTTCGTATCTTCCGCATAATCAGCGTCACAAAAACATGTCAAAATACTGTCGACAGTAGGTCCAAAACAAATCCCATAATGTGCAGTACCCTTTACGTACGCTAATATACGTTTCACCGCGTTCACATGCGACTTGTCAGGGTTAGCTGCATACTTTGAAACTTGCCCGACGGCATAATTTAGGTCCGGACGTGTAACACACAAATGAATAAGGGCACCAACGGCATTATGGTAAGGAAAATCTAGTGCCGATTCTGAAGACAAAGAAGAAATCAAACGACTACTTGGGTCAGCAGGCGTGCTAACCGAGTTACAATTTTGCATATTAAATGCGGACAATAAATTTGCAACATAGGATGGTTGGGAAACATGTAATGTGCGGTGCGCGCGATTGCGAGTGACATGGAGCCCAACAAATCGGTCAACGGGTTTTGGTTTGATGTCTAAATGTGTTTGCAGATAAGCAAAGAGATTAGAAACAAATTGTGCCTTGTTGCACGCAAGTAAACCGTCATCCACCCATAAGGCTAAAAGAAGAAACACATCGTCTTTATGGTAGGAATATACGCATGGATCGACTGCGCTAGGGGTAAGACCGAAAGCGGTCACCAAAGCATCAAATTTCGCATTCCACACCCTCCCGGCTTGTTTTAGACCATATAGACATTTATGTAGACGGTAAACATCTCCCTCCCTGCTAGGGACACAAAAACCTTCGGGTTGTTCTAAATAAATTTCTTCATTTAGGTCACCATAAAGAAAGGCAGAAGAAACATCGAATTGAAAAAGATCCAAATCCCTCGCAGCAGCAATGGATAAGATGACACGTAAGGAGTCATACTTAACTACTGGAGAAAACGTCTCGTCAAAATCGATTCCCGCTTTTTGGGTAAACCCCTTGGCAACTAAACGGGCACGGTACCTCTCAATTGAACCAGAAATGTTACGTTTAACTGCATACACCCAGCGACATTTAACAATTGTGCGGGCAGAAGGACGGGGTACGAGAGTCCAAGTTTTGAGGCGATTTAGCGCTTCCATTTCAGTTGCCATAGCGGCCTGCCACTGATCAGCAGCACTTCCAGAAATCGCATCAGTATAAGTGAATAAATTGTCTGGATCAGTGAGTGGTTCGTCGTGCTGAGCGATGAATGAACTTATTACTTTGGGAACCCGGACACGAGTAGAACGACGCAGAGCAGGATCAAAACCATGAAAATCGGCAGGTTCAAAACCATGAAAATCGACATCCCCACAATCAGAAACTTGCACAGGTGCCGGGTTTACAACCGGCAATTCCGTTACAAGTTTGGTGGGTTGTGGTCGACTTTGACTACTGTCATCCACAGGTGGCTCACAAAAGATTGCATCACGACTCACCACTATACGGCGGGTGCTACGATCAAAGAAACGATATGCTTTTTGGGTATCGCTATATCCAACAAACAATAGTTTCTGGCTCTTTTCATCCAGCTTTCGCCTAAGGGATTTTGGGATATGAACGTATGCATAAGATCCAAATATTCGGAAATGGGATACATTGGGTTTTCTGGAATACCAGGCCTCGTATGGCGTCGTGGAGGTAGATTTACCGTGAATGCAATTGTTAACATAGACTGACGTATTAACTGCTTCAGCCCAAAGATCCCGAGGCAAGTCAAAATCAAAAAGGGTACTTAAAGCAGATTCCATCAATGTCCGATTTGCACGCTCACTAACACCATTTTGTTCCGGGGAATACGGGGCACAAGTTTCGTGTCGAATGCCATGCAAAGCAAGATAATTTCGAAATTCACCATCAATGTACTCCCCCCCATTATCGGAGCGGAGAATAGAGACACGATTACCAGTTTCTGTGAGCATACGTGCGGCGTAGAGTTTAAAATGATAAAATACTTCGCCCTTCGTTTTTAGAAAATAAAGGACACGAAAACCAGACGCGTCGTCTTGGAAAAGGAGGTAATAAAGGGAACCACTGAAAGATGGGACACTCATTGGCCCACATAAATCGGAATGAACAATTTCACCAATAGACGTAGCTCGGCGACGACCAGTCTGTGGGAACATATGACGATGACTTTTGCCAAGGGCACATCCTTTACAGGGCTCAGACACAACGGGATCATCCGACAAATGAAGTCCAATAACAGACTTGTCTGCCTCCATTTTCTTAAGCACGTTATGGTGGGCATGGCCAAAACGTTTGTGCCAGACATCGATGGATACAGTAGGAAAAGCAACTGAATGGGGTGTACCTGGCGTGGTGTCCGATACCGCCATAAAATTGAGGAGGTACAAATCGTTTGTCGTACGAGTGCCACGGAGTTCAAGATTGTTTTTGCGGTAGAGATTGACCGACTCCTTGTCAAAAACGGCTGTGCAACCACGATCTGTAGCTTTTCCAATGGAGAACAGATTCACACCAATACCAGGAACATAAAGGACGTTTTGGAGAACGCCAGAGTGAGTAGCAGCATTGATGGTGATTTGGATATTGATGTCGCCTTTTCCTTTAGCGTTTAGGGGTTGATGATCCGTACCAACTCCTTTTACATTCCAGTTGTGAGTAATTGGAGTGAATGAATTGAAGTAATGACGACATCCAGTCATATGTTCAGTCGAGGCTGAATCAGCAAACCAATCACTTTTCTTGTGGTCTCCCACATTAAACATTGAAGGGAATGCATGTTCATGATGGAGATTATCATTGTTTGATTCTGAAACTTGCTTCTTGGCTGCCAAAATAAGGGCTAAAGACTTTTCGTTTATTGGAGCTGGAATTTTGGTCTTGTCTGTTGCTAGATTAGCCATGGAATCTGGATTTGTAGTAGCTTTGGATAGTCTTTCAGCTACTTCAGCCTCATGCCGTTTCCGAATGCGACAGTCTTCAACAACATGATTCTGGTAATGACAATAACTGCACTTAACTTTGAGCTTCTTGAAAGGCTTAGAACCAGAGCCAGAATTTTGTTGTCTTTTAAGCTTCCAACAATTTTCACGTTTGTGATTATTCATACCACAATTTGTGCATCCAGAAGAGATACTTTGATTCTTTATTAATAGAGCAATATCCGAATCTTCCTTTATCTTCTTGTTGTGATCCATCATGGATTCAGACAATAAAAGCTTTGAAATAAAATTTGCTTTAGTCTTTTGAGCGGTAGGTAATAACCCCCAGGATTCACGGAAATTTCCATATTTGGTAGGTAGTGTCATTAGGATCTTTGAGACTACTTGGTTATCGTCAATAGGAGATCCCATATCATGTAGTTGGGCAACCATTCCTTCAATCTTTGAAATGTGCGTCATCATGTTGTCACTTTCATGATGAGTAAATTGATAATAGCGATCAATCAGCACAAATACATTTTCAGCAGCATTCTGTTCATACTGTTGTGCCAGTCGAGCCCACATTTCCTGTGATGTGTGGCATTCCAACAAAATTCGTCGGACACCTATGGTGTTGAAATAAATAAAATTAAATCTCTATGAGATTGTAATAATCTCTATGAGATTGTCAAGAATAAAATCTCTATGAGATTGTAATAATCTCTATGAGATTGTCAAGAAAAATCTCTATGAGATTGTACCGGAATCTGTTGTGCTGAAAAGCACATCTTGAGCTTGGACATCTTTGTCATTCCAGTCATCGATGGTTTCTTTTTCAGTAGGAATACCATCAGCTCTCAATGTCGGATTTCCAAAATCATCCACTTGTTGTATTGGGCAAAGATAAGACCCATCAACAACTTTGTCAAGCTTACGGACTTTTAAGGCAATGAAAACTTGTTTCTTCCAAAATGGAAAATCAGTCCCATTGAATTTATCAATGTGACTTGTTTTAGTAACGGTAGTCATTGTCTGTAATCAATGCAAATAATTATCTTAGAACAAAACAAAACGCATTCTTACGCGTCCTGGGCCCATAACCTGTTAGTTTTATTCAATAATTACCTCACAAAATACGAGACGATGATCCTTGTATTGCTATCAATAAGCTTGAGAACAAAAAGTTAAAAAGACGAACACCAAACGATTGTTTTAGAGTGTTCAAAAGATGACAAAAACATAATAATAAAATCGTAGTATGACAAGGTTGTCACGTTTCTTGATTAAACACCAACAATAAATAGAAGGGATGAACAGAGAGTAATAATGTTCTTATTTGCCAGTGAAGAATGGACTATTGTAACAAAATTAACTTAACATTGGCCATGATATTCTGTCTGGTTTCTAACGTTGAAAATGGTCTAGGTCTTCTCTATTTTTCTGAGATATCATCATTCTTTAGAGGTAGTAAATTCGGGCTTTCTGGATTTTGAAGCTTCTTCTTAACGAATTTAACCGCCGTACGACTGATGATACTGTAAAATTTGCTGCAACCAAACAAATAATTTTATTACAAATTTTTTATTTTAAATTTTCTTAGATAACAACCAGGAACAGGTTCCACGGATCTTGCGATTCCCAAGGCAACGTTGTCTTGGCGAAGGCTTTTTTCCGACTGAGGAATAAAAGACTTTGGTAACGATTTTTAAATCCCATGGTCAGTTACTGCGAATCCTGCAAAATTAAAATAGTTAATTACATTTGTTCTTTGTCAGTTAAAAGAGGTTACGAATACCAAAATTCAATGCCCTAGCACCGCCGTTTTTCTTTTCGCTTTTATAAATATTGCGGTCCCCTGAACCTAATGATCGGCTGCGTTGGTGATTACCTTTGTAGGTAGGTTTTAAAAGAACACTGTTTGAAGAAGTGGTTCCTTTAAAAGAATTGTTTGAAAATTAGGCTTAGTTCCAATTTTCATTCGCAAAATGTTCATTTGAGAACCTTGTGAGAAGGATGATACAGTTCTTATTCTATAAGTGCTGGATTTAGTAAAAAAACGTTTATGGTAAATCGACTTTACACGGCCAACAGTATTGTTTGACAACACTTTTGACTTCCGTAAATTACTCTAACCTTTAATACTTACTTTGTTCGTTCTGTGGAAAAGAAATATATGATGACAGCTCAACTTGACATGTAAATACTTTATTTACCTTGACAGTTCCAGGGACTTTTTATTACATCACGAGCAGCCGACAACGGCAAATCCTTATAAAGGATAATATCATCTCTCAGTCTGTCCTGGTCACAACAATTGCTTGATTTTGTTTCTCTTTGTTTGCCGTTCCCACAGTTTTGTAAACCGATAAGATTTTGGTCCTCAGCAATTATATGCATCTAAGAAAATGTAGGTGTAACCAATATAAATGTTTAATAAAATGACTCTATATTTTTACTTTGGTAAATGAATATCCCGTATGGGATGCATTGGAATCGCATACACTAAAGAAACACGTGGGTACTTGGCGGCACGAAATGGCTGTCAAGTGATAAAGAATGTAAATATTGAAAAGGGGATGTAAGGACTGCAAAAGAACAGTAAGAAGATTACAAAACTCACCTCTTGAAAATAAAAGGGTTATCCAGATTTAAATTCACTCGATTTGAAATAAATTCCTCAGGCCACACGAAACGAGTTAAGTGATACAACAGACTACATAATGGAACACAGAGGAGACAATGGACGTTGCCGATTTGATGGACGTTGCCGATTGGTCAATTTTAATTTAACGAAAATTTTTAATGTTGAAATTTTCTAGGCGAAATTACAGGACTAATGCCTGAATATTCATTTACAAATTAATGGATGGTCTTCTAATTTTTTTTTAGAAACTTAAATGGGCTTTTGAATGCAACAAAATTATTGCCATGTTTTCTGGGCAATTTAACAAATCTTGTAACTATCTAACCAAAGTGGGGACTCATTTTAAGAGGGAAAACAGCAAATTCATTATTTTGGTCGACTTTACTTGGAATCAAAAGGGCCTTGTATTTTATAGAGGTAATAGGCCAGCTTTTCAGGCAAGATAGGCGTTGAACGGAAAATATTTCTAATCTGGTTGATTGCAATGGAGAAGGGAAAAGATCCTCTTTTGTTGTAAATTGTTTGCCCACAATTTGAATGCCATTTGCATTTTCAACGAAGTTACTGATTTGCACGATTTTTCCATCTTTCAAAATTACATTACGATCGGTTTTGTTGTCGGTTTTGAGAATCAATGACTTGTACGTAAGGTGTTTAAACTGCTTTCCATCACATGAATGAAGAACGGGCCCATTCATGTGGGGTTTTTTTAAACAGTTAAACCAGTCTCTTGATAACTTTGCGGCAAATAATTCTGTTCTATTTCCTGGATTCTTCTTACGATTTGCGGCAAGGGCTTATCATGCTTACTAATAGTTTTTTAATTGATTGCAAGTGATTTTCGAAGGGGAACGCGGAAAATGCATCAAGGGGGCCAAAATTTAGGACGTCATCAGCCAAATGAACAAGATTATGAACGTTATAAGACAAAAATTTTACTCCGTAATAATCTTTACATTGGCTTACAAAAAAAACCAACAATTCTTTAGCATAATCATTAAATTGTTTGCACAAACCATCCGTTGCTAATATTTTTACACTCACGTGAAGTAGCAAAAAATTATCATATAGGTGACTTGGCAGAATTTTTGTTAAGACTACGGGACCAATGTAAAAAAGAAATAGCCTAAGATCCGTCGCTTTCCAACGAGGAAGTTCTTTCAAGGACCGCGTTTTACGGGAGAATTCGGACGAAATAAAGGGGCAAAGGAAAATCAAAAACCTTGATATTTCGTCAACATCATAGCCTCTCAACCTGCCGCTATATGAGCCACGCATCCATGCCCACAGAAGTTTTCTCATGACACCTAAGCAAACTAAGTGTATGTAGTCGAGAGGGAAGCACTTTTACCATGTCAATCGGTAGGTTTTCTAGAATACAGTGACCGGTATGATGTTCTTCGTCGCGCTTATGTCGGTAACTCGTATCGTCACGTAAAGCGGCCTTTTCGTTTAGAAAAACAATTCTGAATTCTCCCATCCCATTACCCCTCATCAATGCACTTAGAGCAACTGGAATAGCCAGTATGGGTTTTGTGAAGGTGATAAAAGCCCTTTCCGGGACATCGCAAACAAATCCAGATATTTCTACGTCAATCATATCTCCGTTAAACAAAATGCCAGATTGTAACAAAGTCTGCATTTCAATAACAAAATCAAATAAAAATTCATTCGCATCATTCGGTTTAGAACAACCGTGATAAATTCCGATGATAAATGGTTTTGAAAGAGGAAAATCAGGAAAAAAGCCTAGAATAGGCCAGAATTGGCTCCCTGAACTTTTAGAAATTGGAATGCCGTCAACATTTATCAGCAACTTGAGCTTCTTTCCGTTCATTTTTTAAATTCCAAGCTTCCGCAACATCGATCGCACCCCTGTTTCTACTCCAAAATGGAAGTAGTGTCCTAGTTCAACAGTTTTTAGACAGGTTTTTTTAAATTTTGTTCAAAAGCGTTCGACAGGTGCTTGGCAAACTTGAGAAAACGTCGACTGTTGGAAACTTCTTGAAGATAGTGAGCAGTTTATCTACACTAGTCGACCCGCTCAGCTTCGCTGATGTAATAATACAATGTTGTAGAAGGTTCCTATAGTTTTTACACATGGATTTTTCACCAAAACCAATATGAACGATTTTATGCGTTCTTTTGAATTGATTGCGGCGAAGATTTAAATGTCACATTGACATTTTGACAGTTATTTATAAATATCCTCTATGGTTGAAACTTGAATATAGTGTCATTGTAGATCAGTGGTCTAGGGCGTAACCTTCGACCATAAGCTTCTCCACCGTCTCTCCAGCGGGTCCGTGTTCGCTACGCGCGTATATCGTAAACAGTCGTCGACCCGCAGCTTCGCTGCGCGAATTATTTACGAATTTTGTCTTCAGTATACAAGCTATACTGTTATTGAAGAATTATCAGAGAGGAAAGACAATTTAGTTTTAGAAAGGCTTTCGAACACGATAATAATATGCCCATAGCCCATTATGACTGATGTGTAGGTTACTTTGAAATGTCAACTTTAATAGTGCTTAGACCCGATTAATATTTGTAGTAGGGTAGGACCCTATTATCCCGCCACCGATAATCGGCCAGGAAGCGGTGTGCTCCGCACCGAATGTAATCGGGGTACAGTCGTAAAAACCGTACCCCGATCTAATTTTCGCATGGATTTTTCCCGGTCAATTATCCGATTTAATTAATAAAATACCGGTAAACAATTTTTTTGAACTTACTTACCGAGACGTCATACCGAATAAAGGTGCAAAGATACCATAAAAAAATTTTTCGATAGGTTTTCATACTGAAAATCGACTCCCCCAACCAAAAATCGGTACAGCTACTACCGATAAAGAGCTAATTCTTTTGTGATGAAATAATCACCTTATACATACAGGAATAGTTTTTTAATGCTCAATAATAAAGCTAACGATGTATGAATCGGAATTTGAATAATTTTTAACCAAGCTTTGTCTATAACAGCTACTATCATATTAATCAAAAAAATATGAGTGCCCAATATATCGTCATTATATCATTTTTAAGATAATCGTTAAAAACAATAAGCGTGGTCAAGTGGTTATAGCGACAGTTGGAAAACTGAAATAGGAACTATAAGGACAGAAGTTCGATTCCCCCAGACTGCTATTTTCAAAAATAAATTCATAAAATATTCGATGTATATTGCTACCGATAATTGAAACCAATAGCTACTTAAAATTGGAAAAAATCAACTACTGATTATCGAGGGGTGATACCGTTTTTTTTTTAATTGGTAGCAAATGCTACCGAAAGAAGAGTCCGTCAGAACGGTAGCATTTTCTACCGTTTCTCCCCCATTTTTTAAAAAAGTGTTAGCCAACAATTTCAAGAACTTTTAACTTACACGCGTGAAACATATTACGCCAGCCCTTTTTAATGCGTATATAAGGCCTTCCGTCATTTTTTGCGAAAGTGACGGGGACCAATTAAAATGAACAATAGCATTTATGCAACCGTATATGCAACTGATGATTCCGTCTGTGCGGTAAAAGCGTTTCCTAAAGTTGCTTCGATCACCTTCATTTTTTTAAACAGTGAACTTTAATGGATTATTGGAACTGTTCATTGCTGAGTTCATTTGGACGATAGCGTCGGAACAATAAACTTTTCAAATACTGTTCATCTAATGTAGCCGACTAACCAATCAGCGATAACAATATAGCCTATTACAACTTATGCCGTTGATGTTGATATGCAACATATCAATATGAAGTTCGTGAACCGCTAGATAGGAACACAAAAATTGTTATGAGTTATTGTATAATTGTCTTATCATACATATAAAATATCATGTATATCTGTAAAAGATATGTAATCCGTGAGCCCATGTGATTAATTTTTAGGACTGTCAACCCTCCATCCAAACATTATAAATAAAAATATTTAGTTATTATGTGTGTCCCCTATTTATAAGTTTTTCCCAAAAAACTTCCATCAGACTATTGTACAACGTTTTATTGATATAGTATAACACCTCTTCCAGTTAATGAAAAGTACATCATAGAGTCCCACCAGTTACAAAATATTTTTATTTCATGAAAGAAAACTTGAACCTTTTAGGTGAAAACCCGCTTAGCTGCTTTAAAATTAGAACAGTATTTTTCCAACAAAATAAAGATTAGCATGTTATTTTGATATACCGATGGCTGAGCTTGAGACAGATTCTTATGAATGGGGAATATGTAAATCATCCTACACTGGAATTTCAATAGCACGATGAAAGATTAATCATAAAACAAATCAATCGTCCAAATTATTAGTTGGTAATTTTTTTTATCACAATATATATACAGAGTGAGGTCTAGTGGTTAATGGCGCAATTAAACGGTAGCGATGTTTCGAAGCTTACTGTCGACAACTTTTATATAACATGAATTTCAGAATTAGTTTTTTTTATTTGATTTTGGATCCGACCGAACGTGTGTAATAGTTTTATTTGTATATAGGCTTAATAGGCAAATTTTACATGTACATAATTGTTTTGATAAGCAAACGGCTAAGCTACATAATAGCTAATGACAATTGATTACGTAGTTATCGTCTACTCTATTTTATCGATCTCTTAAAATGTATATAAAACATTAATGTATAATAATGTATAATATATGGTCTAGTGGATACGGTGCTTGAAAACGGCGCTAGATATTCATGGTTCAATTCCCACCTTCGTCTTTTTACGCAATGTTGAAATGTAAGCAAGAATATAAATCTAGCTTAAAAATAAAGAAAATTGAGCAACATCTGAATTATTGGTAAAAGGGTAAAATATAAAACATCCGAAATTATACAAAATAATAGTCCCCACAAAGAAATCAGAGTTGATTTCTATTAACGATTCTTTTGCATGCCTTAATGCATGTCTTTTTACCTATGTACAACTAACCGTGGCCGAGGTGTAGTGGGGGATGAGATTCCTATCTACTCCTGTGTGACGTCACGTGCACAATACCCGTGCGCCGAAGAAAAGCTCCGGCGTAAAGTCAAATTTGTTCCATCACTTTTTAAATTTCAAATTTACTTTTAGGGACTGAAATTGGTTTTAAAATGTGTAGAATTGTTTAAGATATCTACCTTATCCTTATGAACGCAAAAAGATGTGCATAGTGCTTTAAATACGTATAATTCGTAGACGTGCCTTCCGGCTGTAGATGTGCAGTATAGTTTTTTTAGATTAGATTTAGATTAGATTTAGATTTTTTTAGATGAATTTGTTTCACTTATTGGCAATCGACGGCCCACGCTGCCAAAAGCTTCTGAAAATTAAAAGTACTTTCACGTTCGTCATCTGAAACACTTACTTCTTCTTGGCAATCGAAATATAAGTCTTCTGTTTCACAGTCCCAAAAGTATTCGTCACCGTCTTCATCACTTTCGGGCTCTATATCACTGTCAACGACAAGTCTTTCAAAGGCACTATTATCACTACTCACAACAATTTCTTCAATGGTTTCCTGTCAATCATTATTATGAGCACAAATTTCCACGCGCGACTGGTTTTCTTGAACAGGAAAGAAAATTTCGCTATCACTTAGATCAAGCTCTCTTGCTAGGACTGCGGCATTAACTCGTCGTCTTTTTTGTCTGTCAGACACGACGCCACACGATGACGCCATTTTTACACAGTTATGAAACTGTTTTCACACGTACAAATGTCGCAATGTAACGGACAAAAAACTCATTCGCTCATCACTAGTTAACAGGTAGCCTCTATGGGGAAATAAGGTGAATATAGAAAAACCTTATCCCCGAGTGTCTCCCACCTTTAGGTGGGAACCGAGGGCTTCTACCGATTTATCGGACCGACAAGTAAGAAGTGACTTTCCCCCAAGTGCGACTTTGAAACATTTAATTTTTTAGTTCATTTTCCCACCAACAGATGGCTATGGCAAAATTCGAGGGGGCGGTAGAAAATCAAGAAAATAAGAAACTAATTCACAAAACAAACATCATACATAGGAAATATGGACAATTGTCTATGGCCATTTAATAATTAGAAATACTCATATCATTAACATCAAATCAAAAACTTAAATGGAAAAGGGTCCAATATTACAACACAGAAATACTACGTAGTGTTAAAAACCGCCACTAGATGGCACTTAAAATCAAAACAAAAACTAAGCAAAGATGAGGTATCTCTTTACAAAAATGCCGAAAGAAGTCAAAACGGAAAGAACATTATAAATATATTGAGGAGACAAGCGAGATAATAGTAAAAAAGTTTCGGAAAAATTTTGTTTTCCCCTGAAAATTTTGTAATGTAAAACGTGTTTTACAATGACTGTAGGCCTGTAGGCCATAACTATGAAGCTTATAAAAATATTTTGTTCCAAATGACGCGAAGGGCAGGCGCGTAAGCGCGATTTCATTTCACCGCGGCAGATAATATCCTAGATCGTATCCACTACCCAGTGACATCTATCAATGAATACCAATACTGTGATCAACATTGCAATTTATTTCTTAGTTTTTCCACCGTGAATATGGCGCAGGGATATAGCTGTGTGCTACCGTTCTAGAAGTCTACAGTTCGATTCTTATGAAAGACAAAAGTTTTATGGGGTATTTCACTGTCCGCCTGTACTATATAAAGCTTTCCTTTCCAAGGCAATAAAAACTTACAAACTGAGTTTTTCAACAGATCTAATATACCATTGAACAACAACAGAAAAGGAATTGGAAAAGTTTAAAAAATATACTTATTAGATAATGATAAAGTGTCTGCGAATGATAAAGTGAAGAAAGTGTCTGCGAGGATGAAGAAATGACCAGTGATGATGAAGATGTCACTCCTGTTACCCAAGACGAGGAAGCAACTTCTATTTAAACGATTACTCAGCAACGTAAGAAAAAATCTGGAACAGGACCAGAAACGCACATCTACGAGGTAATATTTTATTTTGTGTGACGAATCGGTGAAACTGATTCCTCCGTGGCGAATCCAGAATCCCAGGTAGTATTTGAAAGTTCGAAAGTTGAAAGTGTTCCTTTGAGTACCCCAGCTGAAAATCTAGGCTGTGTACTCAATAGAAAATTCAATATTAATCACTCTACTGTATTTTGGGCACTAGTAGAGTACACCATTGAGTGCATTAGTAAGGGCTCTATTGAGTATTTATATTGAGAGGTCTATTGAGTCCAGTATACTTTTGCCATTTAAAATGTAAAAACAAATCAAATAAATAATTCTAATTAACTAAACATTAGTTCATGCTTTTATCTAGTGCCCCGACCATTGAAGATTTGCTAATACGACGAAACGAACCTAGTATAGTTTGTATCACGTAAGGCCTTTGGATACCGATCGTCGTCTTATCCAACTGAGCTACACATCTTGTAAATGATGCTAAAATATATAGATTTGGAGAACCTTCCTATCGTATCCTATAGTCTTATGGTAAACTTGGGAGATTCTAAGTCACTGTAATGATTGAAAATTTTCGAACTTAGAATTTTTAAAGAACATTTCTTTGTCGTGTACACAGTTAACTATATTGAGTACTCTATATTATTCTATAGCGTTGTCTATTGAACGCTATAGCATGTTTTCTCAACTATGCACTCTATTGTACACTATTGTATATGTAGAGGACACAGTAGTCTCGACAGTGGGCTCAACTGAGTATTCATCGTATACAATTAACTACTACAGTAGAGGTCCACAAAATGGGATACTTGAAAAATGGGAATTTTTACAAAGTGGGAAAGGGTGGAGCCTGCGCAAAATTTATCCCTACGGCTTGCCCTCCAGATTGCCCTATCATACCCGTGAATTCCCTTCCCTAGCCTTTTTCTCCCCCTTACCAGGACCCTGTTTCGGCAATCCTAATTACACTCTTTGGCTTGACCAAGGTCATCCTGGCCAAGCCATCCCCGATTGCTGAACCCCAATAAGGGTATTCTTATGAGCAATCACCAAGTGGGACAAACCGGCAAAGTGGGAAGAGTCCCCCCTCGCGAATGATGAGAATTTAAGTCGTCCAGTTACTTAATATTATAATAAAACTTTAAAAAAAATTTATTTTAGACACTGCCTCGCTCGTGACAAGCCAACAACCTGGTATCAGTCTCGATAAGTCGTCGGAATCATCGATGATTGATGTCTCCCTAAATAGTACAACCAACCAAGGCGCTGTCTTGCCGCAGGATCAAGGTAGTCTAATACATGTGTTATGCTAATAAAAAGGTCCTGAAAAGTTAAAATATTACTCTCCGTAATTTTATCGAACGGTGTTGTATGTCCGGCAAACTTCAAAGTGGTCAATTTGACAAAGAGAGCTATTTTTGAGACCCCAAAGGGCAAATGTCTTAAACTTGATAGTGGGAAGGTAAGTGAAGGAACTGGTTTTATATGGTTTTATAGTGGGGGAATCCAAGCGGAGACCACAAATCATGGGCGCGGTCATCCATCCGATTTTAATGAAATTTGCAGGGTAGATTAAGATCGGCCACGTTAAATAACCTGTAAAATATTAGATTTTTTGAACCACCCGTTCTCAAGATATCAACTTTCGAAATAATTTTTTTTTCATTTTGCCGTAAGACAAAATTTAGGCCTTCAAATTTTCATTTACATTTATTATCTGATTACTACAATGAACTTTTCTGATATTTATACGAATAGAATCAGATTTTGATTCTCTACCCTATACATGTATCAACATGTAATTTGAAAACAAAAATTAAGTTTAACTTTGATTTTATTTTTTTGATCCGAGTCCTAATATATAATCCATAGCGTTTTTCTCCAAAACGCAATACTAAATTATTTAGTACCAATCGATAGCCTAAAAAAAGAGCTATAACATGTGTAAAAATCAAGATGGTCTTTTTTCCCGTACAGGCTACATAAATCGGCGAATATTGAGCTTTTTACATAGTTTTCATCCCATTTTGTCCACATTTTTCTCCCCCTGTCAACCCCTTCCCTTTCTTTATCGTCGAGTGTGTAGGGGAAGGGGTTGCTAGGGGGAGAAAAATGTCGCCGAAACGGATGAAAACTTTGGTAAAAACTCGAAATTTGCCGATTTATGTAGGCCATACGGGGAAGAAGACCTTCTTGGTTTATATATATATTATAGTTCTCTTTTTAAGCTATCGGTAGGTAAAAAATAATATAGTACAGCGTTTTGGAGAAAAACGTTACGGGTTTTATAAGAGTACTTGGATCAAAAAATTAAAATCGAAGTGAAACTTAATTTTTATTTTTAAATAACATGTCGACACATGTATCGGCTAAAGAATCAAAATCTGATTCTATTCGTATAATTTTCAGCAAAGTTCGTTTTAGCAATTAGATAATAACTGACAATCTAGATTTTACGGCCGAAAATTTGTCTCGCGGCAAAATGAAAAAATATTTTTTTCAAAAATTCATATCTCGGGAACCGGGGGTCGAAAAAATCTAATATTTTGCAGATTACTTTATATGACTGATATGAATCCACCCTGCAAATTTCATTAAAATCGGACGGATGACCGCGCCCGCGATTTGTGGTCTCCGCTTGGATTCCCCCTAGTCCCTGTTTCCTAGTCCTTTCATTCTACCGACCTTTTTAGTTAGTTCCAATCTTGACACTGCCTATGGCTCAAGTGGGAACACCACGTGGAGTGTATATGTATAGTGTATGGTAAGTAACCTCATTTCAAACCTGAAGTTATTCCTATGAAGCCTTTCTCATAATAAACGGGGAGTTTCCTTTTCTTCTAAAAGTCTTGCTATGTTGTGTCAATGTTCAAGTTGCCAACCCCTCGGTTTGAGGTTACCCTCTCCAGAGAAAACAGAGATGGAACACTGAATAGGGCAAAAAGTGACTGCACGTTTAACGTTTTTTTTTGCAATCCCACCTATCGGCTGGGAACGGGAAGCTTTATCTGTTCACACATAATGCTCTGTAGAAGCTATGCCCTGGGGGGACGTAGTAATGTTCCCAATCGATGACAGCACTCTTTTTTTCGAATTTCCCATTTACATTGCTCTTACCCATCTTTATCAGCACCTCTGACCCTCCCTTTATTCATAACTTAACCCCATTTGTGGACACCTCTTCTTAGCGTAAAACCCTGTCCCCATACAACAACCAATCAATGAGGGGGTGGGGGCAGAAAAAAGGGACAGTGGCAACACCTATAATGTGTTTTCATTAATGCATTCATTCAAGCCATCCCCGATTGCTGAACCCCAATAAGGGTATTCTTATGAGCAATCACCAAGTGGGACAAACCGGCAAAGTGGGAAGAGTCCCCCCTCGCGAATGATGAGCATTTAAGTCGTCCAGTTACTTAATATAATAATAAAACTTCTTTTCTCTCCAACAAAAACTTCTTTTCTCTCCAACAAAACCTACTTACACCATACTGAAACTCATTCATCTTGGTTTCTAGCTGAAACCGTTCGCAACTACTTAAAGTTAAATGCTACTGACTAGTTCAGCACAATACGGTTGACTAATGATCCGTTCAGTAAAATCTTAAGTAGAATAAAGGATTGTTAAGTACCATTGAGTAGATAAGCAGGAATATACTCAAACTTGCTTTAAGTAGGTTTAGTGATGCTACTGAATATTGAGGAAAAAAAAACTACTTTTTAAAGTGTTACGGAAAGGGATTCAGTGATATTGTTTGTTGACAAGAAACTTATCGATTGTGTCGCTTCTTATATCTCAGGACATCCACATTTTTTCCTAAGTAAATTAAGATTTTTGGAGTCCTATACATGCAAGCGGTGTCTGAGTACATTACTATAGAGAATTGGAATATGGTAATTTGAAAAATTAAACAACGCTAAATGTTCACATTGCAGAATGTGTAGGTAAGTAGGTTCAGGTTACGCTTAGAGACTTGGCTTGTATTTTATCTTGCATGGGACACTTACAGGCTTGTTAAACGATCTAGATCGAGAGTAGCGGCGATCCCGATAGCGATATGGGGCCGAAACTGTATCGCCGTTACCGATTCGATACCAAAAAATTTTGGTAGCGGCGCTACCGATATCGATACTATTTAATTTTGTATTTACCGCGTAAATGGCAAGGATTCACAACATACGACTTGACATAGAGGTTCACAGAAAAGGTTCATTAGCTTTCAGAAATACTAGAGTTTCAAAATGATCATCCGTTAGTAAGGTGCGAGTTGGGGTTAATACACGGCCACTTAAAGAAAATAGTCTCTCTACAGAGGCACTCGAAGGCAAGCCGGTGTTTAGAGAAACAAACAACTTAAGTATCAAAGGGTAAGAAAATAATTTTGAAAGATGATCAGTTATCTTACTCTCCATATAACGAGTAAGATCAAGTAAAAAAGGGGCGTTTAACGATTGCTGACGGGGTTTCAGGGAGGAAAAAAAATCGACAGGGTCAACAGGACTCAACAAACTACTATCCGTCTGGCTACCAGTTAAAGATTTAGCTACTTCCTTATCTTTTATTTTCAACAGCCTATCCTTTAGTTTGGCAAATATAGATAATTTAAGAGCCTGATCTGCATCACTATCAGTGAGCCAGGTGAGTTTAAATTTTGGGTGGATTGCTGAAGCTAGTTGGGCTTCTTCGTCCTGAAACAAGTCAGCAAATAGTTCATCAATCCCGTTAAGCATTGAAGTAGCTAGAGGGAGAGCATACTGCAACACATTTCCTCCAACTAATTGAGTGATGGCTCGCTTAATGACAACTATAGTTGCCCAGCCAGCAAGAATAATGGACCTTTATTGGGTCTTTGTTGGACCAAAAACATTTTCTTGGTAAATTATTTGACCAACAGTGAACCAAGAAGTCATGCTTGCTGGGTGGCAACAAATGCCCAAGCGTGATAGTTTTGCCCCCTTCTCCCTGCAACACGTCAAGACCATGGGCCACAGGAGTCATTACCGTTACAAACTCATCCAGAAATTGAAAATCTGATGAAAACTTTTCCGAATTGACTTCCTCTGACAAAACATTTAACTTGTGCTTCATGTTGTCGTTATCTTCGTCTTCACATTCAGAGATATCTGGACAGCCATCAATCAGTTTAGTTATATGGCGGGTCGCGTCAAATTGGGAGTTCCATCTTGTGGAGTTTGGAATGACAAATTTTACACCTATAAATGTGCATATTTAAAAACCGTCGTACATTAAACTTTTCTAAATTCTGATTACCTAACGTGGATTTCACTTTATCAGCAAAGAGGGCACTACGACTTTTGTTATAAAGCCCTTGCAACTTTCCAAACGCTGAACTATGTATCTTTGCATACTCTGGATCCAAAGAAGCGTTCGTGTTAGTAGCCACAAGACTCAGCAAATGGCATGCACATTTTCTATGTGGTGGGAGCTTTATTCCCCTGTCAGACGAAAGAATCCCAGTTATCTCAACGAACTCCTGCAACACAATTAAAGATTAAAACCAATAATTTCCTTAATAATATAGCTATTATATTACAATATCAGAAGCTGTTTCCTCGGTTAAAGGGGATTCGGTTGAATATACACGGAAAGCCTTGAGAAAGTTTGACCCACTATCAGTTACCGTTAAAATCACTTTCTTAGATATCTTGAATTCGTCGTGGATAGACTTTGGCTGCTTTGCAAGCTTCGAACGTTATGCTACCAATTAGTCGTCTGATAGCGAGGCATACACCTTTTCTAGTCAATGTCTCTTGATCAATCCAATGACCCGTAACACCCCACCCCGTCAATATATGATCTTCCTCTTGATTTCCACACATCGGCTGTGGTGCAAAATTCAGGTATCTTTGGGAAATTCTCGGAAATCAGCTTTTTCTTACATTCCAGAAACCTGTACTCAACTTTGGAAGTTATGATTTGTCGACACACAACTTTAGAACCTGAAGCATTAAGTAATGATTACAATTTCAGTAGGACAATGTTTAAGAACGTCGCTAACCTGGTGATAAATGTCCAGCAAACGTACGAAAAGCTTCATGCTCAACGTGCCTCAAAGGCAAAAGACTGTTTGTAATGTATTTCAGTACGTAGCCGTCGAACTCCTCTGAAGAGTACAGTTTAGGTCTCTTAGCTAAGCTTACTTTAATTGAGATTTGCTGAGTTTTTGAATTAGTTGATTCTTCGCGTTTTCTCTTCCTTTCATGAGTACTCTCAAACGATTGAAGTAAAAACAAATGCATAACCTGACAATACCACAAATGATATCTGTATACAAGGCAATTTATGTAAGGAAAAAACTAAACTAACCTTTATATGTTTCTTTAAATTGTTTCAAGAAATGTTGCTGCAAGATACGTCAGCATTACAAGCTACACAGGTATACATGGAGTTGTCACCTTTACTCGATGCCTCTTTAAACACGAAAAACTTTAGACATACAAACATTTTTGGCTGTTCACTCATTGTTACTAGGCAAGTGGCGCGGAAAAACTAAAAGTTATTAGGCGATTAGGGGCAAAATAATAGCTTTTGGGGAAGGGTGAGGTATCGGTATCGGCAGTATCGATCGATACCGCCGATACAGCTTTCGATGACACTTTTTGAAAAGTAGCGCCGATAGCGTTTCGCTACCGGAAGTAGGATCGCCGATACAGCCGCTACTGATCTCCCGCTCCGCTCTTAGCAAGCCTGGGCACACCCAGGGAATGCGTTGGGGACTATAAGTGTCACACTTATAGTTGTGTTGGTGTGCCCACCTATTGTACGTTCCAAATGTATCAACGCATATCCCCAAACCAACAGTGCTTCATATTTTGAACGAAATTACACCCTAAGAAGAGGTGTCTGCAAATACCCGACAGAAAGTCTGGCAACTGGGGCCTTGACAATAATATCCGTTTTGGTTTTTGCCATTTTGTGTCCCAAATATTTTTGAAATCAAAATTCGGTTAAGTGAACATTATGCCCCCTTCCATTTGCCACATTTTACAATAAAAACATTTAAAATTCAAATAGGCATTTATTAGATGGCAAAACGGAAACCTGACATCGATCCTAGAGGCCCCAGTTGCCGGACATTCTGTCTGGTATTTGCAGACACCTCTTCTCAGGGTGTAAGTACGTTATTTACTCAGGAAGACAGTGAGAACAATTTTTAACGTGCTGTGCTATTATGCACAAATGATTTTTATTTTACTTTTTTTTACCCAAGTTGAACACAAGGACCCAACAGAACACAACGTTGTTTGAAATATTGTTCCCTTATGTAACTATTTTTTGTTGCGATTTGCTTATTCTTTTCAGCAATCCTCCAGGAAATGCGTGCCCAGCAACGCAAAGACGAGCAGTTCGACACTGTTCCTTACGAATTACTCATGTGGAAGTCTGTTTGGGAGATTTGTTCAAATAGCCTATACACTGTTTCAATTACTTGTTCTGAGATTCATGCACGCTTACTAGAATCTAGTCTACTGAAGTCAGTAGGAAAGAAACAATAAGGAGTACTGAATAGATCAGTGATGGTTCGGTAACCCGTACTGAATTCGTCAGTAGGCGGGTGAAAAAAGTACTGAAAAGTTCAGTATGAATGAGATAATCCTACTTAATTGATCAGTATAGATTTGCGAAAAGGTACTGAACTAAGGGATGCCAATTCAGTAGGTTTTCTTTGGCAGTACTGAATAATTCAGTAATTGCAGGCTATACCGTTTGGGGATCTACTGAATGTTCAGTCATTTAAAACAACTGACCAACGCGTTAAGTATCGAATCCCGACTAAGTAGTTTTCATGCAAAGTAGTTTTTCGGTGATGAAGTAGAATTGAGATGACTTACCATACCTTAACTACTTGTCAGTAGTTTACCGCCACTGTGTGGTTTCAATTATCGGTAGCAACATGAAGAGAGTATTTTATAAATTTATATTTGAAAATATCAGTAGCGTGGAAACAAACTTCTGTCTCCAAAGTTCCTATCTCAGTTTTCCAGCTCTGGCGCCTTAACCACTTGCCCATACTTACACGCATGTTAAGTTTAGAGCTAATATGATAATAACTGTTATAAACAACGCTTCTGTTAACAATAATGCGGTATGACGTCTTGGTAAACGGTATATTAGAAAGTGTCAATTTTCGATATGACTATACGACCGAAAACCACCTTCATTTTTAACAGTGTGTTTTGTCACGTAGATTATTTTAGTAAGTGGATTGTAGGTTTACTACGAGGGAAAAATAAAATGTAATTTACTGCCCTATGTATAGGTCTGTATATACAACATAGTTTTTCATGTTTATACTAATTGTTTTCCACTTTAGCATTATAGCAAAGTAGCCTATCTCAATAGATAATGGATTCAGAAAACCAACTTAATAAATATCCCTGGTGGGCCACAACTTATTTCGTTTTTGCTATCTTATTTATGTGTCGATAGTCTATATGGAAACAGTATACGATTTTGTTCACCGGTAGCGTCAGTTTCTTTTTTCTATTATTGCTCGAAGACGTGTCACAACATTGGCCGACGTGATTCTTTCTTCAGGTTTGTAGGCTAGCATTTCTTGTACAAAACCAGCAATATAGTTATGCTTAGAACTGTGTAGCCCTGTAAGTACCAATTGAAACGATGTTAAAAGATTACAAGCAATTTAAGGTAAATTATTTTATACAAACTTGGCAGATTAGATGGTTGTTCATGAATTATGTTCAACTGGATCTGCACTGGGCGTGAACCGTATGGATGAACTCCATCCAGTAGGTAATAGACAAACACGCAGCCTGTTGCAAAGACATCGCTTTTGACTGAATCTCGCAGCGCCACGTTCCTGTCACCATTTTTGTTCTCGGTAATAGTCTGTTCTTTAATGACGAGTGACTTTAATAATTCGGGCGCCATCCAGCACAAAGAAGCTTGTGTTTCACTCATCGTAAACGTTCCATGTTCTGACACTCGTTTGCTCAATTTAAAATCGGCCCACTTTATCGTCACTTGCTCATTTTGACCTGCGTTATCGGAATCGGGTTCTAAAAAGATAAGAATGTTTTGCGGTTTGATGTTGCGATGGGCAAATTTGTTCGAATGAATAAATTCAAGGCCCAAGGCTAAGTGTAGTAAAACTGTTAAAGAAGACGGCAAAGTTGGCCCTTTGTACTTCCTTGGGTGGTCAGACTTCAAGAACAACTGATCAAGGGACCCGAGGCATAATTCCAATGCAATATATCTGTACATTACAGAATAAGTTCTAGACCTATTAGACTATCAAATTACTGTACTTCCTTTCTATATACCTGAAATTGTCATCACTCTCAACGTGCAGAAGTTTCACAACGTTTGGATGATTTAGCTTTCGGAGAGCCTCTTCTTCTCTGTTATGATTCTTGACGTGAACTAATTGAATTCTTTTAACAGCAACTGGTGTTTGTCCCTTCATCCCTTCGGCCTCTGTCACATCATCAGAGTTTCTGTTCCGTTTAGGAATCGGCTTCGTTTGGCTTTCGCTCAGAAAACCTCTAAAAACCATGGCACTCCCTCTTACTGAACCGAGAATGGCGTTGTGGTCAATATTTAATGTTTTCATTTTAAATAGTTTAAATAACTGTTGCACCAATTGCTTGATCAGAAACACTCAAGATCTTAAAGAAAACTGAAAGAGTGAACACCTTACTTACGAAAAGTAAAATAGAGAAAGTAAAGGACAAGCATGTATATGGTTTCTTATCAAATGGCAACCTGATCACGTATCTTACACGTACAGGATACGTGTTCGCTGCAACCTAGACAAAAGTACACAACGTTCCGTGACACTACGGACTTGCTTTTTAAATACGTTATATAGATATACAACATATATTTCGGAATATGTGTTGCTTAACCTGTGCAATACATCTTTGAAGCAACCCGGAAGTGAGGTAAGTATGTCCCATATATGTATAATTAGGCTATTACGTTTCATGGCGGGATAAATTATCATCATGTGCGTTTGCTTTATCTGAGCTTGAGATTACATATACACTGTTAAAAAGCTTTTTTTTAGATTATATATAATATGCATGTCAAAAATTGAGAGGCTATAAAAAAAACGATAGCATATACATCGTTTCAAACACGTTCGATATAAATTAGCTACAAATGTAATTTAAAATTAAGAAGAAGGATACATGCCCTTACGATTTATTAAAATATCGAAAAACGCATAATATTTATTCATGATCATTTCTAATAAGAAGAAATGCCCAAATTTACTTGATGTTTAATGACAATAAATTTTACCATAATTTGATATTTAAAATGCCTATTTAGGATTCAAATCGGAGGCAGTATTGTAAAACCAGATTTTTTATTAGGAAAAAGAAAAAAAGAAAAAAATAGTTTTCAAAACGTAGCTTTATTGTAGGCCTATTCACCGCGATCACTGTTTTACAGGCATTATATATAGGCCTATGCAACTACGGATCAATGATCGCGAAAAACCAAGTTAATAAACCCTACGGTTAAGGCCTTCGGTCTGAGGAGTATGAATCGTCAATCGAGCTTAGACTTTTTTTTACTATTAGGGTTGGTTTCATGCTTGGGATCAGTGTATTGGAATTGAGGAATAATTGAAACGGATTTTGGGATTTTACTGGATTTTAGTTCCGTAAGAATTGTATATGAATTCCATTGGAGTCCAGATTCAGAATTTCTCAATTTTAATACACTGCTTGGGATCATAAAGGCAGTTTAAATATTATTTGGGACAAGACCCATCCGTCACTTAACGGCATTTTGCGGGTTACATATATATTTTTTCCTCGACTGCTGCTGATTGTAAAATATTCAAAAAGTTCTAATTTTCTTCCGAATATTACGGCATTACCATATTAGATGAAATATCAGACAGCCCAAGTGTCCCCATCTTTGCACATACATTTTTTCTGCGCATGGTGATATGTATGTGCGCTGTAAATAAGGCCCCCCCCCAAAAAAAAAAGTAAGAGCTGAAACGTCTATTATTTTAACGAATGGTAGGAATAAACCTATACTGTTTCATATTGTTTTGTTCCTCTCAATAAGTTGAATCGGAATCTTTCAACCTAATTAACAAAATATGCAACCACAGCGAGAAAGCGCCGTGCAAATATTCTATTTCTAGGAATTGTTCCTATGGGATTTCCTCTCTCACCAGAAATCTTATTGAGATTTACCAGTTAAATTTCTTTTTAGTTTTCCTATCGTGAATACATAATCAATTAGAAAAAAGTACTATAGTGTTTGGTAGTGGGGGGCAGCTGGGAAAATTTCAAGAATGACAGCAGTTGCCGATTTTTTCTACGACCCGACACAAAATTTTTGAAATTCGGAGAAAATCAGTGGTTTTCTCCGAAAATCCTTAGCCTCAGGCGTGGCGCAAAGGAGGAATAAAGTTCTGCGCGAGTCCTAGCTGTACGGGCTAGTGCGATCTTCCGTTGCATTAAAGACCGCTAGGCCTTCGGCTGAGGACTACGTCCTCAGACCTCAGGGATAATATATGGTTTTAGTGATGACGTAACTTTATCGCATATCTAATTGCGCGGTAACAGATGATAATAAACCAACAGCTAGGTGAATGTGCATAGAAGTTTTGGTAATCGACAAGTTCATTACAGCGGATAACAACGTTCTTCTTCTTTTCAAAATTTCAAATGCTTGAAAATGGTATTTAAACTTTACTGTTCGGTACAAGTTACATACAAACAGCACATTATTGCCGTGAATAACAAATATAGTCACAATCCTACCAAATAAAGCTGCACTGTTAGAAATGAAATCCGCTTTTTGAACGAAAATATTGCCGAAATACGTTCTGCCAGAATGACCAGTTTAAAGTGGACCAAAATTGTCCATTTAAAATGACGAATTATGAGATTCTTGCCGGAAATCGAGTTTTTTGGACAAAAATCGAATTTCTTTGGACAAAAATCGGGTTTACACTTACCGAAAATCGTCAATTAAAATGTTCATTCTGGCAGAATCGAAAAATTTTTAACAGTGTGCGGCTACAATTCCATTTAAAGGGCAAAGCACTGGCGATCTATTTACTTTGTTACTGTTTGCACAAGTCTTGATACAATTGTTAAAAACTATGCCTTAAGGCATAGTTTTTACGATATAGTAAGAGTTTTATTGATATCTTATTTAAAAGCTATATGTCTTAAAATTTTTCAAAGTTTTGTACCATGACATATTCTTTCTTTGATGCTGGTATTTCAATTTCAAACTTTAAATGATTGTGTTGTGCACAACATGCATCAATACAAAGAACAATTCTCAATCATGATTGAGCAATGTTCTGCACATGAATCCCTAATGTCTACTTGCGAGAGTCCAGGGAATATTTATTCAATTATACCAGCAATTGATCGTGCTAGTATTTTGAAATATTCGAGTTATTGGCCTCGTAATGCATGCATCACCAGAAAGAAATTAAAGGGCGCCAAAACTAGTGGGGATTATGTTATGACTCACTTCTCCTACGTAGGCTGGAGTCGCAGCAGACGGCGTTCCACTACACTGTTAGAAATGAAATCCGCTTTTTGAACGAAAATATTGCCGAAATACGTTCTGCCAGAATGACCAGTTTAAAGTGGACCAAAATTGTCCATTTAAAATGACGAATTGTGAGATTCTTGCCGGAAATCGAGTTTTTTGGACAAAAATCGAATTTCTTTGGACAAAAATCGGGTTTATACTAACCGAAAATCGTCAATTAAAATGTTCATTCTGGCAGAATCGAAAAATTTTTAACAGTGTACGGAGGAGCTAGTCTTATCTTGCTGCTGCTCGCTCGAGTATGGTCGCAGCCTAGCTCGCCCTATTCTATTTGTCTAACCAAGCAAATACAGACTCTCGCTCTCAACTGATCTCACGTGCACTTGGCAAGGTCTAAACAGTAAACAGATAATGCATGCAGAAAATGATATTTATTTATCATGGTGTTATTTTTTTGTGGGGATAAATAGTCGTATTGACGGATATATTTATTTATTTTTTCAATCAAATATCCCATGTTGACTATTGTAGGGTGTTGACTATTTAAGATTGAACACAGATGTTACCGAATCTTAATTGTATTTTCGTATCCATAAAAAGCACTAAAGACTACACGTCGACGCTACGACTCCTATCTTTTCCTCGCGCCGGGACACTCTGCCTCTCTTCCCTTCTCTCGCTTCTCTCCGTCCCTCGTCCCGGGCCATCTCGTGGTACAAATCAATTACTACATTATCTCAAGTTCAGTTATTGTAGTCCTAAACACTAACCGACAAATTTGAAGTAGATTTGTAAAATGAACCTATTTTTGATCGTCTTGTGGAACCAAAGACCCAAAGGAAGAGTCACGGTCAACTGCCAGTGTTGCGGATCATCCGCAAAAACGAGCCGGCAACGGAGGAAAAAACAGCAGACGATACTTATTCTTTGGTTCACATTTTTTTGAAGTTTTGTTAAAGCAAAACGGGGCGAAATAGAAAGAAGTTTTCATCTCGTAAATTTTGTTGTATAATTAATCTCGTCAAAATCACAGGTAAACAAATTGATGTCGTTTGCGCGTTTTAAAGTCAATATCACAGGTAAAGCTAACGATGTGGTAAGTTGTATTTCTGAGAAGCCCAGAGAAGGGACAGCCAGAGCTGAGAGGCGCTTTGTGTTAACCGCAAGTTTTGTAGATGGGTGATGGTAATTACAGCTTCATCACTCCAGGTACCATGCCACCAATGACATTGAAATACATGAGCTCATTAAATATGAGTCATGCGCAATTGAGTAGGAGAGCGAGATAAAGGGGGTCGATGTCCATATCAGATTCATCGGAATCTTCGGGCAAAACGTTTTCGTCGTTCACGGTTGTCCGCTTTGCACGTTTCGGATTGTCACCTGCCTGTCGAGCGGAGGGCTTGGGTGGCCTATTTTGGCTTCCTCTTCAATAGCATTCTTCTCTGGCGTCGCTGTAAGAGTTCTTGAGCGTCCCTGTGTCCTTTTCCTTCCTCCTGCATCGGTGACTGGGTTAACTCGAGGAAATGGGCGCAAGCTTTTAGGGAGCAAAATTTTTTGGACGGCCCTCGTCCGACCTGTGATTCCTAACTGGAGTTACCGGCGCTTCACGAATTAGCAAATCCGTTGCACTGGCACTGCCACCGGAGACATTGGCTCGGTCCAGATGATCACTTGCGTCTCGATCGGAGCTGGCGTCACGTCGATTCCAAATGGCACTAATAATAAACAAATTCAATGAAAAAGTTGAAAGAAAAAATAATTTAGCTTTTTGTTGCCTACCAATCGGGCGATCAGTGACGAATGACGGCAGATAGAGCGACGCAGGAAAAATATCTCTGTTAAAAGGAGAAATGCCGCTCTTTGTGAATCCCGAGATGATGTTCGCTGGCGTGAACGCTGTGGAATAAGGATTCCGGGTCAACTCAGCAAATTCGTGAACGCTGATTCTCTTCCCAGGATTAAGATTGATTCATGTTTGAAAACTGTTACGCAAAGCTTCTTTGAACGGACCAAGGACACTGACGTCCAACGGCTGAAGGTCATGCGACTAGTGCGGTGGGAAGGTCGACAAATGAATCCCGTTCGATTTGACAAAAGAAACCACCTTGTAGTCGAGATGGCAGCCTGCATTTGACAAGGTGTTGGCCGGCTGGAGGAGAACGGAAAATACGCATCCAACAATTGTTAAGGTGCTTGCATGTGGGAATGCAGTATCATTATAGCAGACTGCAAATTTCAGTCATTATGTCAAAAATTCTAAGCTGCGTGCCGTTCAGATTATTTATGGGTACTCTACGCTACTCACAAGACTGTTACAAGTTGGAAGGTCCAGAAACTTTCTTATCCGACTGATGCGACGAATTTGGTAGACAGCTTTTTTGCAAATACTGCGAATCTGGGCTTCGAAGAGAAAGATGTGAAAGATGGCCAGCGGAAGGGTAGCCGGAGGGTGCTTAGTGCCATCAGCAAAGACAATGAGGGCATAACTTGCCAACGTTGTTTTGCAATTTGTTTTGATGCATCCAAGATACAGCGCCTGTGACACAGTCTGCCATCCGTGTAAAGGCGGTACCTTGCAATATGCCATCAGCAAAGAAATGAAACGAAATGCCATAGCCGTTCATAATACCAAAGAAAGGGGGGTGGAGTATAGGATTAAAAGCACTGGGCCGAGCACGGATCCTTGTGGAACACCATACAGAAGAGGAGTTGGCATAGAAGTGACGACATTGATTCGCACTGACTATCGACGGTCCGATAATACGAGCGGAGCCCACTTGTGCCATGCCCGTCACCCCAAAACTGGACTCCAGGTGAGAGAAAAGGATCGAATGATCTACAGTTAATGCCGCGCTCTGATCAAGGAAGGCAAGAACATCACAGTCACCACCATTTACGTACAGTAACTGGTCTTTGAGTACACGCAACAAAGCCATCTCGGTGGAGTGATTCGCCCTGCTGGCCGACTGAACAGTAGCTAGTAGATTAAATTCAGACAAGTAACAAACGAACCTCTTAAGAACAACCCATTCAATCAACTTAGAAAAAATGACTATTCGGACACTGTGCGGTTTTGAAAGTGCCTAACCGAAAGGGATGGGTTTTTAAAGAGAGGAGAAACCTATGCACATTTCAAACTCGTGGGAACCACACCAGAAAATAGTGAAATATTTACTTAGTTGGCAATTGGTTTTGAAAGGACATGAATAACCTTTTTTATTAGGCAAGTAGGGATTGGGTTGAGAAAGGAAGATTTGGAAGGGCAACCAAGCACAAGTGTAACGGAATATCGTTCCACTATTATGCTCCGCCTATGTTTTAGCACAATACCCCTTAGGCCTAGCGTCTTTTGCTCACTCACACGCAAATAGTAACAGTACACGCTCTCCCTTTTTTTTACACATGAAATGTCCCTCCTTTTCTCACGCGACCTGAGTCGACCTTACAGCCACTCACAGCATCCCGTAACCTCTTAAACTAGGTCCCGACCTAGTTTACTTAGTATAAAAGCCCCCACAATCCCGTGTAACAGACACCCCCCACAATCCCGTGTAACAGACACTTCTCAACACTCTCACCAGCCGTGAGACGCAGCCTCCTCCTGCGCCTTGACCAAGCCACCCTACGCCTACCGCTTTCTCGTTGAGTAAGTCACCCCCCTTGCACTCCCTCCTTACACATTTTACGTTTCCCTTTTTCCGTTTATTATTTATGTATGTTTTCTTTTCATAAATGGACTCCTTCTTGTTTCCCTATTTTATGACCTCTGCCGTTTCCCCTAGTTTCCGAACTTTGCCATTTCAATTACTTTATGAACTCTGTTCTTTCTACCATTTACCGGACTCTGCTATTTTTTCCTATTTACGGACACTGTCGATTCAAATAGTATTCGAACTCGGTCGTATGAATTAGTTAGCGGACTCTACCAATTCTAATGATTATTCTTATAATGACCAACGAACTATGTACCTTTAACTTATAATGCCAATAAAATAAAACATTGTGGGTAAACCTCTCGTATTCACGTTATTTTAAAGTAGTCTTTCTTCGTTCGTCGGAACGAGATGACGACATTTTGACTTCTTTTACACAAGCTCAATAATTTTGCAACACTCACCGGTTCCAACAACGACAACGTCTTCTTGCTGGCCCATCCTTGGCCAGATCTACATGGAGGTTGAAGTCACCCATGGATTAGCTGGCCTGATAACAGCCATTTTGGTGCAAACAGGAGCATGGGCATCAAGGAGAGACGACAAGTCGCCATTGTATTAAGACACTAGGCCATCCATGGTGGAACCAGGCGATGAGGAGAGAGGGAGAGCCAGCATATCAGAGAGAAATCGTTCAGAGTCAATTTTGTTAAGCTCACGATAGGTGACTTTCTTCGTAAGCCGACCCGTCGGTGCACTTTTACATTATATTTAACTGCAAAGTGATAACAAATTAGTTCAGATACGTTACAACAAGTGATAACATTCTCCGAGTAACGGGTGATGACCAGGTCGAGTGTATGGCCATCAAGATGAGTTGCACCGTGGACATGCTGAAAAAGACCAAAGGAATTAAGAAGAGAGAGAAACTTGTTCGCCGTAGGGTTACCAGGAATGTCAACATGGATGTTAAAATCACCCACCATCAGCATCTTGCCGGCAGATAACATCAGCAGTTGGAGGAAATCAGCAAAGTCAGTGAGGAACTGACCATCACTGCATCTAGATGACTGAGATGGATGGCGGTAGATAATGACAAGGTGTATACAAACAGAGTTGCAGTGAAGACGGACGGCCATGTGTTCGAAAGAAGACGCAGAAAATCCCGTCGAGGCCATTTCAACACGGAGAAACGAAATAAGCGCCACGCCACCACCACGCTTGCCCACTCGTGGAGTATGAACAGCATTATAACCGGCCGGGCAGATGTTCAATAAATCATCTTTACCATGATCAGAAGAGATCCATTTCTCGGTAACCGCCAGAAATTCCAGGTCATTCGAAATAATGTGCTGCGAGATGACATTTGATCGTTTTGGTATAGACCTTGCATTGACGAGGGAAAAAAGCAGAAATTTCTTCCATGTTCCTTGTTTTCTCTTCGACTGGCCGGCTCGGACACCACGCAAAAATGGGCGTTTGACATGAGGAGAAACCTCAAAGCCCATACCCAACTCACGGGTGATGCCAAGATCACGAAGTTTTAGTTGTGCTTCGTTGTCGGAACGGTGAAGCGAAGACCAGCGAAGCGATAGAAGGGCATTGCGAAAAGTGCCTGAGGCATTCTGGAGAAATGTCAAACACAGTGGGTTTGACACAACGTGATATTAGATGAGAAGGGACACAGAATGCACAATATCATAGCAAAATCGAATCAAGATCGATTTTGAAGAAGAGTACATCACGAAAACCCAGGTACACAGTTCAATTAACCAGCGTTGACTTTATAAACTCGAAATAAACGTCGAGAGTCTTAACGACGCACTAGCAGTGGGCGCAAACGAGCAGAAGACTAAGAACTCGTGTTTGAGTATGAGAATCAAACAATAGTGGGTCGAGAACAACTGCTAGTGCACTCTGGTAGTCAAGTGGTTAATACCCCCGACTCATAGAGCGGAGATCCCGGGTTCGGTCCCCGGGACCAACAAAACTTGTGACTATGTAGAAAAAACTATAAAGTTACCCTGCAATGGGCAACCGCATTTGCGGTAAGGAATGAAGCCGTTGGAGAACTATTTCCCCAGCTCATTCACCTTGTAAGGTAAGCGAACTAATCTCCCCCCTCTATGGCGAACAAGGTCAATTCAAGCAACATTTTACCGTCCTCTATCGACCCCTCTTTGTTAGAATTTGACCTTGCCTCAAACTAGTACAACTGCGACCGAAAACTTGTCATCTTAAGCTCAGTGCTGCCAAGTCTGTTTTTCAATTTAGTTCACTGTGTCTCACTCTAGCCTAGAACCCCTCGAGTTCTGCCTGGCTCGATGTGGTTTGAAGCTAGCTCATCATGTCCTTTGTTGTAATTTATGCTGTCAATAAACATCTATCGAAACGGGAGTAAAACTTTACACTACCCAATTATGACATGATTTACTATTTACCCGATATTGATCATTTACCAAGAACGACGCGATTTAGGGATTCGGGCTGCTCGTTGAACAACTCTTTCAAAAGTTATCGGTATTGGACTGTGTTCATTTGGTCGTCAAACGATTAATTTTAGCTGTTTGGTACTGGCCGGAAACCAACTCCATGTTGGAACCGAATCAGGCACGAGTTTGTGCAAAACCGACTTCTACATATAAATGCGTCCTTCCCTTTCATCTCTGCTCGTCCGCAAAAAATTTTGTTTCCAAAAATAGATTGAAATAAATGCCGAAATCGCAAGAAATAGTGTCCTGGTTGTTGGAAAGGGGGACCTCCGTGAATACCATCGCGCAAAATTGACGTATTTTTTCTCGAATGCAAAGCAAAGCGAAAATGACAATTATGCGACTTTGCGTCAGCTAATTTTATAGCGCAAAAAACACATGTAAAGGAGGAAAGTTGTGGATGGATGGTTGTGTTTGAACGTTGTGGATAATTGAGATATGAAACGGAAATAGGCGACAAAGATGCACACCATAACAAGTCGAATTCAAAAGAAGACCAACTTAACGGTTACGCCTACAATCTTTGTTTTGCTGTTTCTAACACTCTCGTCAAATACTCACAATTCCCAATCTCCCCATGTGACGCCGCCGCAAAAAAACAAACAAAGATCCACCGCCGCCGTTTTGCTCTGCCGCTTCGTTGCCGAACAAATTGTATGGTCGGACCCAAGTTGGACTGGCCTACAGCGTTTTGTCCTTGATGGTGCACATTTTTATTCTTCCACCACGTGTTCGTGACGTCATAGGCTCCTCGTTCTCTCGTCTGTTTCTTCTAATCTCCGTTTTGTGCATTATTTTGTCCCATCCATCATCGGGACCAGAAATAGAAGACATTGTTCTTCCCACTTAATGACATTCAAACGAGTGGTGGAACAATCAATTTAGAATTGAACGTTGTCGTGAATGCTTGAGTATGGCGCTTCGTTTGCCCCTTTTTTGTTAGTTGACGGGGTTAGCAGGAAGGGAGACGTACAGGAAACTTAAAACTATGAGTAAATGCCATCTCTTAGGAATTTGGGTAACCTGAAACCCATCTATCAACCAAAAACGGAACTAGAGGCCATCTACATTCCGATTTGGAACTAAGTACCCCACATACAAACCAAAAAACCTAAAGAAACCCTTCGGGTAATTTTCTTCGCTCTTGTCCCTTATCTTCGAGTCGGCTACACCTCGTGAGAGGAGGCTAGTCGTCTTTCGCAAAATACAAGAGCTTTTCCCCCGGCATTCGGGTCTCATTTTAGTTATTTCAAATTCTACAGTTCGAAGCTGTAACAGTATGCAGACATAGCTCGAGGGAAAGGACAACACTCTAGGTAGTTTCAAGGGTTTCAGTCAAGGGAGAAAAGCTTGTCATCTCTAAACTTCTTAGGATAAATGAAAAAAAGCACTTGAATGAGATTTGAACTTTGGACCTGTTCTAGTGGTGTGCTGTGTTCTCGAGAATGCTACCTATATGGTATACAGTATTACTATTATTAATATACAGTAAATATTTTCTAGCTCTACATTTTCAAAACACTACTGTTGTAACTCGCTTCCCCTCCGTAGGTGGCGCTGGAGTCGCAGAAGAAGACGCGACACTACGAAGGGGCTAGTCTTATTCCGCGGCTAGCTAGAGCATAGTCGCAGCCCAGCTCACGCTCTCTCCAACTCAGTAAATACAGACTCTCGCTCTCGATCTATCTGATCTCGCTTTTGTTCGATCAGGTCTAAACAACTACGCTTAAGGCATAGTCAATTTGTCCACACTGCACACATAATGTCCACAATGCCACTTGCGCAGCGCTCTTTTCTTATTAATGAAAGGTTTAGAGTTCGATTCCATGAACCTCCGAATAGATCTTACTTTTGTTCATCTCCTAAGTCCTATCCTATTGCTGATTCTTACTAGAAAATAAAAAAATTCAGACGTAAGGATTGAACAAAACAAAAATTCGTTGTAGGCTAAGAAATCCTTAATTCAATTTGGGCTAAGGTTTTGGCTTATGTCCTAAGTTGGATCCGGATCCAGCTTAGCCATATGCCAAAAATGGTTTAAGGGAGGCTCTTAAACCAGTTTTAAGACTGTTTTAAGACTTAAGGCTTAAGACAGAGCGCAAGTGTGTTCACACTAAAACAGGCCCTTAAGCATTAAAACGTGTTTTAACCATAAGAATTCACGGCTTATGTCTGATGTGAAATATGTTTTACAGTGAACATTTCCAGATATAACCCGTCTGTCTGTAGAAAGTCTGGAAATCTTACACTCGAAGGTAGGAAAGAGGGTGAGAGAAAAACAATTTTGGACACTGCCAACTTGTAGTTCTTGAACTACAACCTAGGGGAATAAAAAAATTATTTTGAAGGGGGCCCCTCTTAAAAGTATATGTCAGGCCTGAGCGATTTTTTGCTACACTCTAAGAACAAAAGGGTCAACTAAGAACTACTAAAACACTACTATCGCACTACTAATTCGTTAGTAGCGAATCGGACGACTACTAAGAGCTTAGTAGACCCTTTTGTTTTAAAAGTGTGTACATACTATACGTTAAACTGTAACTCTGATCAATTTTTATTTTATTTTGATGAAAATTACTACATACGTACAAAAAATAGTGGACTGTAAAACGCACATTTTAATATAATTTTAAACTATATTCTTCATAAAGTTTTTAATGTAAAAAATTATAAAATAAGTTATTATGTTATTCTACATGTTAAGCCTAATTTTTTCTTAAGCCATAATAAGCCAGATTTGTCAGGGAGCTAAAAATATTACAAGCTTTAAAGTTCATGAAAAAAATTAAAGCATCAATTTGTTCGAGGTAACATTCTTTTTTTACATCACTTTTTTTCCACTGATTATGCTTTCGGGTAGGAAGGTACGGCTAAGGAAAATGAAAATAACAACAAAAATACAAGCAAAGTAATAAGCTACCAGAGAAGAGAGTAGATGGGAAAGGCCGTAGAAAATGTTAAGGACATTTTTGTAAATCTATTAACCAAATGTTTATTAATCAAACCACAGTTCAAATGTACCTTAATTTAGATTTGCATTTTTTGAATTTTCGTTTTAGAAACAATATTGGTAATGTACTTCAGTATTCAGAAGAGTAATTATGATCGTAAAAAAAGGCTTATGTAAATCATGAGGTATCAATAGATAGGTCTTCTATGTGGACCACCAAACCACAATCTGATTATATAGTAATTTCATGAATTTATCAGTGCTTCATTGACTGAAGAACGTTAACTACTTCCGACGACTGGATCCTAGTTTCAGGGTTCGAATCCAGCATCCGGAAAATGAAAGGAAGTGCTGTGGAAAATTAAACAGACAAATGTTTAGTGTTCTATGTCTATGTAAAATATTTGCTTTATTAATGCTGAATGGGAAAACGTATAAGTTTACTCGAAGAAACTATTTTTATCCGTGAGAGATTTTAAATTCTTATTTAAAAGCCTAATGCTTACCCCCTCTTAAGTATAAACGCTAGATTTTTAGAGAGAAAGGGGTGAGAGATAGAGAGAAAACAGTGGCCACCCCACTTTTGTCAACCAAATCATATTAATATGGTATTCCCTGGGTTGTAGATTCCCAAGAGATGTAGATCGTCTAGGGAATTGAAATTAAGACAAAAAAGGACAGAGATGAAAACAAAAGTTCATAAAGAGCGCATCGTGGCGTTTCGCCACGATAGCCTAAGAACGAAATCGGACGAACGCATCACGCTAATTTTTATTTTCGAAAATTTTGTTTTTCGCAAACCATTAACACTATTTTAGGACCACCTTACATTCCCATCGCAATGATTTCTTTCTGTTTACATTTTTTCGGCTTTACCCTTAAAAACCCAAATCAAGGGAAATACTAAATTTGCTATAGTAAAAACATGAAATTAAACGAAATTAATCGCGAATCCTCAAGAATTTCAGTTAATTTCGAGAATTATACCTATTTATTAAGTGGTTTGAATTGAATGTAACATTTGTTTCAACAACCCCCGCAAGTTTTTTTTAAATTCTCAAAAACGGGAATCTATGCTTGTTCATTGATAAAACCTTTGGAAGGACGAGAGACAGCGTGAAAAGAAAATTCGTTCATATTTCGGGAATTTTATCTCGTTGTCTCACAATTTTTTCTTACTTGAGAAAATATCACGAAATGTACATATTTTCGATTTCTATCATAAAGAGAAGTCATGAAAAATTTAATAGATTAAAGAACGATTTTTGAATCGCTTCCCCAAAATCTCGAAGGCTCCACGCAGGGGCTTTATTTAAGGTCTTAGATAGCAAGTAGGAGAAGGCTTACGTGGTTGTTCTACTATCACATTGGTGATAATGTTGTTCAGAACGTCTACTTGTTTGGAACCGTAAGGATGTTTTCCGCCTAGTAAGTAGTATACGAATACGCAGCCAGTTGCAAAGACATCACTCTTAATATTTCCACGCTGTAGATTTTCATCGGCAGAGTTGGTCGGCTCTTCAAAAAGAAGACCATTTAACAGTTCTGGTGCCATCCAGTACATACTGCCCCGGATTACGCTCATGCTAAATGTCCCTCGTTCATTGACTGGTTTACTTAATCCAAAATCAGCCCACTTCATCACCACTTTGTGGCCCGTCCCTTGCTCATCAGGTTCCAATCCAATAAGAACATTGTCAGGTTTGATGTCACGGTGAGCTAACTGCCTCAAATGGATATATTCGAGCCCCAAAGCTAATTCAAGTAAAACATCTATTTGAGATGGAATAGTTGGCCCTGTGTACTTGTGCTTATGTCCATCTGGCAAGAAAAGCTGATCTAGGGAGCCAAGACACAATTCCAAGCCGTAGTATCTGTAAAAAAGATAAATTTAAAATTATGCGTATGTTTTGTAGGTTAATTAAGGTTAAAATTAATTAACGACTAGCCTGAGATGGGTCTAAAACTGAATATCAACTTGAAAATTCTTCACATTGTAGGCTACTCTAAAATTCTAGATATTTTCATTATCTCCTATAAAACAAACGATACTTACAAAATAAGAGAATTTGCCACGATCAAAATAAAACATTTAAAATTCGACTGAGTATACAGAATAAAATTGAAATACATAATATTTACGAACATACCTTTTAAGGGCGAGTAACCAGTTGATGTAATGTACGTATTATATTTAATTACCTGAAATTGTCGTCACTCTCAACGTGGAGGAGTTTCACTACGTTTCGATGACTTAACATTCCAAGAGCCGAACCCTCTCTGTCATGGCAATTCACCTGAAGTAATTGAAGCCGTTTGATGGCGATTTCTGTTCTCCTATGGTTGGTCGGAATCTCTTGCACATTATAAGCGTGGTTGAACGAACCTACTCGTAATCTTTTGTTGGAGTTTCCAACTTGTTCTCCCTCAATTAACCATCCTTTATAGACAACGGCATATCCTCCTGATCCCAGAACTGTGTTGTAATCGATTTGGATTGTATTTCTCCAATTCACAGCCATGTCATCACTTGTAGTAAATAGGATCTGGTGAAACAATAACTCTAGCGGTAAAAGAAAAAATATTCACTTAGAGATTTGGTAATCTAAATCAGCCGAGGGCTGATTACACGTTAGATCGTCACGTTAGAGACCCCTTATACGTGATAGGCTCCGCCCTCTGAGAGGGACAATTAAGATTTTCGGGGCCGTAATCGCAGATTTCCACCAATAGGAATTTAGAACGTAATAAATTATCACATATTCTATAGGCCCTATATATTATATTTAAATTCCTTAAATTATGTAATGAAAGAGCTCGGAATTAAAGTTGGGCAACTATTAAGAGCAATAAAATGTCAAACCTTATTGACATTAATGCCGTTTTCATCTAAAAGACAAAAAAGCGGCCATCTTAGAAATATTTTTTTATGTTTCTTGTATTTATTTGTACATTGAAATCAAGGCGCGCTTGTAAAAAATGAAAAATAATTAATTTCTAAATACAGGGAGAATAATGAAAAAAAGTGCCATTCTGGGTATATGAAATAATCATCTTGAAACAGTTAAATTGAATTTACATTGTAAATATGCGATTGATTAATTTTTTTCGAAAATTTCTACGCGTTAATATAAATCCCGAAAACGTGAAAGGGTTTGTATTATAAACGTGAAATGTGTAAGTTCTGCTTACCTCTTTTACAACATTAGTCTACGCCAAACGATCAATCATGTAGCGATGACAATACTAAACTGGCACTGTTCGTAAACCAATGTTTCAAATAGTTTAAATATTGTCAGCGATGCGTAGGTGGTACCGTTTTTAATAGATAATTTGGATTTTTTAGATACGGAGCTGTAACCGTTGATTTTTACGCTCCTCCCACTATTGGATGTAGGTTCACTTTCGCTTTTCGTCTTTAGAAAGTCAATTTTTTGGTCTTTCTTTACTTTGAAATTATCTACGAAAAATGTCCAGTATATTTATTGAAAATATATTCCAACTCGTGACGGATATTTTTCGTAAGAAATGGGTATTATGTCCTCCTTATTAATAGATATACAACGACGGGGGTTAGTTTCCTGACGTTATTTGCAAAGTATTTGCTTTTATTTTTTAAATTTTATAGGGCCTGGAATGGCCAGGCAAGATCCAGCTTGCAGGCAAGATATCTGAACTGCTTGATGTACGACAACCTTAAGTAGAAACGGTGGCTCCCCAACTCGATGGTCTCGTGAACACGTCTGCTTTTATTTCGTCTGCTTACCTTGTCATGTACACCGGTCCTCCCTCTCTCTAGGTGTAAGAAAATGGCTGTATCAAAATATCAAGAGTGATTATTCTGTAGGAAACCCAAAATGAGTTTTTAAGTAAGCTTCCAAAGGTATCAATTGATATCTTTGTAATCTGTTAACAGATTACAAAAAAAGAGGACTAAATACTGTAAAGAACCATGCAGTCAAAGATTGCAAAGATATAGACGGATACAATTAGGAGAACTTACCGAATTTTAGAATTTTGTTTAAGGGTTTGATATTATATTTTGCTCAACAAATAAATAAATCTACCCACATTAATTGAGGGTGTCATCAAACTCGCGAATGAGTTACTTGAAAAGTACTTGAGGGACTTGAAAAGTACATCACTTTTAGTACATAATATCTTATGGTAAACTTAAGTGCCATGCCGATGTCAAGCCTAATGGATTCTCAAAACAAACAAAAGACACCCCGCAATGAAAAAGAGGACAGGACACAAATAAGATCTTTGAAATGACACACAATAGGCTGTTTTGGTCGCTTTTCACGCTGTATTAGGCGTATATCGATTCATCAAAATGTATTTATTTTCCTTCAAATTATCAATCTGTCTATCTATCTATTGTCTTATATTTGAGACTTGTGAAATTTGATCCCGTCAGAGATGGTTAGTAATTATCAGTGTAGGAACTTGTCCCACATCCCACTTCAAAAGTAAAATTTTGAGGAGGCCGAGAAAAGCGATTTAAAAAAATGCTTTCTAAGATGCTCTATAGAAAAATTAGCCATGAAACATACATAACTACCAAGTTCATCACGGGTGATAAACAGCCTCGTAACCGTTCACTGCCAAGTATATCCCGTGTGAACACAGCTACCCAACCAAGTCTATCATTTGTGATACATCAAGATAACGTGCCTGTTCACCCCAAAGTTAAAAATATTTTGATTTTATTTATTTTCCCGTTTTTAAAGCAATCATTTGATGAAGTGAAACTCCTTCGATTGGTATGGAAAACGGATGGTAAGATTTTTGTATGCTTTTTATGGTTAATACCAGACTTGTAAATTGTTAAAGTATTTTGACTTGGCAGCGGTGGAAAAAGGGGGAAATTTTGGGAAGTTAGACAAAGGAAGGATAATTCGCCTTGGCAATGAAAGAGTTAAATCCATGTATTGATTGTTCTTGTAATGAAAATCTTATCTTAACCACAATGGTATGAAGCGAAATTAAAATAACATCACAACTACAAATATTAACTTTCGATTTTCAGGTATCGGTCACCAATCGAAAAAGAATAAAAAGAGAGTCTCATTCCTCATCTATAATTTAGATCCCAACGGGATAGATTGATCGTATAATTGATATTTTCCAAACCGCAAAACAGAGAGACCAAAAGTAAATCAACTAGGCTACAGCATTTATAATACTATAGTGTCCTTTTATACATTTCTATATGTGTGAGAGCTTTGTGGTTAGAACACTTATAGCTGGCATTGTAAATCAATAAGTTTCTTGCATGAATAAGGTATTAGCTTAAGATGTAGGCTATATAGTTAAACTTAGTCTCTGATACATTTAGATTCTCATTTTATAGCCGACCCTCCTCCCCTTAAGTATACACGGTTGTCCCTGACTTAATGACTCAGTGTTGAATAAGACATTCTAGCGAACCAAGTACTGAGTTTATTTAACCGACGAAACGAAGGGCACACAAAAATAGGCGCATTATCATGCAGCCTATTTCCATCGTCTCTTTCCTCCAAACACTCCCAAGAACACCGCCCCCTCTTGCTCCGAGATTTCACAAGAAGGCAGAATTTAAGCCGTTCCCCACGATGAAGCGGTCACATGGGTGTCAACATATCAACACAGAAGAGGGAAAACGAGCTAAATGATGGGCATTGGGGAAGTATTAGTTGGACGACATTTTTAATGCAAGGGAAAGAAAAAAAAGCGATCGAGATATCTGAGTCAAACAGCTTCCTTTTTATAACAATAGGGGGCGAGAATCTTAGTGGGAAAAAACGGGACGACTGACATATGATTGGGGTAATGAAAGAAAAAAGAAGAAGAGAAACACATGAATTAATCGGGGCGATGTAGAAGCAGGCAATAATACAAGAAAATTGCAATCTACCGATGCTCAATCGGTTACAACAGTAGAATTATAGTGAGAAAGGTGTACTGTAAAAAAAAGAGGCCATCCACGTATGTCAAATGTGATATTTTCTAGGGTTCCTTAAGGAAAAAGATTCTCTAGGGAAGAATTAAGACGAGAAAGGCTTTTCGCGCTTATCTTCTCTTTTGGATGTATACATCGAAACAAGATGAAAACCAGGGATGTCAGCGATCGTATCACGATCTTACCGCAATCACGATCACGGATTGCCGGGCTGATCGCGCTCGCGATCAGCGATCATGATTGCGATCAATTTTCTGATCGCGATCGCAGTTTTTGGGCGATTTTTTGGGCGATTTCACTAATTGGGTAGTAAAATTGTATGTTAAAAAATTCATAGAGGCTTTCGGATGAAGGAAGTAATCGGCTTTTGCCTCAGGCGTTTAATCGCGATCAAGTACGATCGCGATCAGTTTTTCTAGATGCGGGAAATTTTGATCGCGATTGCGATCGTCCAAGTGAAGGTTTAAATTAAAATTTTCTCGTGAAATTTTTTCAGGGCTCACATGAGACACTGCGCCACATATTTTTAAATCATTAAAATAGAAAATACATTTTTTCTATTTTATTAATATTTAGAAAAATATCTAAATTGAGCCCTGAAAAATTCCACCACAAAGTTTTAATTTAAACCTTCAAAAAGTCAGAAAACATCAAATCCCCATAAGTTTACATACGGTAAATACCTGAGGGCATGTCTGGCAACTGGGCCCTTTATGAAAACGCCCGTTTCCGGTTTTGCCATTTACGTAAACATGTTACAATATTTCAATGATTAATAAAATGAACTTTATGATTTTGCCAAATGTCCAAGATTTGAAACTGAAACATTTATAATTAAACTTATAATTCAGCATATAAAACAAAATTGCGAAAACAAAACCTGACACTTGCTGTCTGGCCACTGGGCCCTTGACAAATTTCTGGTATTTACGGACATCCCTTCTTAGGGTGATGCTATACCAGTGGACTCGGTCACGTGACACCATTCCGCGTACAAATCACTGTTAAAAATAGTTACGATTTCCGATGGATTTCTACTACCAGAAAACGAGGGTAACCATCTGATTCCGTTGGGTGCCTCCGTTTATCGAAGCCATGATATAGAAACCGATATCTATAAATACCATAATGAGGGATTAGGTACCGGAAAGTGATTATTCAATTTCAGTTTCCTTAAATCGGATGGTTTTGGGCTACGCTTTCTGTCGGTTAATTTAAGAATGTTTGGTGTGGTCTGGCAACAATGCACTTGCAATCTGATTATTTTCTAAGTCCCGTCTCTGGTTCCGTCAAACTTCAACCACGGAGAAGGATAAGAGGAGGACGTACTCTCCATATGGCCCAGCAGACCAAAGTGACCCCATGCTGTTAGACGCCTCGGGCTCTTTAGAAGTACCAGTTTTCCCAATAGATGTCTTACAATCGTATTTAATTTTTTTAGCAGACGGATTTGAAGGGTGCATTAGCATATTCATATAGCATATAGCATACTTATTCTCAATACTGTTTGCCTGTGTCTTCTCCGGTCTGCCTGCCGGTGTTTTGGCCGACACTCACATTTGCTCGTAGCTTTACATTCTTTTCGTGTAAATATTTTTCACATGAAACAAGCATACTTTGGTTGACTGGATTGGAGTTTTGTGGTAAGGAGGAATTTTATTATCAAAGTCTGTAACTTTATCTCTAATTGACTTAATTGCTTATCATAAGTAGTTATTAAAATGTCGTGTTGTGTGAAACATTGTTCTACTCAAAATAAGCCTTCCAAGAGACATCCTCATCCAGTGAAACGACAGCTTTTTTTTCGAAAACGACTATGAAGCATCTAGTGACAGATTTTTTAACTATTTATACGCCTGCGGTGGTTAACGCTATTGGGTCACCCCTCATCCTGAAGTACGTCCTCCTCTTATCCTTCTCCCTGCTTCAACAACCGCGTGTGAATAACTGGAGAGACTAGATTTCTTTAAAGTGTGAGAATTTGCTATGTACCATCACATCAACTGGGTAAGTTATTCTTTCAAATCTTGGGTTTACTTAAAATAAAGAAAATCAAAAATGTCATACAATAGTATATACCAATAAACTTAGACATCTTATATAACATTCTCCCTGCAGGATATTTTGGAAGTCAACCAAAGTTTTGATTTAAAGCCCTGTGTGATTTGGAGGAGAAACTTTTTCCATACATCTTGTAGAGAAAAATTTCCAGAAAATCTAAGATCTTCATTTGTTCCTGTCATCAGAACCTGCTGTCCAGAACGTTCAATCAGCTCGACTATTTGTTAACCACAAGAAAGCAGCTTCTTCCATCAATTCTTTTAAACAAGAAAGTAGGATAAATATCAAATAAGTTCATACTTCATGGCTCTTAATCAATTTTTTTTTCACAGAATCAGCATGTTCAACAATAGCTTACATGTGCATCAAACTAAACTAGTCCGGCTATATTGAGAATGAGTGAATGTAGCCCATGATGTATCAAAGTACTTATCGATAACTGCCTGATGACAGGTGTAGTCATACTGTTGTCAAGTTTTTCTGTAAATAGTGAGCTATCTGACTTAACAGGTAATATGATATTTTCCCCAACATTTAATTCAATTTTACAGCCAAACTAACTATTTCCTCATTTTAGGATCTGTTTTTTTGTGCAGGTGTTTACAGCTGTTTTGATGCTTTATTCAGTGATCTCACTCAATGTTCATGAAATATTTTTTATTGTTTTTGCTGAACTATGAAGCTGTTTGTTATCCAGCCATATTTGTGTTGTTTTATTTTCGTCACTCATTTGCTGTGATCCTTTATGTTAACACTTCTGTTGGTCTTTGAATGCTGCTTTTGTTGGCGTGCATGTCGTGAAATACATTAGAATTTCAAATTCATCATGTTAACCTGTTTTATTCTTGTGGTTCCAATTGGTGTTCACGGCGCGGTTCCAATTTGGGTAGAGGGAGATAAAACAGTTGTCAAATGCAAACTGTTTCTAAGGCTTTTAGATTACTAAATCCGTGGCTTTAAATTCACGAAAAATGGTCGTTTTATCCTACGCTTTTCGATACTAAAACCAGGGTTTGAAAACCGATGATTATAACCAATGGATTGATTTAGCCGAAAACCGTAGGATTTAGTAACCGTAAAGCGAAGGCTATTTTTAACAGTGTAACGCGAAAACGTTGCGCAAATGCATGGTGCACAGTGAAAACTTGCTATTTTAGTTTGACGTAGGCCTACACCAGGGCAGGTTGAACTCTTCTATATAGGGAAATATTAACGAATGAAGTCATTCCAGTTAAATGCATGATTAAAGTTTTAAGCACCCTATACGCAAGTATTAAACATGAATTTTTCTAATTGTCAAACGGCCATAGGCAATAATCTATACTTTATTTGTCCCATTTTTTGAGAATTGATTTCTTAGCATTCTAATTTTCCATTTGGCCATAGCTTTCTGTTGGAGGTACAATGAACTAAAAAATAAATGTTTGGAAAGCCCCTTCCTTTTTGTCGGGCCACTCAATCGGTAGATTCCCTCGATTCCAACATGAAGGTGGGAGACGTCACTCGGGGATAAATTTTCGAATATAAGTTCGAGGCAACTTGCCCCGACTATGGGCCGATTGGCTCAATTTTGTTCGGTACGTTTTTAGTTCTGAACTAAAAGCTATTTTTCTTTGTTTTTTTTATTGCCAGATTTAAAAATATGAAACAAATGAATAACTTTCCCCCTAGTTTATTTTTTTCAATTCGGAAATTTGAAGCTTCATAAGCAGCAGTTCAGCGCATGGGTTTTTGTTTAGCTAGGGCTTACATCAAATGACACTTACAGATTGCAGCCATGTCTTTCATCCCTTATCGTCCACTGCATTATAACTCGAACTCGGGGAATGTAGTTTTCCGTCGTTGTTGACACCTGTCAAATTTTTTGAATTATAATCCTGAGATATGAAAAAAATTACAACTGATTGGCCTTTAGGCTATTCTGTTTTCTTGTAATCAAGATTACCATTTGTTGTTTGTTGAAACACTTATCTATGTAAATAACCTTCGGCAGTTCTTTTGACGTGTTTACTCTGTAAGCTTGTGTTTTTTGTCGAATATCATAAACTTAAATACGGTCTCATGCAGCAGTCCGCGCGAGTGAAGCAAACACAAAGCCAAAGGGCATAAGTAGATAACTTACATAAGTAGATGTAGAGGAGACTGGGGTCAATTGTAACACGAGGCAATTATATAACAAAAATCGTTTCACTCGTTAAAAATAACTCTAAAAATCTGAAATATTTAACATGAAGCCATTTCATTGAGTAGAAATTTTGGCAGTTTTTTCAACTAAATCTATTCAAAGCTTTTCAAGTTATCGTTATCGTTTAAGTTTTACAGCTTGTTAACCGATAAAACAGCGAGCTTTTTAAAGTGAAATTAGTTTGCAACCAGCACTCGCTAATACTCCCTATATTACCTACATTTATTTAACTTTACTCCCCCTAGAAAATGCTGTTCAGCCATCAGCGCTAAAACAATTATGTTTAGTTTTGGTTTTTGGACCGTAAACTTTTAGTCGGGCCATAAACTGAACCAAATGTGTAAAAGTAGCATTATTCCTACGTTTTCGGACTAAAAGAAATGATATTTAAAGCAATGCTATCGTTAAATTAGCAAAAAATGAAATCTAAGCAAAAATGTCTTCGCGTCGATGGCAGAACAAATTGCTCATCCTTCTCACTAAATCTTGTTGACTTTAAGTAACGAATTGGAAACGACTACTTAAGATTACTTAATCTTACTTAAGTATTACTTACACTCTAAGTAATCGTTTTCATTTCGTTACTTATGAATTACTTAGGCCCAAAAGTTTTACTGTGTTCCCCATATTTTGTGAACACCATATTCTAGAGAGCTTCTCAAAACAATTCTGTAACTATTGAACATTTTCTCCGGTTATTATTTTTCCTATTCCCCGTTCTTTTTGTCCTCCTGACTTCATCCTTAATCCAACATAGACTTCTACGCACCAACCAAATTCAATTTGTTCCCCTCGGCCTGCACATTCTTGGCCATTTCGACATTCACACCCTATAAGATCGCCGCGAAATCGGCAACTAGTGTCTGCACTATCCCTGCCGATGCAAAAAAACGCGCCCGCCGCCGATGCGGCAGCCCACGAGTGCAGTGAAATGTTTATACGCTAAAAACGATCTGACTTAAAATCAAGTTGTCACGACGATTGCTCCCTGCATTTCATTCCTTGTAGGAGCATTAGCAACTTATGGAGGAGTCGATGTCACCGGAACAAATACTGCAAATGCTAATATTCTCCACGATGTTTCGAATCCCCTTTTGTATTTGTAATAAGCTTAATATTTAAAGATTTAACTTATTTAATTGTGTTTATCATGTTCAGTTCATCCTTTTAAAAATAAGTTTGGTAAAAGTAGGTAGGCCTAATATTACCTACATTGTAATGAAACTCTATCCACATCATGAATTTCATTACACATGACTGAACTAAGTAGTATTTACCTAAGCAGTTATTCACTTATAATTTAAATTAAAGATACTATGGCATTGACACAATGACTGCTGCATAAAGAATGTATTTAGAGGGTCTCCGACTTAGTTAGAGCGAAAAAACGCCGCCATAAGAGCCCATGTTAAAACCGGCAAAATAAGGGGGGGGGGGTGTTCAAACACTTTAGGTGGGTACTGTATCGTACATGTTCAAGATTTATCCCTCGAAAACTATTTTGTAAGTTTTTTTTAACAGAATCTCATATCTGCCTTTTCAATGTAAAAGTAAACTTGTTCAGTGTTCCTATAGCGTAAATTGGTTAGCGAAAATGTTCGCTAATGCCAAACTGGTTAGCGAAAACTTTCGTTAATACAGAATTGATTAGCGAAAAACTTTCGCTAATGCAGATTTGGTTAGCGAAAACTTTCTTGTTTACCAAAAGTTTTCGCTAACCATGTTTCATTGGCGAAAACTTTCGCTAACCAAATCCGTATTATATATAGTCAGTCGCTAACAAAATCCCGGTATTAATACCCGGCCATTCGCTAACGTAGCGAATCCCAATTCCCCGTATTTAGAGAGAGAGATTTGGACATATGACAGACATTATTTAACAAGGGAGAGAGTTGGGTGCTCCTGATAAACAGTATTTCTTTTAAATCTGGGGTACAGCAACTTAAATAGTTTCCTTGGATAGCACAACGTCAACACTGGCAGACGGGTTCATTATGGTATACCATAATGAACTCGCCGTCAGCTAGAAGAACCTTTTGTAAATTATCTTTGAATGAGTCTAACAATCCGCCTACAGAACTCAGGCCGTGAAATTCGATTCATCCAGAGATCCTCGATAACTTCAAAAAGTTCCAATTGATTTTTCGGCTGTAAACGTTGAAGTTGAGTTGCTCTTTCAATGTCGTACCAGATCATGGAAAATGGACTGAAATCCCGTGACTTGGTTGGCCATGGCATTGCTTGAAATTCGGCGTGCTCTTAAAAATGACTGAACGACCGATGAAGAATAGTTGTTTGGGAAGAAAGATTTTTTCTCATATAGAAATGAAATTGGTTTCATTCCAAAACGGGACCAAGCTTCATTATGGTATTACATGTTCAGACATTAGATGGAAGAGTTCTCAAAATAGATCATGTAATTAATATTTCAAAAAAATGCGACACGCCTCATGATGAAGATGACGATGGAATTCATTTTGTTACTTGTAGTATTCCATCAGATATTGTTTTTTGTAATGGAACTATAATTCTTGTCGGAAAAGTAATACCTCTATTGTCTGTGCCCCCATGTAAAGAACCAATGGCAAATGAATTTAATCTAACTGAGCTGATACAATAGCTGATGGAACTGTACCAAAGAATAGCTGGGAAAAGCTGCCGTCCCTTCCACACCCTATAGGAAGAGGTGTCTGCAAATACCAGACTTAATGTCCGGCAACTGGGGCCTCTAGGATCGATGTCAGGTTTCCGTTTTGCCGTTTTCCACTAAATGCCTTTTTGATATTTAAGTTTTTTATTGTAAAATGTGGCTAATGGAAGGGGGCATAATGCTCATTTTACCGAAATTTGATTTAAAGAATAGTTGGAACACAAAATGGCAAAAACAAAAACGGACATTATTGTCAAAGCCCCAGTTACCAGACATTCTGTCTGGTATCGGCAGACACCTCTTCTTAGGGTGCAAATGAAATAAAATATAAATGCCTTTTGATAAGTAGCCTCAATAAAAATTAATAGTATTGTGTTGTAAACAAAATCAAATTTGAGAACAGCTAGCTGTAGCAAACTAAAGAGAGAAATAAACGTAATTTTAACATTAATGCGCTCAATATTTTAAATTTTATGCTTTCTAGTTTTAGTGAAATCAAAAAATCAGATGTCTTATAGTTATTCAACATACTTTGTTATCTATGGAGAGATGAAGAGAGGGAACTACTTACTATACATTACATTATGAAATCGCGCTTACGCGCCAGCCCTTCGTGTCATTTGGAACACAATTTTTTTTAACTTATGGCCTACAGTCATTGTAAAACACGTATGACTATTACGAAATTTTCAGGGGAAAACAAAGTTTTTTCGAAACTTTTTTACTATTATCTCACTTATCTCCTCAATATATTTAGAATGTTATTTCTGTTTTTATTTCTTTAGGCATTTTCGTAAAGAGATACCTCATTTTTGCTTAGTTTTTGTTTTGATTTTTAGTGCCCTCTAGTGGCGGTTTCTAACACTACGTAGTAGTTCTGTGTTGTAATATTGGACCCTTTTCCATTTAAGTTTTTGATTTGATGTTAATGATATGAGTATTTCTAATTATTAAATGGCCATAGACAATTGTCCATATTTCCTATGTATGATGTTTGTTTTGTGAATTAGTTTCTTATTTTCTTGATTTTCTACCGCCCCCTCGAATTTTGCCATAGCCATCTGTTGGTGGGAAAATGAACTAAAAAATTAAATGTTTCAAAGTCGCACTTGGGGGAAAGTCACTTCTTACTTGTCGGTCCGATAAATCGGTAGAAGCCCTCGGTTCCCACCTAAAGGTGGGAGACACTCGGGGATAAAACTACATTTGTATAATATTGTATAGAAAACATTATATATTCGTATACAGTTATATTGATTTTATACGATACACTATCAATATATATATAAACTGCATAATGCTATATGATGAAAGGTTAAAAAATATAATATATTTTCAACTGGGTTGGTACTCTTCATGACTTCTGTTGAAGTAGCCAGAGGACTTGGCTTTCACTACTTGTCCTTCAGCTTCTTGAATAACAGTAAGGAGTTCAGTATCAGCTAAATTTGAAAACTAATGTGTAGTAGTTACCAATATTAAAGACCATTTGCAACTTACTGTATTAAAGAAAAAAACTTGAAGTATTGTATGTCGAAGAACCTATTTGTGAAACCAAACCAGAAGGAGAAAGGGTGTTTGTTCGTTAGTGTATGTTCTGAAAGGAGAAAGCTGCATTTGACCAAGATGTGTGAAGTGTCGGTCAATTCTTCCATTAAGTAGACAAATTAAAAAACAACATAATTGGGGTTATGATCATGATTGCCGTACAATAAATAACATACTTGACTCTTGACATTCCTTGAGTTGAGTGGCTTCCAAGTCGGGAATCTTTGAAATTGGAGTTCTGACACCATCAATGTACAAAATCTTTTTAACGCCAGACTTTCGTTCCTTGGGTTCTACAATACTTTGCAAAACTGGCTGTTTAGTTTTACGATGCACAACACGTTGAGAATTCATTTTACACAAAAAACTCAGGAAAGAAAGGCAGAAAGCAGAATGCACACACCGTGAGTTAACAGATAGCAGACTAAACACGACTAATTTTGAGTACTGTCAAGTGACAAGGCTTAATAGCAATCGAAGCAAAAGCACTGACCTAGGACTGAGCGAACGAGAGCCATCAGCGGGAATATGTTAAATTTGGCCGGAGCCAAAGCTATGGCTCAAGGCGCAATAGAAGTCAAAGCAATAGCATTGACCTAGGTAGCGGAGACTAAGTTGACCTCATTAGATGGCGTGGACAATCGTTTGCAAATTTTGTCACTCGTCTTTGGTTTTCTGCCTCTGCCTACGTTTTATGCCTCAATAGATGGCGTGAACGATCAATTGCACATTTTCTACCTGCCTTTTGTTCGAGTCTAAGTTTTTCGCCAGTCTTTTGTTTCACTTATTGTACGTAGCGTTTTCACGCCACAAGGTACCCGAAGGACCTAAGGCCCAATAAAACTGCCCAGTAAACTGCCCAATAAGCCTCATATATCAATTGGCCTTTTAAACATTTTTTTAGAATTCGATAACTTTGTAACAATATGATTTATATCTTAAGCAACTTGCGTCGCGAGATTCGAATATGAAGTTAGGCATAATATAACTAGACAAGCAAAATGTAAATTGACAGGTCATACGTGAATCAAAGAAGCTGCAGTTATCACGGAGACCTCTTGGGTCGTCCGTTGGGGGGGGGGGCTCCGCCCCCCAACGTCCGCCCCGCTCGCTCCCCGTGATGTTCAGTTCAAATGTAGCCTAATTTAAAAACTAGGGTAAACTAGGACGACATGAGACACATGAGACATAAGAAGTTATACCCATATAAGTAATAACAATGAATGACTCCCACACACCACATTGAGATTCTCAATTTCGAATTCAACTCGATTATTTGATCGAGATCGGGATTGCGATCTCTAAACATTCCACGATCGACAATCGAGACGGCCATCTCAAAAGAGCGGGATCGGTTTCAACCCTGATTGAGAGTCATACCTCTACCTTTCATGGCACTTGGCTTTATCTATAAAATTTTAAGAGTGAACCGCGTCGTGCGGCAATGGAACCCAGGTCGGTTGGAATATACCTCGGTTATGACGACACCATTTTCAACAAACTAAACAAGAAAGTTTTCGCTAACCAAATCTGCATTAGCGAAAGTTTTTCGCTAATCAATTCTGTATTAACGAAAGTTTTCGCTACACTGTTAATCTTCGTTCCGATTTTTTCGGGGTCCATACCCCTTATATCTGAGTAAACTAGAAACGGGGTTAAAACTCTGTAAATTTTGGGGTTTTGATCCCACAAAAAATATTTTCTGGGGTTTTGGCCCCGAAATTTACAGAGTTTTAACCCCGTTTCTAGTTTACTCAGATCTAAGGAGTATAAATTCCGAAAAAATTGGAACGAAGATTAACAGTGTAACCAGTTTGGCATTAGCGAACATTTTCGCTAACCAATTTACGCTATAGGAACACTGAACAAGTTTACTTTTACATTGAAAAGGCAGATATGAGATTCTGTTAAAAAAAACTTACAAAATAGTTTTCGAGGGATAAATCTTGAACATGTACGATACAGTACCCACCTAAAGTGTTTGAACACCCCCCCCCCTTATTTTGCCGGTTTTAACATGGGCTCTTATGGCGGCGTTTTTTCGGTCTAACTAAGTCGGAGACCCTCTAAATACATTCTTTATGCAGCAGTCATTGTGTCAATGCCATAGTATCTTTAATTTAAATTATAAGTGAATAACTGCTTAGGTAAATACTACTTAGTTCAGTCATGTGTAATGAAATTCATGATGTGGATAGAGTTTCATTACAATGTAGGTAATATTAGGCCTACCTACTTTTACCAAACTTATTTTTAAAAGGATGAACTGAACATGATAAACACAATTAAATAAGTTAAATCTTTAAATATTAAGCTTATTACAAATACAAAAGGGGATTCGAAACATCGTGGAGAATATTAGCATTTGCAGTATTTGTTCCGGTGACATCGACTCCTCCATAAGTTGCTAATGCTCCTACAAGGAATGAAATGCAGGGAGCAATCGTCGTGACAACTTGATTTTAAGTCAGATCGTTTTTAGCGTATAAACATTTCACTGCACTCGTGGGCTGCCGCATCGGCGGCGGGCGCGTTTTTTTGCATCGGCAGGGATAGTGCAGACACTAGTTGCCGATTTCGCGGCGATCTTATAGGGTGTGAATGTCGAAATGGCCAAGAATGTGCAGGCCGAGGGGAACAAATTGAATTTGGTTGGTGCGTAGAAGTCTATGTTGGATTAAGGATGAAGTCAGGAGGACAAAAAGAACGGGGAATAGGAAAAATAATAACCGGAGAAAATGTTCAATAGTTACAGAATTGTTTTGAGAAGCTCTCTAGAATATGGTGTTCACAAAATATGGGGAACACAGTAAAACTTTTGGGCCTAAGTAATTCATAAGTAACGAAATGAAAACGATTACTTAGAGTGTAAGTAATACTTAAGTAAGATTAAGTAATCTTAAGTAGTCGTTTCCAATTCGTTACTTAAAGTCAACAAGATTTAGTGAGAAGGATGAGCAATTTGTTCTGCCATCGACGCGAAGACATTTTTGCTTAGATTTCATTTTTTGCTAATTTAACGATAGCATTGCTTTAAATATCATTTCTTTTAGTCCGAAAACGTAGGAATAATGCTACTTTTACACATTTGGTTCAGTTTATGGCCCGACTAAAAGTTTACGGTCCAAAAACCAAAACTAAACATAATTGTTTTAGCGCTGATGGCTGAACAGCATTTTCTAGGGGGAGTAAAGTTAAATAAATGTAGGTAATATAGGGAGTATTAGCGAGTGCTGGTTGCAAACTAATTTCACTTTAAAAAGCTCGCTGTTTTATCGGTTAACAAGCTGTAAAACTTAAACGATAACGATAACTTGAAAAGCTTTGAATAGATTTAGTTGAAAAAACTGCCAAAATTTCTACTCAATGAAATGGCTTCATGTTAAATATTTCAGATTTTTAGAGTTATTTTTAACGAGTGAAACGATTTTTGTTATATAATTGCCTCGTGTTACAATTGACCCCAGTCTCCTCTACATCTACTTATGTAAGTTATCTACTTATGCCCTTTGGCTTTGTGTTTGCTTCACTCGCGCGGACTGCTGCATGAGACCGTATTTAAGTTTATGATATTCGACAAAAAACACAAGCTTACAGAGTAAACACGTCAAAAGAACTGCCGAAGGTTATTTACATAGATAAGTGTTTCAACAAACAACAAATGGTAATCTTGATTACAAGAAAACAGAATAGCCTAAAGGCCAATCAGTTGTAATTTTTTTCATATCTCAGGATTATAATTCAAAAAATTTGACAGGTATCAACAACGACGGAAAACTACATTCCCCGAGTTCGAGTTATAATGCAGTGGACGATAAGGGATGAAAGACATGGCTGCAATCTGTAAGTGTCATTTGATGTAAGCCCTAGCTAAACAAAAACCCATGCGCTGAACTGCTGCTTATGAAGCTTCAAATTTCCGAATTGAAAACAATAAACTAGGGGGAAAGTTATTCATTTGTTTCATATTTTTAAATCTGGCAATAAAAAAAACAAAGAAAAATAGCTTTTAGTTCAGAACTAAAAACGTACCGAACAAAATTGAGCCAATCGGCCCATAGTCGGGGCAAGTTGCCTCGAACTTATATTCGAAAATTTATCCCCGAGTGACGTCTCCCACCTTCATGTTGGAATCGAGGGAATCTACCGATTGAGTGGCCCGACAAAAAGGAAGGGGCTTTCCAAACATTTATTTTTTAGTTCATTGTACCTCCAACAGAAAGCTATGGCCAAATGGAAAATTAGAATGCTAAGAAATCAATTCTCAAAAAATGGGACAAATAAAGTATAGATTATTGCCTATGGCCGTTTGACAATTAGAAAAATTCATGTTTAATACTTGCGTATAGGGTGCTTAAAACTTTAATCATGCATTTAACTGGAATGACTTCATTCGTTAATATTTCCCTATATAGAAGAGTTCAACCTGCCCTGGTGTAGGCCTACGTCAAACTAAAATAGCAAGTTTTCACTGTGCACCATGCATTTGCGCAACGTTTTCGCGTTACACTGTTAAAAAAGCCTTCGCTTTACGGTTGCTAAAACCTCCGGTTTTCGGCTAAATCAATCCGTTGGTTATAATCATCAGTTTTCAAACCCTGGTTTTAGTATCGAAAAGCGTAGGGTAAACGACCATTTTTCGTGAATTTAAAGCCACGGTTTTAGTTATCTAAAAGCCTTAGAAACAGTTTGCATTTGACGACTGTTTTATCTTCCTCTGCCCCAATTGGAACCGCGCCGTGAACACCAATTGGAACCACAAGAATAAAAAAGGCTAACATGATGAATTTGAAATTCTAATGTATTTCACGACATGCACGCCAACAAAAGCAGCATTCAAAGACCAACAGAAGTGTTAACATAAAGGATCACAGCAAATGAGTGACGAAAATAAAACAACACAAATATGGCTGGATAACAAACAGCTTCATAGTTCAGCAAAAACAATAAAAAATATTTCATGAACATTGAGTGAGATCACTGAATAAAGCATAAAAACAGCTGTATCACCTGCACAAGAAACAGATCCTAAAACAAGGAAATAGTCAGTTTGGCTAAAATTGAATTAAATGTTGGAGAGAGTATCGTATTACCTGTTAAGCCAAGTAGCTCACTATTTACAGAAAAACTTGACAACAGCATGACTACACCTGTCATCAGGCAGTTATCGATAAGTACTTTGATACATCATAGGCTACATTCACTCATTCTCAGTCTATAGCCCGACTAGTTTAGTTTGACGGACATGCAAGCTATTGTTGAACATGCTGATTCTGTGAAAAAAAAATTGATTAAGAGCCATGAAGTATGAACTTATTTGATATTTATCCTACTTTCTTGTTTAAAAGAATTGATGGAAGAAGCTGATTTCTTGTGGTTAACAAATAGTCGAGCTGATTGAACGTTCTGGACAGCAAGTTCTGATGACAGGAACAAATGAAGATCTTAGATTTTCTGGAAATTTTTCTCTACAAGATCTATGGAAAAAGTTTCTCCTCCAAATCACACAGGGCTTTAAATCAAAACTTTGGTTGACTTCCAAAATATCCTGCAGGGAGAATGTTATATAAGATGTCTAACTTTATTGGTATATACTATTGTATGACATTTTTGATTTTCTTTATTTTAAGTAAACCCAAGAGTTGAAAGAATAACTTACCCAGTTGATGTGATGGTACATAGGAAATTCTCACACTTTTAAGAAATCTAGTCTCTACAATTATTCACACGCGGTTGTTGAAGCAGGGAGAAGGATAAGAGGAGGACGTACTTCAAGATGAGGGGTGACCCAATAGCGTTAACCACCGCAGGCGTATAAATAGTTAAAAAATCTGTCACTAGATGCTTCATAGTCGTTTTCGAAAAAAAAGCTGTCGTTTCACTGGATGAGGATGTCTCTTGGAAGGCTTATTTTGAGTAGAACAATGTTTCACACAACACGACATTTTAATAACTACTTATGATAAGCAATTAAGTCAATTAGAGATAAAGTTACAGACTTTGATAATAAAATTCCTCCTTACCACAAAACTCCAATCCAGTCAACCAAAGTATGCTTGTTTCATGTGAAAAATATTTACACGAAAAGAATGTAAAGCTACGAGCACAATGTGAGTGTCGGCCAAAACACCGGCAGGCAGACCGGAGAAGACACAGGCAAACAGTATTGAGAATAAGTATGCTATATGCTATATGAATATGCTAATGCACCCTTCAAATCCGTCTGCTAAAAAAATTAAATACGATTGTAAGACATCTATTGGGAAAACTGGTACTTCTAAAGAGCCCGAGGCGTCTAACAGCATGGGGTCACTTTGGTCTGCTGGGCCATATGGAGAGTACGTCCTCCTCTTATCCTTCTCCGTGGTTGAAGTTTGACGGAACCAGAGACGGGACTTAGAAAATAATCAGATTGCAAGTGCATTGTTGCCAGACCACACCAAACATTCTTAAATTAACCGACAGAAAGCGTAGCCCAAAACCATCCGATTTAAGGAAACTGAAATTGAATAATCACTTTCCGGTACCTAATCCCTCATTATGGTATTTATAGATATCGGTTTCTATATCATGGCTTCGATAAACGGAGGCACCCAACGGAATCAGATGGTTACCCTCGTTTTCTGGTAGTAGAAATTTATCGGAAATCGTAACTATTTTTAACAGTGATTTGTACGCGGAATGGTGTCACGTGACCGAGTCCACTGGTATAGCATCACCCTAAGAAGGGATGTCCGTAAATACCAGAAATTTGTCAAGGGCCCAGTGGCCAGACAGCAAGTGTCAGGTTTTGTTTTCGCAATTTTGTTTTATATGCTGAATTATAAGTTTAATTATAAATGTTTCAGTTTCAAATCTTGGACATTTGGCAAAATCATAAAGTTCATTTTATTAATCATTGAAATATTGTAACATGTTTACGTAAATGGCAAAACCGGAAACGGGCGTTTTCATAAAGGGCCCAGTTGCCAGACATGCCCTCAGGTATTTACCGTATGTAAACTTATGGGGATTTGATGTTTTCTGACTTTTTGAAGGTTTAAATTAAAACTTTGTCGTGGAATTTTTCAGGGCTCAATTTAGATATTTTTCTAAATATTAATAAAATAGAAAAAATGTATTTTCTATTTTAATGATTTAAAAATATGTGGCGCAGTGTCTCATGTGAGCCCTGAAAAAATTTCACGAGAAAATTTTAATTTAAACCTTCACTTGGACGATCGCAATCGCGATCAAAATTTCCCGCATCTAGAAAAACTGATCGCGATCGTACTTGATCGCGATTAAACGCCTGAGGCAAAAGCCGATTACTTCCTTCATCCGAAAGCCTCTATGAATTTTTTAACATACAATTTTACTACCCAATTAGTGAAATCGCCCAAAAAATCGCCCAAAAACTGCGATCGCGATCAGAAAATTGATCGCAATCATGATCGCTGATCGCGAGCGCGATCAGCCCGGCAATCCGTGATCGTGATTGCGGTAAGATCGTGATACGATCGCTGACATCCCTGGTTTTCATCTTGTTTCGATGTATACATCCAAAAGAGAAGATAAGCGCGAAAAGCCTTTCTCGTCTTAATTCTTCCCTAGAGAATCTTTTTCCTTAAAGCCCTATTCCCACTTCAGTTTAAAAACCACTTAAGATAGTATAAAATTGAACCAGTATAAAATGTAATAACTCGGGCTCGTGATCAATGTTTTCCTTGATTAATCATGGAAATACAAAGACTACGAGTTGTCCCTTGTTAGAACTTGATTACACCACTCTTTAATTTTCTATACACAGAATGACGGAATTCAACCGCCCGAAAAAGGAAAAGTAGAATAGATGGTTACCCGGACTCTAACCGCGATAACGGAAAAAAGAAGGAGATAGAAAGAGAAGAAGTTAATTTAATTGGTTACTTACGTGTACATCTTTGTGGAGTAATGGACGAGAGTCGGTTGAGAAAGGACCAGTGTATTTTTAGAACCACACTGTAGTAAGTCAGGAATCAAAAATCTATCGCTTGCCTTGTTGGGACACCTACTTATACTATTGGGAGGACGCTCCTTTTCTTCTAGAACAAAAAGAAGCGTCCCTAACATTTAGGTCAAGGGGGGTGGAGGTTACGAGGAAGTCAACGATGTCACGTATTATTGTAACTTGGTTGACAACGAGGGGGGCAGAAGAGGGGGAAAAAGAGAAAGTCTGGTGCGGGGCTGCACGGGGGTCTGGACCATCGCTTTGGTCTCTGTGTTTGTTGTCTCAACCCTTACATCACTCCCCTCTTTAACTAATTGCGTCCCGCAATTAAAATAATAAAATCATAACGCCACATAATTCTAAACGACCGAGGAACACAACAGAATCGTGGCTAGTCGACCGTCTATTTCATCTATCGGCCGCACGCGGCAACGACAAACTTAGGGTGGCTATTGCCAATAGTCAAGACACGCCTGAATACGATTCTTAACGGACTCGGATCGCTTGTCAACGACTTGTTGTTGACGCGTTTTTTCTTGTAATATAAGGTGGTAAGTAAGGTTGAGACAACGACACAACTACAGACTCGTACCCAGCTCCTGATAATCCAAAATGGTAAGGCGTAGGACAAGCACAAAATTATGAAGGGAGCATCTAACACAAACAAGAATTACCTGAGAAACGTTTGGCTAAGGGAATTATACGAATGAGATACTGCATTAGAAAACTAAACTGGTTACACTGGAAAGACAACACAAAAACTAAGAAAGCTTTACTATGACATTACGGCATGGCATTTTGTATCAAGGCAAGAAATGATTGAGTCGCTAAATGCATTGAATGAGAATATGATGAGGATTTGAGCGATGAAGAGGGACCGGTATGGCAGGGTTTGGCCCAGTTCCTAAGGTCGTTGGATAAATGGTGCGGCTTCCTCTCGGTTGGCTCTGGTGCGGCTCGCTCTTTTATTTCTCCGAGGGGTTTCATCTTCTAGCGTAACGGTGGAAGTTGATGATGGTGTTGGAGCTGGTTGTGGCAAGGTAATCAGGATTGGGGCAGGTTGTTGTTGTTGTAACACGAATGTGTTGTTTTTCTCTTCCCCGGTGCTGGAATTTCCTTTAGGTTTTGCGCACCAAGAGTAGGGATTCAGACACTGTAGGGCGGGGAAGAATTTCAAAAGGAGGGACCCCCACCGCAAAAGCGGAAGACCAATACTAACAATGCTCCAATTCCGGTTAATGCCCCAAAAGTTTTAAACCATTTACCCACCCGGGCTAAAAATGAAATTTCTTTAGCTGCTTCTTGTGGGACAAGGACGGTATTAACATGCCGGAACAAGGAAAAGTCTGTGGCATGTTGTTCTTGAATCGCAGCAACGATGCCTGCCATTACTGTTGAATGACTTAAGGGAATATTTTTAATGGCGGGGTTCATTTCCAACAATCTCCCGAGTGAATTATCTGCTTCGAAAGGGTCAGTATCTACTAGTCTTCGCCCTTGTATCTCAATATTGGGAAATATTGGGGACCAAGTGTTATTTTTAAAAGCATGTGTTTTACCATTAAAATTTACGAAATTTGAATACCAATAGCATTCAGAGTAAGGAACAAGTTCCCAACCGTCAATGCTGATGGTTTGATTTTTGTAATACGGCTGAGGGCCGCATCTTGAGATAACCGTTTCAAAGGTAATGTTGATGGGGCGACATTGCAAAACGGAGACCTGAAGGCCTACCATTGCTAATTTATGACACACAGGTAATTCTAAGTGAGAAGCGGCTAGCCAGCCATTATATTGGGCGGTGGAAATCACGTTAAGATGGTTAGTCTTACGCGATTCGCATTGCAGCCTTCTAATTTCTCTGGCTAACCTGTTTTCAAAATCGAGCGCGAGGTCTCGTGTATATTGAATGTGAGCGGCCATTTCGATTTCGGATCTCAGAACAGCCGCCACTGAGGTTGTAGAATTTGTAGGTTTAGCTGTGGTTGAGTTTTTTGGTTTGGAGGAAGAGTTATTAATTGAATCCAAATCAGTCGGAGGGGCAGCGTATATGGATAAGAACACTTTATCCATTCCCAATACGCGGTGGAATAGTCGCTTATCGCAAACTTTTTCTACTGTTGCATTTACGAGATAGTCTGTTTGGTTGTGTCTATCTTGTATTCTTTTGATTTCTGGGTCGTTTGTTCCATACAGTAATCCTTCCCCCAGGACTACGATCTTCAAAGCACAGGGCTTAACCTCTTTCCACGAATCCTCCCAAATGATAGTAACTAAGTTATGGGAAATCGACCCGTTTAATCCCCCTGGGATGGTTCCGATTGGCGAGCTGATTGAACAGTTTGAGCATTCTGATTCTAACGCTACCTCTTCGACTCTACAATTTGGAATTGTCTTAAAAAGCGTGAATAACCAAAGTCCCTGCATGAAAGGATATTCTTCGAACGACCATTTATTTGGGCCCACTATCGTCATGGACATGTTACCACACATCCTCGAGTTCACCATTTGCTGGCAAGCTTCCGGTGTGGTAACCTGCGGTTGACGTGATTGTTTAATAGATTGCCAACCCATAAAATCCGAGTGAACTGATTTAGAGGCTGTCCACGTGCTACACATAAAACCCGGAAATCGCTTTACTTCAGGAATGTGGGAAAAGAGAGAGTACGTGACAGGCTTGGGAGGGAGGGGATCTTCGATGACTTTACAATCGTCATCGTTGAATTTCAAAAATCCTTTCATTTGTGCTGCCGAGCAGTCACAAGTTGTGGCTTCGAAAGCCAAAACACAGCTAATCCCGAAGAGGAGGACAAACATACATCTATTTTAATTGAAAGAAGACGAACATTAGAAATAAAAACGAAAGTATTCTACGATCATAATTGATTAAACATTATAAGGAACATTTCGGCGTAGGGCACTCCACGGACGTAAACCGCTACGTCTTTCTACAATTGTTCTTGCTACTGGTGTTGGGGCCTTTCGTTTAGCTAAGGAGGGCCCTTTTTCTTTCGGAAGAGGGTTACATTCTACTGGCTGATCAGGCACAGGACTGTTTACGGTCTCTTGAATAAATAATTGGCGCTCCAAAGTAGAATCTTGAATAGGCTTGTTTTGTCGTAAGTCGTTAAAGTCAACGCAATCCTCATCTTTCCATACCATGGATTCTGAGAGCGGCTTTAGACGATTTACGTGAGTAAGCTGAACTCGACCACCATCATAGGGTCTAATCTCCACTGTATTATTCGGATGTACTTTAAAAATACGATATGGTCCCTGATAGATAGGGTTAAATTTCTTACTCGTACCCGGAATGACAACGCGAACGTCCAGGAGTACTTTATCCCCTACTTCATAAAGTAACTCTTTCGCGCGTTTATCATATTGAATTTTTTGGCGGGCTCTTGCTTCAACTAAATTTTCTCGAGCCAGGGCGAACGCTTCGTTGAGTCGTTGCATCAATTGGCTTTTGTAGTCACGAGGGGTAACGATTTTCGGCTGGGGAATTAAGAACTGGTCTACTACCATCGAAGGATCTCTACCATGATTTAAGAAATATGGTGTCTCCATTGTAGAGGAATGAACTGAATTTCTATACGCAGAGGCGACTAGCCCGAGCGCTTCCTCCCAGCTTTCGAACCCCTCTGCTATGTATTTACGAATCATTTCTACGACTGTTTTATTGAATCTTTCTGTTAACCCATTGGACTGAGGGTGGTACGCTGTCGTCGTAGTGTGCTTCGTATTTAGAGCCTGGCAAAGGTGATTGAATAATTTTGACGTGAAATTCGAACCCCTATCTGTAATGATTTTCTTAGGAGGACCGTGATAGAGGACGACTTTTTCCATCAGAGCCTTACACGTTGTTAGCGCGGTCTGATTCGGTAAAGCCACGACTTCTACCCATTTCGTAAAATAATCTGTTATCACCAGTACATGATTGTTTCCTTGCAACGAATGTGGACGGATGGGTCCTAAAAAATCTAGGCCTAACACTTCAAAAGGCGTACTTGTGATTTCTAGGGGAAATAAGAACGTTTTAACTGGGGTACGGCGTTGTTTAGCACATGTCTCACAAGTTTTGCAGTATTCTTCAATATCATTACGCATTTCCGGCCAATAGAATTTGTCTTGAACTCGCAAATATGTACGTAAGAATGCTAGGTGGCCAGCTAAAGGAGAGTCGTGGTATTCCTTTACCAACGAACGTCGAAGAGAATATGGTACTACTGTTTGCAACTGGGAAAACCGCCTACGTTTTTTCGAAGTTGGAAGGGAATTCCGGCAAAGAAGACCACCCTGGATACAATACAGTTCAATTTCTTTGACCCAGATTGGGTGTAATGCTCGATTTTCGTCCGACAATATTCCTTCCTCGAGGTAACGTCGAATATCGCAGCATAAAGGGTCGAGACTCTGTTCTGTCATTGCGATCGCATACTCCGCGGGTCGAGCTTCAATGGATGCCACTGGAATTCTGGAAAGGCAATCAGCATTATCATGAACTCGACCAGGGCGGTATTTAATGGTGTACTTGACTCCCGCTAAAAGGATAGCCCAACGTCCTAGCCTACTATTTTCATCCTTGTGAATGTTTAACCACTGTAGGGGTCGATGATCACTAATAATAACGAATGGTTCGTCCAAAAGATAATAGCGAAATCGCTCAATGCCCTTTACGATTGCCAGGGCCTCTCTTTCAATTGTGGAGTACTTCATCTCTGCTGGGCTTAAGTGTTTGCTAGCGTACGCGATTACAACTTCTTTCCCGTCCTGTATCTGAGATAGGACCGCCCCAATACCATAATTACTGGCATCTGTATAAATCTGAAATTCTTTTGAAAAGTCGGGGTATGCTAGAATTGGAGGGGAGATTAAACAAGAGCGCAGTTTCTCGAATGCTGCGATCTCTGTTTCTCCCCAGACAAGAGCATCCCTTTTCTTTTTTCCTGTCTGTACCGTCAAGGGATGGGCAATAGTCGCGAATTGTTCTATAAATCTGCGATAATAGGAAGCTAACCCTAAGAAAGACTGTAGTTCGACCACTGTCTTGGGCCTTGGAAAACTACCAATCTTGTCAATCTTCTTAGGGTCTGGTGAAATTCCCTCGTCGGAAACGATGTGACCTAAGTAATTTACGAATTGTTGCATGAACGAGCATTTAGATAGGCTCATTTTTAAATTAGCTTTCTGAAGGAGGTCGAACACTATCTTTAGGTTCTCTATGTGTTGTTCTTTCGTTTTCGAGAAAATGATTATGTCGTCTAGGTAAACGAGACAAATCGAACCAATTACACTACGGAGAACGTGATTCATCAATCTTTGAAAGGTACCCGGAGCATTGGTCAATCCGAAAGCTAGTCTATTCCATTCATAGAGATTGTTGTCTACGATAAAAGCCGTTTTTTCCTTCGAGCCTTCGTCCATTTCAATCTGCCAATACCCGGATGCTAAGTCAATCGTTGAAAAATATTTCTGCCCATGCAACAAATCGAGGACATCATCTATTCTAGGAAGTGGAAAAGAATCCTTTTTTGTGACGTTATTTAGTTTCCTGAAATCAACGCACAGTCTATCTTTCCCATCTTTTTTCTTTACTAAAACTATTGGCGCGGCCCACGGAGAAATGGAGGGGCGAATAATGTTATTTTCTAACAGTTCTTCAATTATCTTTGACGCTACTTCCTTCTGTCTCGCAGAAGCACGATACGGGCGCAAACGGATGGGACTATGATTCTGTGTATCTATTACATGCTTAACTAATCCTGTGTTACCAAGCTCTTTGGTACAAGATGCGAACATGTAGCTGTGTTTTTGTAAAAATTGCGTGAGGTTGGACACGTCTGACTCAGGTAATTCGGAAGAGATGCTACCACTGAAATCTAGAGGAGGTGAAGGCACGTTTCCTGTAGTGCACGCAGCAATTGAAACGGACAAACGCTGTCTTAATTCTATTTTTCCTAAAATCTGTGACCTTGGGAGATGTACTACTTTATTCGAATTGTTAACAATAACTAACTTAAAATTCTTTTTTCCGGAAGACGCTGAAATGAAGGGGTCGACTCTCAATTCTATCGGTAGCTCAGGTGCTCTAACGAATATAAATTCAACATCTAACGGGAGCGGTGCTCCGAACAGTTCCGAGTCGACTACGACTGCTCCGAAGGGCAGAACTGTAGTCCTCTTTTCGACCACGAATAACGGCGCGTGAGGATTGCCCTGGCCAGGTTCCTTGATTCTGTAAATCGTGCGCTCACGCCCGTCCAGTATTAACTTGTGCTCGTAGAGAGCATCAAGTCCTAAAACACACTCTTCGGTGGTGTCATCTACGACGATAAACTCCTGCAGTAATTTATCGCCCATAACGGTTATTTCCAGGGTAACGGTCCCTTGTGTACGTAAAATTCTATTGTTAATATCGTAGAGCTCGACCTGTACCTCAGATGAAAATCTAAAATCCTTCCCATCGATTAATCGAAAAATGTCTGTTCTAATTAAACTCCTACCGGCCCCACTGTCGACGAGGGCTTGAAATTTTTGATCCCCTACTTGAATTGTTAATCTAGGTAACTTAAACTGCTTAATATCTGTCACACACAAAACTTTCTGTCTGGGTTTTGTAACTAACCCACCGTTTGGCCCAACATCGCAATTGGTGGGGATTAGTTTCCCTGGCTCCTGGGGATAGAAGGATGGTTACCATTCTGGTGTTGTTGTTGGGGAGGACCCCCACTAGCCTGATTCACGAGTGAAGGACATTCGCGGGAGAAGTGCCCAGGTCTACCGCAACGATAGCAGTTTTGATTATCAGGGTCACGGCGGCACCTAGCTCTTGTGTGACCTTGCATCTTGCAGTAGTCACAGTACGGACGTCCCTGTTGTTGGTTGGCATAACCTCCATTATTCCAACCCGTAGCTTTATTGTAACCTTGTCTTGTGTTGACGTTAGCACTTTTCTTAAAAGCGGAGCATAAATTTTCGATAGCTGAGTTGGTCTGAGACATCATATCAGTCATCATTTTCTGATTAGCCTGAATTAATGTCTGTAACTCCGACGAGCTATTTTGCGGGGCCCTGTTCGTAACAGCATTGACGAATTCCCTATTCTGTCTGTCCCTGTTCGTTTCTTCTAGGGACGCTGCGTACTGTTCAGTAGCTTTGACAAGAAGCCCAATCGATTTAAATTCCTTATATTTTACCCGCAAACGCAGTTCCGGAGACAACCCATCTATGAATTTATCCATTAACATCTTTTCCCTCATTTCTGTAAGTTCTTTCGAAATTTGTGTTGGGTTTAAAGGGTAGGCGAACAGAAAAAGTTTCTGTAAGCGACATTCATAGTCGCGAATGGATTCCCCTGGCATGTGAACACAATTCTTAAATTCCGTACAGTACTGTACGCGGTTCTCGCTGCCGTGAAAACGTTCCTGAAGGCATTGTTTGACGCGCTTGTAGCTCTTGACTGCGACTGGGTTGCTTTGACGAAAGTTTTCAACACAATCCATTGCTAAATGAGTCAATTTTGAGCATAATAATGCTATCTTTCTATCCTCCTCCCACTCTGCTGTATTGAGGACTGATTCAAAATGTTTGATCCAATCTTCAAACCGAGTTGAACCGTTTCCACTAAATGGAACTACAGGTGCCAGTAACGAAATAGTCTGTTGCTGTTGCTGAGTAGAGAAGTAACCGGACCATAGGTCAGACTCTAGCCTACCCGTCGTTGCCACTTGTTGGCCAAATCCTTCTCCTTTCAAGAGATTTATCATGCCCATCGCGGCCCCGTCTGCGTAAATTTTTGCCTCATCCCTATCCATTCCCGACGCCACCATACTACGAAAAATTTTGTCGAAATGGGTTTTGTAGGCCGCCTTGTCTTTGGCATTGACAAGGGCCATTGTCGCCCCACCGTTTGGTGTAGACGAGCAACCCGGCATGATGGGCGGTAAAGGTTCCTGTTTTATTTTAGCTTGTCTCTTCTCTTCGGCGGGTGCAACGGCTTTCGGGATCGACGATGACGGCGTAGACAAAGTCTTTACTTTCCTCGGTCTCCTCAAACGAATTTCTGGGAAAATAAAATTGCTGGTATCCCTGTCCCGCTTGGGTTGAACTCTAGTAGGTAATCTAACAGGTTTGACTTTAGTAGCTGGCTTTTGAGGAGTAACTCTGTTATCGAAAAACAAGGGGTTTTTCGTCCTATCTGGAGGAGGAGACAGTTGTTCAACAAAATCTTTAAAACCCTCTTTCGGCAAGGCAGGGTAAATGCGCTCTGGTTCCCTACGTTCGTCTGGGATCTTTTCGTCGTCCAATTTTTTGCCGTCGAGTTGATACTCTTCGTCGCCCGGATACTCTTCGTAGTCCGATTTTTTGCCGTCATCCGATTTTTTGCCGTCGTCCGATTTTATGTCGTCGTCCGGATACTCTTCGTAGTCCGAATTCTCTGCTTCCTCTTTCACACTATCACTATTACTCCCCTCTTTATCGTCAGCGTCGGTATCTTCGTCGTCAGATTTCTCTGTGTCTCCAGTATCGTCTTCTACAACCTCTTCTAATTTTGTACGTCGAAGCACACGGGGTGTAAGTCTGGTTACGACGTCTTTAATAACCGCAATTGGGGAACGACGCGGTAGCGCTATTGGTTGAGGAGAATGCTTAACGGACATGCATTTTATGAGAGAAGGATCCAACTGACGTAGTCAGTCGGATAAGTTAACGGTGAATCCATACGAGGATTAAAAAAAAACTTAAGTATATTGCATAGGATACTCAGATTATTTGTTTAGTGCACTTCACTTTTGGGGGGACTGATTGCGAAGTTCGAGAGCGCTGCCACCAATGTAATAACTCGGGCTCGTGATCAATGTTTTCCTTGATTAATCATGGAAATACAAAGACTACGAGTTGTCCCTTGTTAGAACTTGATTACACCACTCTTTAATTTTCTATACACAGAATGACGGAATTCAACCGCCCGAAAAAGGAAAAGTAGAATAGATGGTTACCCGGACTCTAACCGCGATAACGGAAAAAAGAAGGAGATAGAAAGAGAAGAAGTTAATTTAATTGGTTACTTACGTGTACATCTTTGTGGAGTAATGGACGAGAGTCGGTTGAGAAAGGACCAGTGTATTTTTAGAACCACACTGTAGTAAGTCAGGAATCAAAAATCTATCGCTTGCCTTGTTGGGACACCTACTTATACTATTGGGAGGACGCTCCTTTTCTTCTAGAACAAAAAGAAGCGTCCCTAACATTTAGGTCAAGGGGGTGGAGGTTACGAGGTAGTCAACGATGTCACGTATTATTGTAACTTGGTTGACAACGAGGGGGGCAGAAGAGGGGGAAAAAGAGAAAGTCTGGTGCGGGGCTGCACGGGGTCTGGACCATCGCTTTGGTCTCTGTGTTTGTTGTCTCAACCCTTACAAAAATATGGTTTTAGTCAGAAACTTTAGCTTCTTTCTTGCTGATAATCACACCTAGGCTTTGCAACTTTATCATTATGAGTTAGGTCATTTCGCCCTTTACATACTTGGGCTAAATTTCAATTTTAACGCAGTTCGCCATCTATGGAGCACAAAACTAGCTACTTCACGCTAGGCGTAAGGAATCAATCAATTAAAGTTTCGACGTCTGCTTGTTTTGTTTTCTCCTTCTTCAAATATGTGGAATCTCTTCTTGTGTCAAATTATATTGATTCAGGTTAGGTGTCTAGTGAAAATAATGTTAAATATTTTAAAGTTATTTATTAAATCGTTTCCAGGTGGTTTTAGTCCTAAAAATTTATATAATTTACATAACATCGCTGTATTAAAATTGGATGGTGTTGAATATTCGACAACAAGAGCTTCGTAGCATACTGTATGCCGAAATAGAAAGAAGACGTACAGTATGTAGCAAAAAAATCGCTCCGGCCTGACATAAAAGATAAAGAGAGGCCACTTTCAAAATTACCTTTTTTTAAATCCCCCTGGTTTGTAGTTCAAGAACTACTAATGAACAGTGTCCAAAGATTTTTTTACTCTCACCCTCTTTCCTACCTTCTAGTTATGATTTCCAGACATTTCTACAGACATAGCCAGGGGTTATTTCTAGAAATGTTCACAATAAGGAATTTTGTGTTTTTATAGTATGAATCGACAATGTGACGTAGGAGATGAACAAAATTTGTAATATTTATTTGGAGGATCCTGGAAACGAACTCCAAACCTTTGCTTCATTAGACATGCGTGCTGCGGAAATGCCAATGTGGACGACGAGATCTTTACTCGCCGAAGCGAAGTGTTTTGAAAACGTGTAGCTAGGTAAGTTTTAGTATATCTTAATATATCATTTTGTAAGATGTCTATGCCATATAGGTAGCATTCGTGACTAGAATGCATGAGGTCCGAAGTTCAAGCCTCTTCTAGATATAATTTTATCATTTATCTAAAACGTTTAAGGATGACAACTTCTCTTTTAAGCTTGTCATCCCTTAATTTATTTTGATAAATGGCAAATAGGCTTGGATGAGAATTTAACTTAAAAATTTCTGACCTGATGCGTGCTAGTCGCCTAGTCGTGAATGCTACCTATATGGTGTTGTCCTCTTACTAATTTTATTTATGTATAGTAAAAATTATCTCGCTCTGCATTTTCCAAAACTTCCCTTAAGCGATTGATGTGTTCACTGTCCACAATGGCACTTGCGCAGCGCTTGGGTCTTACGAAGCAAAGGTTTGAAGTTCGATTCCAGACAACTCCAAAATAAATCTTAAAATTTTGTTCATCTCCCAATTCCCATGTCTCATTGCCGATTAATACTTGAAAAACAAAAAATTCCCAATTCTGAATATTTCCAGTAATAACCCCCGGGTATGTCTGGAAAATGTATGGAAATCAAAAATTCGGGGGTAGGAGAGAGGGTGAGAGTTAAAAAAATCTTTGGACACTGTCCATTAGTAGTTCTTGAACTACAAACCAGGGGGATTTAAAAAAAGGTAATTTTGAAAGTGGCCTCTCTTTATCTTTTATGTCAGGCCGGAGCGATTTTTTTGCTACATACTGTACGTAATTTAAATCTCAAATATTAGAATAGAACCATCTTTATCTCTTACTGGTTTTCAGACCCAGCTGGACGTCAATGGTCTTTACCTAAAAGTAGCCAGTGGTACGATGAAATTGTCCCAGCCATGACAGATGCCCAATTTAAAGAACATTTCAGAATCACTAAGGCAACGTTTAATCTCATTTGTAATGATCTTCATCCATTTCTGTTGCGGAAAGAGACCAGATTCAGAAAGCCAATTCCAGTCAGAAAACAAGTGGCAGTTGGACTTTTCAGGCTCGCATTATCAGCTGAACTGAGAGTTGTCAGTGCTCTTTTCGGTATTGGGAAATCTGCAGTCCATCGCATTCATAATGATTTTACGAAGGCTGTGATATCGTGCTATCGAAATGAAATCAAGTGGCCCGAAACAGATGCTGAATTGCGTAAAGTAACAGAAGAATTCGCCAAGGAATGGGACTATCCTTTTTGTATAGGAGCTGTGGATGGCTGCCACATCCCATGTACTCCTAATTCGGATGACGCAATTGATTTTCACAACTATAAAGGATTTTACAGTACAGTTTTGTTAGCAGTCTGTGATGCGGCCTACAGGTTTACATACGTTAACCTTGGATCGCCCGGAAAAACAAATGATGGGTTTATCTTTAAATATTGCGAGCTGTCAACAAAAATGTCCAATCAAGAAGTCCAGCTCAGGTCTCTTGGGACAACTGTTCAAGACACTGTTATTCCTTTTCATCTTATCGGTGATGCAGCATTTCCTTTACTAGACACTCTTCTGAAGCCATATCCATACGTAACAAATATGTCTGTCGATAAAAGATCCTTTAATTATCGTCTCAGTAGAGCAAGAAGAGTTATTGAAAACGCTTTTGGGCGACTTAAGGCTAGATTTAGAATATTGTTGAAAAGAATAGAGTCACGAGTATGGAATGTGAACCAAACTGTGATGTGTTGTGTAATATTACATAATCTTTTTGAAAGATATAGTGAAAAAGTGGCTGATAACTGGATTATAGAGGTAACCAACCATGATTTATTTGTCCCCCTACATCCTGCAAATGGAGCCCACCGTGCTGCTAATCGCAATGCTATTAATGTAAGAAATGCCATGGCTCAATATCTGTATGAAAATGCTCTTGTTATTCAACGTTAAATGGTTGACTCATATCCTTTGAGTGTTCAATAAAAAAAACCAATCAGTTGCTGCATAACTCAACTTTTTTTATTTAAATGAACAATTCAATTTATAACATTTCAATTAACATCTGAATAACAGCCAGCAACTAAATTTCTTGATATTGCTCATGATTTGTTTCATAATATTGATTTTCACTTTGCTGGGGCATGTTACTATATTGAAAGCGTATGCAAAAGGACTGCTTTGAGTATAAAAGAATGGAGAATGCTGAAACTGTTGTTGCTGCTGAGCCATAAGTAAAGAAGGGAGTAATCCAAGAGACGTATTCAAATTTTCTAACAAGGGTGCAAATCCAACTACAGCACTACTAAGCTGTTTCCCTATTTCCATTGATGCTTCTCGACTAGCTTTCATCTCTTCGTGGATAAGTTGAAGGCTGCTCTTGGGTTTCTGCTTTGTTGTGGTTCTCTTCACTTGCATTGGATTGACAATTGCTTCCAGACGCTCTTCTTCAGGATCAACATGGGCTCCATCATCGTTGCTGGTTATTTCTTCCTCCGCCCCACTTGGTGGTGTCAGTGTGTGTGTTGATTCTGTTTCATCACCTTCTATTCCTTGGTCAGGTTCAGCATTTTCTGGATTACCAGTGTCGGGTTGGTTTTCTTGTTCTTTAGAAAGAGAATCCATTGACTCATGGTGATTGATGGCGATGCTGTCCAGAAATGGACTTAGATCATTGTAGTAAATCCAAGTTGATGGGGAGCTACCCGTTCTTGAGTATTCTTTCTTCTCTGACCTGAAAAATAAAAAAAGAAAGATTAAAATGCCTCCTCAGACAAAAATAATGTATTTATATACTTGAATTTTGAATGCAGATATTTAAATCTAGCAACAATCTCCTTAACACTGCGATCCACCTTAAGTTTTTCAAGTTCTTCATGGATCTTCATATACACTCCAGTTTTACGGACAGCTTAAGAATAATAAAAAGTTTAGAACATGAGAAATCTTATACAGAACAGCTTTTAATACTTAAAAAATACCTGATCGAAAGTCCGGATAATGTTCCTGAATAAGAGCAATAAGTTTTTTCGTTTCCGCTACCGACCAATTGGGCTTGCGTTGATTCCCCGAAGATTTCTTCTTTGAAGCCTTGTCAGCCATTTAGCAACTTGAAACACGTGACAAACAAAATTACTTACAGAAGAGCAGCACGACTCAATGCAATATCACGAATAGATCTGTCGAATAGAAGTAGGCCTACATCGGCGTCATGCGTCTGCTTCTGCTATCATAGCTCTAGGTTGCCATGCAACTATTTTTAATATTTCAAGATAAATACAAAAATTAGTTCACATCTGAGATAAGATGGCAAGTTGGATAAACTGGAAGAAAAATTAATCTGGAAAATCAGATTTAAAGTTTGTCCAGTTTCGGTCAACTTAGCCAGGCGAAACACTGCTTTCACACTTCAGCTTAACTTTTGTTTCGGTAGGAGGAGTCAATCATTAGCTCTAGTGGGAATAGGGCTTAAGGAACCCTAGAAAATATCACATTTGACATACGTGGATGGCCTCTTTTTTTTACAGTACACCTTTCTCACTATAATTCTACTGTTGTAACCGATTGAGCATCGGTAGATTGCAATTTTCTTGTATTATTGCCTGCTTCTACATCGCCCCGATTAATTCATGTGTTTCTCTTCTTCTTTTTTCTTTCATTACCCCAATCATATGTCAGTCGTCCCGTTTTTTCCCACTAAGATTCTCGCCCCCTATTGTTATAAAAAGGAAGCTGTTTGACTCAGATATCTCGATCGCTTTTTTTTCTTTCCCTTGCATTAAAAATGTCGTCCAACTAATACTTCCCCAATGCCCATCATTTAGCTCGTTTTCCCTCTTCTGTGTTGATATGTTGACACCCATGTGACCGCTTCATCGTGGGGAACGGCTTAAATTCTGCCTTCTTGTGAAATCTCGGAGCAAGAGGGGGCGGTGTTCTTGGGAGTGTTTGGAGGAAAGAGACGATGGAAATAGGCTGCATGATAATGCGCCTATTTTTGTGTGCCCTTCGTTTCGTCGGTTAAATAAACTCAGTACTTGGTTCGCTAGAATGTCTTATTCAACACTGAGTCATTAAGTCAGGGACAACCGTGTATACTTAAGGGGAGGAGGGTCGGCTATAAAATGAGAATCTAAATGTATCAGAGACTAAGTTTAACTATATAGCCTACATCTTAAGCTAATACCTTATTCATGCAAGAAACTTATTGATTTACAATGCCAGCTATAAGTGTTCTAACCACAAAGCTCTCACACATATAGAAATGTATAAAAGGACACTATAGTATTATAAATGCTGTAGCCTAGTTGATTTACTTTTGGTCTCTCTGTTTTGCGGTTTGGAAAATATCAACTATACGATCAATCTATCCCGTTGGGATCTAAATTATAGATGAGGAATGAGACTCTCTTTTTATTCTTTTTCGATTGGTGACCGATACCTGAAAATCGAAAGTTAATATTTGTAGTTGTGATGTTATTTTAATTTCGCTTCATACCATTGTGGTTAAGATAAGATTTTCATTACAAGAACAATCAATACATGGATTTAACTCTTTCATTGCCAAGGCGAATTATCCTTCCTTTGTCTAACTTCCCAAAATTTCCCCCTTTTTCCACCGCTGCCAAGTCAAAATACTTTAACAATTTACAAGTCTGGTATTAACCATAAAAAGCATACAAAAATCTTACCATCCGTTTTCCATACCAATCGAAGGAGTTTCACTTCATCAAATGATTGCTTTAAAAACGGGAAAATAAATAAAATCAAAATATTTTTTACTTTGGGGTGAACAGGCACGTTATCTTGATGTATCACAAATGATAGACTTGGTTGGGTAGCTGTGTTCACACGGGATATACTTGGCAGTGAACGGTTACGAGGCTGTTTATCACCCGTGATGATTTTGGTAGTTATCTATGTTTCATGGCTAATTTTTCTATAGAGCATCTTAGAAAGCATTTTTTTAAATCGCTTTTCTCGGCCTCCTCAAAATTTTACTTTTGAAGTGGGGTGTGGGACAAGTTCCTACACTGATAATTACTAACCATCTCTGACGGGATCAAATTTCACAAGTCTCAAATATAAGACAATAGATAGATAGACAGATTGATAATTTGAAGGAAAATAAATACATTTTGATGAATCGATATACGCCTAATACAGCGTGAAAAGCGACCAAAACAGCCTATTGTGTGTCATTTCAAAGATCTTATTTGTGTCCTGTCCTCTTTTTCATTGCGGGGTGTCTTTTGTTTGTTTTGAGAATCCATTAGGCTTGACATCGGCATGGCACTTAAGTTTACCATAAGATATTATGTACTAAAAGTGATGTACTTTTCAAGTCCCTCAAGTACTTTTCAAGTAACTCATTCGCGAGTTTGATGACACCCTCAATTAATGTGGGTAGATTTATTTATTTGTTGAGCAAAATATAATATCAAACCCTTAAACAAAATTCTAAAATTCGGTAAGTTCTCCTAATTGTATCCGTCTATATCTTTGCAATCTTTGACTGCATGGTTCTTTACAGTATTTAGTCCTCTTTTTTTGTAATCTGTTAACAGATTACAAAGATATCAATTGATACCTTTGGAAGCTTACTTAAAAACTCATTTTGGGTTTCCTACAGAATAATCACTCTTGATATTTTGATACAGCCATTTTCTTACACCTAGAGAGAGGGAGGACCGGTGTACATGACAAGGTAAGCAGACGAAATAAAAGCAGACGTGTTCACGAGACCATCGAGTTGGGGAGCCACCGTTTCTACTTAAGGTTGTCGTACATCAAGCAGTTCAGATATCTTGCCTGCAAGCTGGATCTTGCCTGGCCATTCCAGGCCCTATAAAATTTAATTGAGAGTGACGACAATTTCAGGTAATTAAATATAATACGTACATTACATCAACTGGTTACTCGCCCTTAAAAGGTATGTTCGTAAATATTATGTATTTCAATTTTATTCTGTATACTCAGTCGAATTTTAAATGTTTTATTTTGATCGTGGCAAATTCTCTTATTTTGTAAGTATCGTTTATTTTATAGGAGATAATGAAAATATCTAGAATTTTAGAGTAGCCTACAATGTGAAGAATTTTCAAGTTGATATTCAGTTTTAGACCCATCTCAGGCTAGTCGTTAATTAATTTTAACCTTAATTAACCTACAAAACATACGCATAATTTTAAATTTATCTTTTTTACAGATACTACGGCTTGGAATTGTGTCTTGGCTCCCTAGATCAGCTTTTCTTGCCAGATGGACATAAGCACAAGTACACAGGGCCAACTATTCCATCTCAAATAGATGTTTTACTTGAATTAGCTTTGGGGCTCGAATATATCCATTTGAGGCAGTTAGCTCACCGTGACATCAAACCTGACAATGTTCTTATTGGATTGGAACCTGATGAGCAAGGGACGGGCCACAAAGTGGTGATGAAGTGGGCTGATTTTGGATTAAGTAAACCAGTCAATGAACGAGGGACATTTAGCATGAGCGTAATCCGGGGCAGTATGTACTGGATGGCACCAGAACTGTTAAATGGTCTTCTTTTTGAAGAGCCGACCAACTCTGCCGATGAAAATCTACAGCGTGGAAATATTAAGAGTGATGTCTTTGCAACTGGCTGCGTATTCGTATACTACTTACTAGGCGGAAAACATCCTTACGGTTCCAAACAAGTAGACGTTCTGAACAACATTATCACCAATGTGATAGTAGAACAACCACGTAAGCCTTCTCCTACTTGCTATCTAAGACCTTAAATAAAGCCCCTGCGTGGAGCCTTCGAGATTTTGGGGAAGCGATTCAAAAATCGTTCTTTAATCTATTAAATTTTTCATGACTTCTCTTTATGATAGAAATCGAAAATATGTACATTTCGTGATATTTTCTCAAGTAAGAAAAAATTGTGAGACAACGAGATAAAATTCCCGAAATATGAACGAATTTTCTTTTCACGCTGTCTCTCGTCCTTCCAAAGGTTTTATCAATGAACAAGCATAGATTCCCGTTTTTGAGAATTTAAAAAAAACTTGCGGGGGTTGTTGAAACAAATGTTATATTCAATTCAAACCACTTAATAAATAGGTATAATTCTCGAAATTAACTGAAATTCTTGAGGATTCGCGATTAATTTCGTTTAATTTCATGTTTTTACTATAGCAAATTTAGTATTTCCCTTGATTTGGGTTTTTAAGGGTAAAGCCGAAAAAATGTAAACAGAAAGAAATCATTGCGATGGGAATGTAAGGTGGTCCTAAAATAGTGTTAATGGTTTGCGAAAAACAAAATTTTCGAAAATAAAAATTAGCGTGATGCGTTCGTCCGATTTCGTTCTTAGGCTATCGTGGCGAAACGCCACGATGCGCTCTTTATGAACTTTTGTTTTCATCTCTGTCCTTTTTTGTCTTAATTTCAATTCCCTAGACGATCTACATCTCTTGGGAATCTACAACCCAGGGAATACCATATTAATATGATTTGGTTGACAAAAGTGGGGTGGCCACTGTTTTCTCTCTATCTCTCACCCCTTTCTCTCTAAAAATCTAGCGTTTATACTTAAGAGGGGGTAAGCATTAGGCTTTTAAATAAGAATTTAAAATCTCTCACGGATAAAAATAGTTTCTTCGAGTAAACTTATACGTTTTCCCATTCAGCATTAATAAAGCAAATATTTTACATAGACATAGAACACTAAACATTTGTCTGTTTAATTTTCCACAGCACTTCCTTTCATTTTCCGGATGCTGGATTCGAACCCTGAAACTAGGATCCAGTCGTCGGAAGTAGTTAACGTTCTTCAGTCAATGAAGCACTGATAAATTCATGAAATTACTATATAATCAGATTGTGGTTTGGTGGTCCACATAGAAGACCTATCTATTGATACCTCATGATTTACATAAGCCTTTTTTTACGATCATAATTACTCTTCTGAATACTGAAGTACATTACCAATATTGTTTCTAAAACGAAAATTCAAAAAATGCAAATCTAAATTAAGGTACATTTGAACTGTGGTTTGATTAATAAACATTTGGTTAATAGATTTACAAAAATGTCCTTAACATTTTCTACGGCCTTTCCCATCTACTCTCTTCTCTGGTAGCTTATTACTTTGCTTGTATTTTTGTTGTTATTTTCATTTTCCTTAGCCGTACCTTCCTACCCGAAAGCATAATCAGTGGAAAAAAAGTGATGTAAAAAAAGAATGTTACCTCGAACAAATTGATGCTTTAATTTTTTTCATGAACTTTAAAGCTTGTAATATTTTTAGCTCCCTGACAAATCTGGCTATTATGGCTTAAGAAAAAATTAGGCTTAACATGTAGAATAACATAATAACTTATTTTATAATTTTTTACATTAAAAACTTTATGAAGAATATAGTTTAAAATTATATTAAAATGTGCGTTTTACAGTCCACTATTTTTTGTACGTATGTAGTAATTTTCATCAAAATAAAATAAAAATTGATCAGAGTTACAGTTTAACGTATAGTATGTACACACTTTTAAAACAAAAGGGTCTACTAAGCTCTTAGTAGTCGTCCGATTCGCTACTAACGAATTAGTAGTGCGATAGTAGTGTTTTAGTAGTTCTTAGTTGACCCTTTTGTTCTTAGAGTGTAGCAAAAAATCGCTCAGGCCTGACATATACTTTTAAGAGGGGCCCCCTTCAAAATAATTTTTTTATTCCCCTAGGTTGTAGTTCAAGAACTACAAGTAGGCAGTGTCCAAAATTGTTTTTCTCTCACCCTCTTTCCTACCTTCGAGTGTAAGATTTCCATACTTTCTACAGACAGACAGGGGTTATATCTGGAAATGTTCACTGTAAAACATATTTCACACCAGACATAAGTCGTGAATTCTTATGATTAAAACACGTTTTAATGCTTAAGGGCCTGTTTTTAGTGTGAACACACTTGCGCTCTGTCTTAAGCCTTAAGTCTTAAAACAGTCTTAAAACTGGTTTAAAACATATTTTAAATTCTTAATTACTTTTGTTTTAATTGGAGAAAGAGGCATTTGACCCGTTTTTATAAAAATATAAAGATTCTTAAGTGTTAGACGCCGACGTCCACCGTGGCAATCAACGCTACGCTGTGTTGGACGCCGGCGCCTCCCTTGCCACTAAAAGGGTTAAATGTAAGGGTTAGGTCTTATTGTTATTGGGTATTTACAAAAACAGGGAAAACTGGATTCACATCAGACAAGTTTAAACTCAAAGAACGGCGCTTTCCTCCCACACTTTATTGAGAGTTTTGGCATCGTATTGCCCATCAAATGGATGAAGGCAATCAGCCGACGGACCGAACCAGTAGTAAGCCTAATATAGCCTAACTCTTTTCTTTTATTTTTACATTGTGTTAGTTATTCCCTTTTCTTGTTGCTTGTACGTGTTAGTTATTTGGTTAGCATCATAAACACAAGTCGTGAGTTGAAACCGCCCTATTACGTCTTTTATTCAGGATTAAATTAGTAGCGGCCAGAAGGATGGTAACCCACATAGCACCAGGACATCTTAAAGAGGTCTTTTTTTTGTCTTTTGTCCTTAAAGTTGTCTTTCATCTTAAAAAAGAGCATATTCGGCAGACTCGAACATCTTATCTTTGACTTAAGGAGGACCCGGCATGAAAAAAGGGCTCTTTTTAAAAGTTACGCTAACCGTAACATTAGCGCCGATTTTGGTCCTTAGATCAGTACTAAGACAGTACACCAAAAAATTCCTTAAGGAATTCATAATTCAAACATGGATCTGGCCTTGTCTCTTTATGGTGACTTTGTAGACTACTTTAGGAGAGGAGTATTGGTTTTACAAAATATAATTTATTCCAAACACAGGGTTTCTTTTGGAAGTTTTTATTTATCGGATGTACTCACTAAGCGTCAAGAAATAAAGTTCACCCTTTGTTTTAGAAAGTTTCAATGAGAAAAGCCCATAAAAACGTGAATAAACTGAAAGAAAAAAGTTTGGTCATCTGAACATGACATAATGGATTTTTGTATTGCACATGCCTACTGAATTAATGGAAATACAACAAAGGAATCTTCATTTTGATAGGATGATGGCGATTTGACACATTTTTGTTGGATATGTTCTACATTCCAGACTTGTCGTACCGGTGACAAATTAGAAACACAATATTCAGAAAGGACAGAGGAGGGAACTGGCCGTACATAAAAGTCATTTTGATTACGAAATTCACGGCCAATTACATATTTTTGGTCCTCATATTGCACAAATTATCAACAAGAACAACTCGCGTATCTCTCAGCATGATACAATTATCGGGTTCGGTAGTACTCAGTTTCCATTTTCCGCCACATTTGGTCTCTTTGAACTGGTACCCTCGAAAATTTTCCACTAAGGGTGTTGGGAAAATATACTCCCGCCGGGCTGGAGCCCGTACTATCAAGCTGTCAACTAAGGCTCAAGCTAACCTGGAGGGCTACCGCTAGATGGCGAATAGCCCCCTCTGTTTTCCTGTGTTATTGTACCCCCATTTAATTATCAGTGTATGGAGAGTTACGAGAGAGAACGGTGAACAATACACCATTATTGGAACCTATCGCGTCTAAGATTATCTACTATTTCTCTTGGAAGTAAGTGCTACGCGACACTTACCCCAAAAAGGGACCATCAAAATGTGCACGACCGAATTCTACTTGCCCAACTTCTGGCTCATTATTATTTACATCTGGGCGAAAATTGTTTTTGTTTTTTTCCCTAAGTCGTTTAATGGGTTGTTGCAAGGGCCGGTCATTCTTTCGCAGATATCTCTTCATATCTCCATAATGATTTTCGAACCGGCATGCACTATATGAGTCGATTGGGCCAAAACGAAGAGAATCTTGTATTAGTGAATTTAATGAATTAGTATTTCTAATTATTAAATGGCCATAGACAATTGTCCATATTTCCTATGTATGATGTTTGTTTTGTGAATTGGTTTCTTATTTTCCTGATTTTCTACCGCCCCCTCGAATTTTGCCATAGCCATCTGTTGGTGGAAAAATTAACTAAAAAATTAAATGTTTCAAAGTCGCACTTTGGGGAAAGTCACTTCCTCCTTGTCGGTCCGATAAATCGGTAGAAGCCCTCGGTTCCCACCTAAAGGTGGGAGACACTCGGGAATAATTGAGGCGCTCAGTGACCGACCGACCGTTGTGATGATGCTCACAAATCTGATCTCTAAAGGTTTGGTTCGTTCTCCTACGTGAACTCCAAAACCCATGCAGCGCGAACAGCTATGAAGGCGAGAAGAATGACTTTTTGTACAAGTAATCATCGATCTAGCAGGAGCATCGCATATAAACGCATCAATTTGCACAACAAGGCACCGTCCACGAAAGCCGAAACCAATTTCAAATAGGCCTTCAGCCTCTTCAATAAGAGGGTTTAGAAAAACGTTACAGTCGGCTGGTTTCTCAAACGAATAATAGACACCTATGACAAAAGATGGTGAGTCTTTGAACATCGGCAAATACCCAACGATAGCCCAAAATTGACTTGTAGAACTCTTCGTTAAATTGACGCCATCAATGCCGATAAAAATCTTTACTGGGCTTACTAATTCACGAACATTTAAAATACGGAGCAGTTGAAGCAGGCCAGTTTCAATTCCGATGTAGAAGTATGACCCTGGAGGCATAGGAATAACATCCACCTTTTCTCGACAAGTACCAATAAGTGTCCTAAGGCCTTTTCGGCATACCAAGCAATTGCTTGAGCTAAAACGTGCTCCTCTCAGAGTTAGTAGTAAAATTTCGGCAACCAAAAAAGGGCTCGGCAACTTTGCTTGAGCTCTTATGGGAAAATCCTACAGGAAAGTTCAAGCAGCAGCATTGCTTGGTATGCCGAAAAGGCCTCTAGTGGACAAGGGAAGTTCTGGGTGATAAACGTTCAAGATTTTCAGAAGTGCATCACAGTACAAATGCGGAACACGGTGGCGAATTTGCCAATCAGCTAGTGAATGCTGTAAGTTATATTGTACAATATCACCGTTATCAACCCCATCTTCATACGTCAGCACAACATTGTCTGCTGGAGACATTTCAACAGATGATGTTGAACTATCACTTGAAGCCACTGAATCGGAGACAGTTCCTGAGGTTTCAGATCTTTCATCTTCATTTGCCTGCTATAATTTTAAAATTTCAATTATCCAAACGTTAAAATTCCCGAACTATATACCTCTACAATTTCTTCAAATTCATTCTCAGAGTGGTTCACAAAGTCTTCGTTTTCTGAATTGTCAATCCTTACTTCTTCATCTAAGGACAAAGCTTCTGAATGACTGGTTGTTTCATCTGAACTAATTTCCAAAAGCCAATCCATGTAATGGATTGCCTCGGCAGCAAGCCTTTGGTGGTTTCGAGCCATTACAATTCAACTCTTTCTTGTATCTACAAGAATATGCACAAAAAATGTCTTTTACGGTGTAAAACTTATATTAATAAGCTAACTGACAGAAACATTTAAAAGTTTTAAAAAGAAATTACCGATTTTGCTAACTTAAATTATTAACTTCACCAGCAGACTCCTATTTCAGTATTTTGTTTTGAGAGTATTGTCACTTTAATTATTGGCTGTTCTAAAAAGAACAATCGAAAGTATTTAAGGATTTATGAAAAATAGAAAAAACTTTAAAAAAACCTGCAAGAGGAAGAGTAACAATCGCACGCACGCTATTGTCCACGTCACGTCGAAGTGTGTGGTCCTAAAACGTGCTTTATCTGCCGAGCCGAGAATGGGTGACATTTTTTACGTAGTGAAATTTCCCAATGGAAATAATGAAATAAGTTGTGCCCGATTTTTGGTATTCCAACGAATTTGGTGATTGTTTCTGGCCTTCAAGTAATCCACAACTTTCTGCGGAACATCGTTCGAACGTTAAACAATGCTGGCCCAAAGATAAAGCTCAAATTCTCAGTGTCCACAGTAAGTTGAATTTTTAACGTTAACTTTTTACTATTGTGGTTGTCTTACCTTAAAACTATACGTTGTTTACAACTTATCCTTATCGTTCTGTAATTTTCTTTAGTGAATTACACGGAGGCAGCACAAAGACGAGAAAAATTAGAATCAGTCGTATCGGACTCTGTAAGTCTTCATCTCAAGCAACATTCAACAAGACGATCGCGTAAAATTCAACAAAAACATCTGTAGAAATTGATGAACCTGTTGTGAATTCAGCCAAAAATAGTAAAAGCACGATGCCAACTAAAGAAACGTTTGCTGAAAAAGAAGATACGCTTGCTGATCTCCCTCCACCACCTAGTAAGTTATTGAAAAGTTTCGTTAAAAAGAAAACTACTACGCCTTGTGCCTCAACAGTCTTCCCTAGCAAGACTCAGACTGTTAACTCGTTGCTGGATAAAAGAACTGACACACCTCAACTACAACAATCTCAAACCGCGAATGCATTCGAAGACACTGGCGATGAAGTGCAAGATATTATTGTAATCCCATCATCCACAGTATCGTCACCATCGCAGGAAAAAGATCAGCGTCGTCATCAGCAAGATTTGTCGGTTGAACCAGGATGCTCTGGATTTGTTAAAAACGGTATTTTAACTTTCCTTGTAAATAAGTCAATCGTGTTCTAAGCATTTTTTTCTTATATTCAAGTCAATCCTACCAACGCAGCCGTCGGCAATAAAAAGAAGACATTAGCAGCACCGATCGTGCATCAGCAATTCGAAAGAGATGTGCTTGGACATCTTAAAAGTATTGTTTCGATCTATGTGTTTTTTGCAAGCTTATTTATTTATTTTAATTTTCTCTTGAAGATGTAAGGCAATACGTGAGATCCCAAGCTAGAAACGTCGAGGATATTAAAAGTGAGCAACGTAAACAAAGGAACATTCTTCGTGCATTGCAAGAAGACATTAGAAAACTGTCATTAAGGCCTAATTCACGCTCTTCATCTTGCCCTGGAGACGACTCGGAAGAGCAACAAAATCCCGTTTTTAATAACTTTTTTGCGCCACTAAACACTATGGAGTGTTACGGGGAGTGCTCCACTCCCCTAAGAGATGGCGCTACGCACCGAAGTGTTCCCTTACCCCTTATGTATTACGTGCTCCCTTACCCTGCCTCTTATTTGTTACCCACCCTAATTGACATGTACGAGTGTGAATGGATAAGTCGGGAGTCGTACCGGGTCTCGCGACACGTTCAGAGAGAATCTTCGTGAACTCTCTGAAATTACGACTTCGAAATATATCGCGTTTAACCCCCATCTATCGTCGATCGCTTTAATACAAATTGCCTCTCCCGGCAACAAGTGGTGGCAGCGGCGGTCTTTAAGAGGCATTCTATTGTCTCTGGTTCTTCGCGCCCCCAGCTTTTCGCTTTCCACGCTACTACTCCCCGCATTCCAAATTCCGCGGTACCCGCACACCGCTTCCCACGCTTTAGCATTCGTGAAATTTGGCCGCTAGAGGGAGCCCATCGGTTGCTAAGCAACAGCAGACGAAATTTTCTTTCTCTTTCTGGACCAACGAGGTGAAGAGAGGTCACGCCGACACCGCTCTCTGAGATTTTTCTGTCAGCTGATTACGCTGAACACGAGGTTTGCTGGAAATCTTTCTAACACACCAACATGTCGAAAGGTATGTGAACAAAGTAAATTGAACATTGTTGAGTGGCTTCAGTGGGAAGCTGTGCCCGTGAGTCAGTTAATTTCGGTGGTGCGTGCGTTTAGTTTGTCCGGAATTTCATCGTGTTTCGCCATTCGTATTTCCTCCCTTGTGTCACGTGGACCCACGAAGGTCTGCCCCACGTTTCCCTCGTGCATTTAAGTGTATTTATGTTTGTCGAGCGTCATCCCGTTTAGGGCAATTGGGTTAGAAAGGGTGTAACAGTCTCGCGAAATTTTGGGAACCGAATTTTTTTTTGTTTTGCCCTTCTTTACCCCAGTGCTCGTTTTTTTTTCTTTTTTTCGTGTTTCCCCACACGTGGTGGGCATTACACGGCGAATCGCCCCTTTTTTTGTTCGAACGTTAGCAACCGGCCATCCTGTGGCATTTCGTATAGCGAATCTTTTTATTTTCAATTTTTTTTTCTCTCTCTCGTCCTCCCACATTGTGCCCTCGCTTCTCGCACCACACGGGGCAGATAGTCTCTTCAAGATTATCTCGTTTAACGTTAACTCGTTATCGGCCATTAGTTTTGCCAACGGGCATTGAGATTCGTAAAAATTTGTGGGATTTGAAGATCCTAATTTTGTTTCCCCCCACGTGTCTTCGTGTTGGCCACATCACATGTGGTAGATAGTCTCTTCTAGATTATCTCGTCGAGGCAAGACTCAGTATTAATAATCGTAATTCTCGGGGAGAGAAACGACTTTTTCTGCCGTCGGGCATTCAGAGGTGCATAGTCATCGAGCTGCAAATTCTAATTTTCTCGTCTTAAGCCTTTTTTGGCCTTGTTCTGCCCACGTTTTGCTCCAATTTTCTTTGTAGAACAATTGGGTTAATGTATTCTGCTACTCCGTGCCCACCGTTCTTCCCCATCACAGCGGGGCCAGCTGGTTTATTTCAATTTCATTGCTAAAAGGCTATCGTTTTGCTCTAGCAGCGTTAAATTTTCCCCTCCTCACCAAGTACAAAACGAAGTACATAGATTCGAAAATACCGAGCCGCCATTGTCGAGGACCACGTGGTCGTACTCCGCCCCGGGCAGTTACCACTCTCGGCTACGTAGTATCAGTGTTTCATATACACGCTTGCTGAGTCAAAGATCTCTTTCAAACATTTCTCTCTCCCTTTTTGGACCACAGAGGTAACAAAACGAAAGTCGAAGCGGACTGTGACCCCCAAACGAAAAGCATTCAAGAACGCGTACCGAAACAAACGACGTAGAGCTCTACGCGTCAAATCAGCCGAAGAATTAGAAGGGGACAGATTGAACGAAGAGTTGCCCGTGGGCCTCGAGGCAGAAGCCGAAGAAGAGGAGGCAATTAGATTAAACTTTCCGCCGGAAGTCTTTCAAAGGCAGGAAGTGGTCGACAGTGATAGAGAAAGCGAAAACGAACAAGAAATAGAGAGCGAAAACGAAGAAGAGGAACAAGCGAACACTTGCACGGAGGAAGAAGCGGCAGTAGAACACTGTCAGGGGGACGCCAGGACGGAATACAGTGGTTACGTGCCCCAGGCTCTGGTGACCAAGCTTACTTCTTCAGCACTTGGCGAGCTACCAACGCTGGAACATCTGGTGAAGGGTAGCCTACCCCCAATAGATAAAGAACTACGGCAAAAGAGCGACTACTACTGCAAGGAGCGGGTGCCTGAGGAAAACGTAACCCTTACATTACCACCAGTAGCCATTCCGCCTAGGGAGGATTTCTTGACAAGATTTAAGCGCGGGGCGAAACCTCTCCGGCCGGATTACTATAAGAAAACCCCAAAACACTATAGTGAGGAGCGCTTTAAAAAATTCCTGCAGCGGGTCCAGCCACAGTGGGTAGAAAAGTACAAAGGCATCAGGTAGGACGCCAGGAGACGGGCCGAACAAGAAAGGCGGAGAGCCGCGGAGAGGAGAGACGGACCAGAATTACCAGCTGATATAGTCGCGGCACCCAGACGACCGATAGCCCCTACCCAGAAGGAGCCGGTACGGGAGGAGCCTACGACCTACCGGGAAGCCGGGCAGAAGTTCGTGGAAAAGGATATTGACGGTCTTAGCGACGACGAGTGAGAAGAATAACACCACTCAGTACCCACCCCCCTGCTGAAAAACGTGCGCAACACAAATTTCTGTATTAAGTTAAAAAATTGTGTTCCCTGTCTTCTGTTTTGTTTTTGAATAAGGCGCAAGAAATAAAAAAAAGTCTGGGGGAAACGATTAAAGCCCTAAATTCATCTTTGTTTACGTGAAAGATAGCGTGGGTTAGTCAGGACCTGCCACCTCGGTGTGTGGGTTAAACGGACCTGCCTTACTGTTTACGTTATTTGAGTGGGTTATTCAGGACCTGCCACCTCGGTGTGTGGGTTAAACGGACCTGCCTTACTGTTTACGTTATTTGAGTGGGTTAGTCAGGACCTGCCACCTCGGTGTGTGGGTTAAACGGACCTGCCTTACTGTTTACGTTATCGATTGGGTTAGTCAGGACCTGCCACCTCGGTGTGTGGGTTAAACGGACCCGCCGGACTGAATACGTTATCGAGTGGGTTAGTCAGAACCTGCCGCTCCGGTGAGTGAGTTTAGACGGGCCTGCCGGCCCAGGCGACACGATTAATCTCCGCTTTTGGGTGCTCAAAGTTATTGTTGAATAAAGAAACTTATGTCAGAGGCAACGCCAAGAAGGAGACGTCGAGCAAGCAACATCCCCCCCATACTTGGAGCGAACTACGCCCCCAGCTTCCGGTTTTCAGTGCAGGTGCGTAAGCGGCTTATGCCTCGCGTGTCGGTGCGCACAAGCTAATTACTTTTGCAACGAACGGTGCAATTGTAACAACGACCGCTGCAGAAACAGGCCACGAATAGTAGGGCTCCGATCCGCATGGATCCGTATAAATTGAGCCGGGTGGGTGGATGAACCCGAACTTACGGGTTTTAATGCTTTTCTTTTTATTTTAAATAAGGGGAGAGGCTAGAATCCGTGATACGGACTAGAACTAAAAGAACGGTTTCTCTAAAAAAAAAAAATCTTTGTTTATTTAACGGGTCAGCCCGTCATTTGGCGCGGAAGAGAATTTATTTCATGGAAATCCATATTTCTACATCATTCCATGCGAAACCCAAGAATTGAGGCACATTAATGCACGAATTTTCTCCGCCGACAAAGAAGCTCGTGTGTGGTGAATTATCAGTCGCCCTTTTGAAAAAGCTCGCTCGGAAGGAGTACTTGTCGACGGGACAGCCAAAAATGTTTCTGCCATCACACTTAACGTTGGATACTCTTTTTTTTGCAGCTTCCAGAAGTCGAGGGGATTAACATCTTTGTCCAACAGATCCTCGCGAAAATACTTCTTAATTTCAGTTTCCAGATTAGAAACCTTTCGTTTTTTGTAAATATTGTCTGTCCACGATTCATCGTCATTAGCTGCTACGGTTCTCCCTTGTTGTTCGTACTTGTCATATTTTTCAGCAGCTGCTTTAAAGTTCTGGCGAATGTCTTTATAATTCGGTTGGTCTTTAAAAAACTGAATGTTAATTCGAGGATCAAGCACCGCAGCAATACTGTAGACCGTCTTTGAACATGCTGCGCTGTAGTATTCTTTTAGCTTGCCTAAAATTTCATCAGCAGTTTTCTTTAACGAAGGAACTTTGCTAGCAGTGGTCCCTATGTCCTAAAAAAGATAAGAAATTCAGTACGTTGTGAGATAGTCTTAAGCTGATAAAAGATTCCTAACCCTTATCAGAGCCGCATAAGTTGGTAAAGTTGATGCCAATGAGGGATACTTTGACTTGGAAAGATGTAGCGTGGCCAAGTGAAGTGGCTTTAGAATATCAACAATATGTCTCACCATATCCCACTCTTCCACCGAAAGACTAAGTTTCTTAAGTTTCTCATCAGTAGAAACAAACATCTCGACAGCCGCCCGTAACTCAACTAGTCTCTTTAACATCACGTAAGTTGAGTCCCATCGTGTCTTCACGTCTAGAATTAAGCCTAGATTCCGAGGGCGACAGACAGTGACAATAGCGGGAGATGATGTCGGTGTAGGTTGTGGTGTAGGCGGTACTTCTTGGGCAGGAGGAGGAACATCATTAACAGAATTCGCCCGATTTTTCCCTCGACCCCTTCCTCTTCTTCCGCGGACACCCCTTTATAAGTTGTTAAAGTTGAAATTTGAGAGTTGAAGCTAGAAAAACTTAAAACTGCTACCTTGCTCTTGCTGAAGCCAATCTGGGTGGTGCTAAACGCGTGCCGCTTGGAATAATATCGGCCGCTTGTTGCTGGATAAGTTGTGGGTTTACAGAAGGGGAGACGAATAAAGACGGGCAAGAAAGTTTGATGGTTTCTTCGAACATTTTTTGTTTTTGAGGGGAACATCTTACTGATTTTACGATTTTACGGAGTCGGTCAACAATGGTTTTTGGATCAAATTCAGAATTGTTTGCCACATCACATTCGCCATCTAGATTCTCTTCATCAATATTACCCCACCCATCCTCATCTAAATTGACGATTTAATCTTTTTCATTCTCAAAGCTAATAAGATTTTCATCAGATTCGTTTCCTAAAGCGGCAAGTCCAGCTTGGGCAGCAAGATTGAAAACATGGCCAGTACATCCAAGTAAATTTTGAGACCAATCAAACTCAGGGATGTTAGTGTTTAAAAACTGAGCCATAGTTCGGTTGTTCGAAGCATTATCTGCCGTGATGCAAAAAATCTTTTCCTTCAGGTCGAAATCCGAAAAAATTTTAATGATATGAAAAGCAATGTTCTGCCCTGAATGAGCGCCATTCATTTCTATCGCATCTAACAAAAGTTCCTTTAGCTCAGATTTCTCCTCAACCCAGTGGACTGTTACGGCTAAAATAGCTTTCTGATTTGGGGAAGTCCAAAGATCGCACGTAAAACTAACTTTTGCTTTTACCGATGAAAATACCTTTTTAATTGAGTCTCTTACCTCCCAAAATCTCTTAACTAGATATTGTGTTAAAGAATCAGATTTTACAAGAAACTTTTCAACATTGGAATTACAGAGTTTCAAAAGATCGATAAATTCAGGGACCTCAACTAACGTAAAGGGAAGATTTTGCCTAACAATAAGTTTTACAATACATTCCTTAAGTGAGACATCACTCAGCATCTATTGAATATAGAAAAAATAGAATAAGCAACGATTCTCTAGTGAAATGGACATGCGATTACTAACCTTTGGGAGAACGACATTTTCAGTTGCTAAGATAGCCTGAACTTGTTGGGAAAAACGATGCTTGTCAATAACGTGACGTTGTAGGGTGGTAGTTCCGTTACGCAGAGAATGCTTGTAAGTTTTCCCACAAATTTCACCAGATCCGTCTTCGTTAACGTGTAAGTTACACACGTCAGATACTACCAAAGATTCCAGCCCAGTCGTCTCGTCTCTAACAATTTGATTTTTAATCTCAAAAAACTTTCGTACCCAGCTATGAAAAGAACTGTCTGTCTCTGCCATTTTTCGAATTTAAAGAACGTTTGAACACCTATACGGAGCTACACCAACGCGTTCAATGACGTCGTAGAAAAGAAACTGCCGCTACCCTTTTTTTTGTCCTGTGGAATAAAGCAATCCGTACAAAAAATACCACAACCCGTGTTGTCGGGTTTGTAAAAAAATGGGCGTGATTTTTTTTTCATAATGAAAACGAAACAAAAGTTTGAATCCGAGGGTAGGGCAAGAAAACGAGTTTCCGACAAAACATTTGTATATAATGGCGGGTAACCCGCCGGTTGTTAGATCCGCAGCGCCAACCCGCCAAACCCAACCGCGGGTCGGAGCCCTAACGAATAGTCACGCCAGTACGTTGGAGACTTCGACTCCCGGAAGAAGAAAACGACGCTCGGATTAACGATAACGGACATCAGGAAGAAGCCGAAGACATCGTCCCGAATAACGATAACGAGGAGGAGGAGAACGCCGGTCCAGCTGAAGAGTTTATCCCTGAAGGATTCCTATCCTTCAGGTTCTATAGGCCTTTACGCCGTTTCCCAAACCGAGTTCTAAAACTTTATTGGAAAACGCCTCCGGCGGTTATTGTGTGGTCATTGACCCTACACCCCCTCTTTTCCACCCCTCCCCCCCCCCCGCCCAAACACGCCACTTAGTGACAAAATGTTCCCTAGTTTAAGAGAACGAGAGTAATCTTTGTGTTTCAAATTATCTAGAGATTAAACTGAAAACAATGAAAAATTATCGAGTATTCCTATGCGGTGTTTCACAACAAAATCAATTGAAATTAAAATATTTACATATTTCATCATCCTACCAAGAGTTTATCTGAAAAATGGAAAGAAGCTATTCAAAGACCAGACTTGAAAACAAAATCACTACACTCATAAAAATTTGTGTATACTTAAGATATACTTATTACGTTTACCCCCATTAAGTATAGATAAGTATATAAATTTGTTTAGTACACCGTCTACCTAATAGGTATAGTTCATTTACTTAAACAAGAACCTGTTCAGGTACTCCTTCGGGTTTTGGTTTTCTCTTATTTTGAAACAAAATATGCAGACCGGAAGCCTATTTACATATGATACTCAAATGTAAATTTTATGCCCATTCCCCCTGGGGGCTAGAGCAGATAGGTTTTGAAACAAATATATTTGAATTATGAACAAAACCATTTTGTATTTGTATCCTGAGTAAATCTAGATTAAAACAGAACAATGAGGCAGGTGATTTGGAACACGGGCGTAAAAAAAAAGAAATAAAAGTTGTGGAACGTGGAATAAAAAGGAATCCGCGGAATGGAATTAAGATTCATTGTCACTACTTTTCTTTTCTTCCGAGTTTTCTCCTGTTTTTACTGCTTCCGTTTTCCTTCTAAGCCACTTGCGTAGCACATTAGTCTCTTTGAGTTCCGGATTGATCTGTCATATATAGATTTAAGATATTAGTTTCAATTACTTTCCACAAGTCTACATTGTTTACCGAGATAATGGTGTCGTCGAACGAATCCCAAAAAATTGTTCCATCTTCTCTAACAAAGCTTGATAGCTTAAGTCCACCGAAAGCAACAATTGGGTCGTCAAGATGCAGAATGTTGGATAAAAACGAGTTGCCAATTTCATTCCACAAAGTAACGGTAACCTAGAAAGTAGTAGTTAGTTAATTAGTTAAAATGCAGGTCTACTTTTTTTACCATTGCGTCTTTTTCATCAATCAGCAGGATCTCATATTTTGTCTTGCCATTACCAACTTTATGCTCGTCAGTTTTATACACTATGCCTACGATGTCTAAAAAATGTGTCAATTCAACTCAAGGACCAAGACATAACTAGTCATCTACTTTGTTATACCTATGACTTTTCCTAGATCATAGCAGTTATTGAAATTTGTGAAATAAAACCTGTTTTGTGGTATCACTTCATTTTGCAATGATGAGTCATTGGTGGAATCCAAAACCTAAAATAAATAGGTGTTAGCTATAGTGTTTTATTGACAATATGAAGCTGATCTTTACGTACCTCTGAAATAGTGTTCATTGAGAGCTGCGAAGTGTTAGCCACCCATGTGTATAGGAGATTGGTCGAACTCTTGACAGCAAAGTTTTTAAGAGTTACAATCTTGCCTATCTACAAAGAACAATTATGGAGTCTAGAAACATTTGATTTCTTTAATATCTACTTACTTGAAAAACTTTATAGAATTTGGAATGGCTGAGCGACCCCCAAGACACCAAGCGAATAGATCCTGTTTCATCCATCAGGACCACATTGAACAGTTTTCCATAAGTTTCATTTTCGATGACTGAAGTTTTTGCAATTACTCTCGCCCTGAGTTGGATACTAAAGGAGAAAGGAAAAAATGGACATTGGGAATCGAGATATAAGCAATCTTAAATGTTCTCACTTACTTTCTCTGTCCGATTCTTAAATTTTCAATTTTTTCGAAACGAACTGAGTTTTGCTCAGGACTTTTGAGCTGGGGAATTTTCTTAGGAGAAGGGTCAGTGCCGTCCTTTTCTCTTTCCTTACACAGCCTAGATACGAAAACTTTTTTCGGAGTGGTAGCCATGTCGTGCTGAGGATGTTGCTACGTCGAATCTGTCATAGCTTTAAATTGTTGTTTCATAAGAAATCTTGGCCTGCTACAACGCCTAGGCCCACTTAGTCCGGGAGCCACAATGACAGAGGTTTTTCTTATAAGAATAACTTTTTTTACCTATTCTAAATGAAAGGCACCATCAAGACAACCTTAAAAAACTTTGTCTTGACGACGGGCACTGGGGCGTTTGGTTGGGGGAAGGGATCAAAAATCGGAAAAATGATCGATTTTTCGAAAAAAATTTCTTATAAGAATAAAATCTAACAATGGGCTTAAAATTTAGATGGGATTCTACAAAGAATGATTACATAAAATCTGACAAGATTATCTGGGGCCTTAATAGAATCAGACGTCGATTTGTGTCCCGACGGCTCAGTTTTCTATACTTTGCCATGAATGGCAACGCAGCATTCGTGGCGCAAATTTAAATTGCCATAAAGAGATAACAGAAAAATGACTAATTTTGACAAATATAAGACGAATTAATTAATTCCAAATGTTTATATCTGATTCCTCTTAGTATTATTAGTGTTAAAGAAAATAACTGATTTATTGGAAGCATCTAAATTATAGTTCTACACGTGATAGTTTAATCATTGTAAAATGTGTCTTGTCATCACTTTATAGTATTGCCTTCGTCCATAACATTTTTAAATAACTGAAATCGTCTCTCAAGAGCTATGTGACACAAACAGGCCAAGTAATAAAATAAGCCAGAATAAAAATATGGACTCTCTAAGAAATACTTTCTAGCGATCTCCTCCCGCGCGCTTTTGGCTCTTTGTTTAACTAGACACGATGTCTCGTCAAACAAAAGGTCGAAAGCGCACGGGAGGAGATCGCAAGACATTTTTTCTTAGAGAGAATCGAATTTCATCTTTAATAGGATCCCTTCCGTGTCCGAAAATAAAAACAGTTCCTTTTCGCTTGATCACACTATAACTGAAAATCGTATTTATTTTTGTTTTCACTAAATTGGCTTGGAATAAGGAATAGAATTTTATATGTCTACTACTTTTGCCGTATAAATTCTTTAAAACTAAGTCATTAAAAAAATGTAATGTTATCGGGAAGACTCTGCATTCTCCATATTGCTGTTGAGACGTTTCTCGGTAATCTTGACCGCGTATATATCTTGTTATATCTTGTTATATGATAATGTATTTACCCCGTGTTGAATGTCTCTTGAAACTCTTTGTGCTCAAGAACTGATAAGGGACAAGTTACTTTCCGTGAAAAAACTTGGATGCAGTCAACAGTAAATGCATGGAAACTGTTGATAGTTAGTTTCTTAAATAGTACTATAGCAGGGTCTAAAAAGGTAGACTGGTTTTGGGGTTGTGCAACTCCGTAATATAAGTGCTCCGACAGTTAGAAGAAGCATATTTCGTTTCAGAACTCTAGAAAAACCTAGCTTTTTTAGACATTAAACATGCCTCGAATATAAAATATTCAGTTTTCTATATACAACGATATTACTACTTTGTGCCACATTCTAGCCAGGTATGAAAAACACCCCACCAGATTTTCAATATGAACTTGAATTTTAATAGCAGAACATTTGAGTTCCATTATTAAAGAACTGATAATGTAAACAAGAAAGGGAAGAGAAGAATAATACGAGAATAAATACTAGATCTTTTCACTAAGTAAACAGGCGACAGATTCATCACCCCAAGTGTTTCACAAGAAGGAAACTGACGATATTTGCTAATAGGTATAGTAAATCAGAAAGGTTTGGTAACATATTTGCAGATATTAACAGTCACGCCTATTTTAAACATAAATATCGCAATCTGTTGTATTAACAAGTATTTTTTGGCTGCTGGGATAACCTAATTGTTTGCCGTCCTAACCCAGGTGTCAATCAATATTTAGAAACGTGAAGTGCCCTTCCTCCTTCAAAGCTATAAGAATTCAACCTCAAATACAAAGCCTCGGTCTTGGACCTAAGTTCTTGCACTTTTACGTTGACTCTTAAAACAAAATCACGTGGCATTTGAACTAAACGTTTGAAATGTTGACGTGGTATTGTCCTTCGGAAGTACTAAATGTTTAATTTAGACAACTCATGTTGAAACTTTTGGTTTTTAAGAACCAAATTAACAAAGAAAATCAAGAATAAACCATGATAATTAATTAATTCGTCTCATATTCGTCAAAATTAGTCATTTTTCTGTTATCTCCTTATGGCAATTTAAATTTGCGCCACGAATGCTGCGTTGCCATTCATGGCAAAGTATAGAAAACTGAGCCGTCGGGACACAAATCGACGTCTGATTCTATTAAGGCCCCAGATAATCTTGTCAGATTTTATGTAATCATTCTTTGTAGAATCCCATCTAAATTTTAAGCCCATTGTTAGATTTTATTCTTATAAGAAATTTTTTTCGAAAAATCGATCATTTTTCCGATTTTTGATCCCTTCCCCCAACCAAACGCCCCAGTGCCCGTCGTCAAGACAAAGTTTTTTAAGGTTGTCTTGATGGTGCCTTTCATTTAGAATAGGTAAAAAAAGTTATTCTTATAAGAAAAACCTCTGTCATTGTGGCTCCCGGACTAACTAGCTAGGTTTTGTTCTGTACGTTTCTATTACCCATCATATGCTTTTTTTTCTTGTCCATACATCACTGAATATTATACATCGCATTTCACGAGTTAAATTTATAATTTAAACCAGAAATTTGCTGTGTTCTTTATTTATATTCCTTGAGCGAAAACTGTTATAAGTAAATTTTCAAGAATTTTTTTTAAATTTAAGACACTGGTGGCTCTAGTTGTATGTATGTATCAATCAGCTGTGCCTTGCGTGTATCATGCTTGTGACACTTGGTTTGGTTTTGTATGTTATTAACTTATTGGAATGTCGGAAATTGCTCTTCGGCTTAACTGATGGAGAAAATGGGTAATTTTTAGTAAACTGGTTTTGTAAATGGTTAATGCTCGGGTTGATGTCATCCGTTATTCTCATGTTTATCTTATGTCTGTGAGTTACATCAAATCCAGAATCTCTTTGGAAGGCTGGATAGAATAATCGATTTTTCATGATTTGAGCTTTTAGCATGTTCACCGTGATATGTTCAAGGATCAATTTTGGTATCGTTAAATTCATAGTATGCTCCCTTGTAACATCCATCCATCCATAAACATCATTTCAGGATGAAATTAGAAATGGCATGCCAATATACCTCCCACACGACTCCACCCCATTCGATCAGATATTATTAGTTATTACCCAGACATATTTACCCCAACAAATTTGACGTAACAAGTACCGATTCAGTAGAATATGTTTTATATGTTTGATATAATATATTTTTGGCTGAGTACATACATGGATTGTAGAAACTAGTATAGTCAATAATATGTTTTGAATTTAAAAAATTTTGTTTGGTTAAATGCAGTAGCTGAACATGTTCCTGGTTTTTTTGTTAGTTTTAGATATTTTCAAGCTTTGCAAGAAGATCATGATAGTTCTATATATGGTTCAGAGCTAATTTTTCTAATAAGTTTTGTATCAAAGCTCAATTAGGCAATAAAGAGATTAAATATTGAACTTTGGTTTTTACTCCTCTGACTAATGATAAATGTTATATAATTCTGCTAAAGTAAGCCATTTGTGTAGTTGTACCATAGACCAGTTTTCGACATTTTTTCCGTTCTGGTGTTGATTCCTATTTTTAAAAATGTTTTTAAAACAAAATAATAGCATTCTTGGTTTTGGTTTAACTACCTTTATGGTTGTATTCCTCCATCAGTTCGATCAACCAAATTTTTAAAGTCAGCCTCAAACTTTTCCAGTCTTTCTGTTATTCTCTTATAGTGGTACTTTTGCTTTGTACGAGTTATGATAAAATGTGCAAGTATCATTGCAATAATCAATGGTATCAAGCCTAGCAATTGTATATTAGAATTTATATAATAGTTATTTTTCGTTATTATTATTTTTTTAGTTATTATTAGTTATTTTATTATTTCCCTGTTACTTTGATCTTACCTGCTAATTCCCATGGATATCTCGTGTCGTTTGTCTTCCTCCGTTCTTGGTCTTCTTCTTCTATCTCTTTGATTCGTTTGTCTATTTCTCCGGCATGGCTTCTTGCACGTTGATTTCGTCGTAGGACTTCGTCTATTGTTGTCTCTTTTGTTTCTGCGAGTTGTTCTTTTTTTCCGACTGGGATGTACTTAGTAGTTTATCAAGGTAAACTGGTATGTCCTGGACAATCGGAGCGAGCTCTTTTCTGGGCAATGCCATCATATCTTTTTTAAATGCTGCTTGGAAAACTAAATTTTTCGTATGTGCTGTACACGTCATAGGAACTTTGAAAACTCCAATTGGTGGCAATTGTATGGAGTTGCTAGCCAGCTCGTTTGCTTTATTTGGGCACGTTACTATTACTGTTTGTGGTTCTGCTGCGGAAAAATACCACCTTCTGTGGCCAAGATACACTGTTTCCTGACCTATCCATTGGGTTACTGTAGGTTTGCATTCTTTTTGTATGCGTGCTTCGTCATTTAGGAATATGGCTACTGAACAGGCTTGTTTTGAATCTATTCTGTTGATTGCCTTGCCTATTGGACATACTGTCGGAGTGAGGGCTACACATGGCCTTGCGTCTTCTAATGTGAACTCGACGAAAGATTGTCTATCACTTGAGATAGCCAAGTAGTCTGGTAAAGGAATATATCGGATTCCCATAGTAGCATTTTTTATCGCGCGGGTGAGGCTTATAACGCGATAGAATAAAAATGGGAAATTAGTTTCATATACTGGTAGGTTTATAAATATGCGTAGACCATTGGGTATTGCTGCCGTAATAACCCTGACATTTTTATAGGCATGCCACATATCCCCTGATTGTAGGGCTGGTGTCAAAGACCAGCCAGGGAGAAGACTTTTCTTTACCTCTAACATAACTTGGTATAGTTGTGCCAGAGGAAATAAAGAAGGCGGAAGATGTCCGTTTGATAAAACGGAAAGCCCTAATCCGAAGTTTTCTACAAATTGAGCTAACCAATTCGTTGTTAAACTTACGGATCGAAATGCTTCCTCCATCTTGCTGTACGCTATCCAATTTAAATCTGTCCATTTCATTATGTTTGTTGTTTTATCTTCCATAATTGATAATTGTGCGTCTAATTTTGCACATGAATTTGAAAGCCTTTTAATTGTTTCGGCATTTGCATATACCTCCCAGATAGTTTCGTTAATGAGCGTTGCATGATCTTCTAGGGCGTGGACTATTGAGGTAGTTTATTCTGTCGATAAACTATCCACTCGACGATTAACCCATTCATAATCTTCGTTTGTCGATGTCCCAAAAAGCCAGTTTAGGATCTTCCCGCCCCCATCTATCACTCCCCTTTTTTTCGAGAATTCGTAGTATCAGATTGTTTTAAATCCTGGTATCGGCCGAATAATTGTTTAATTATGGCTAATTCGTTCGTTGATCTTGATTTGATTGCATCATTTAGCGTTATTTTGAATATACCGAATTCGTTTTTTAAATCAGGTGTTTTCAATGCTAAATTTTTTTCAAGCCAGTCAATAGTTGATTTGAATACCGAATCTGGTTGGTCGAAGTTGATGTCCGTTGCGATTACCCATTCAGAATCGGAAAAAAAACGTTTTCCTTCCAATTTAAAAACGACGCCACTGGACATTTTCAATTCCATCGCTTTCGTTTCCATTGGAAGCAGAGCCAGTAATAAAAAGAAAATTAAATGCAGAAACGTTACGATTCTCTTGAATTGGATACTTTTGGGCACCCATGTTGCGTTATTTTTAGATTTTGTGGCCAATGTGTTGCCATCGTTTAACTAAACCATAGGCTTCTTTTCTTCATAGGAAATGACTATGTTGTTCCAATTTCTGAGAAAATCATTACCCAATAATAATTCCTTGTTTTTCATTGAAAATATTAAAGCTTTGCACACAACTTTTCTATTCCCAATTTCCACATTTATGTCAACGTATCCTGCGATCCCTTCTTTTTTGCCATTAATCATCGTGATTCCTTGTTCTTTCCAAGGATGGATCTTCAATTTCAGTTTTCTAGCCAGATTTTCAGTAATAAGTGATACCATTGAACCAGTATCAACAACTGCGTCTATTTTTAAGTTTTCAACTGTCACCAACTCGGAAACAATTTGACCTTTAGGGTCATTGGATTGGATCATTCCAGCCGTTATATTTTCTTCATTTACTTTTTGATCTTCACTTTCTTCCCCAAGGTACCAACAGTTGTTGGTCCTATGGCCCCAAACATGACAATTAACACTATATCCTCTCTCTTGCAATCTTTTCATTTTTCCAATGTCGGCACTGATTTTTTTAACTATATTGAGTGTCTGCTTTTGTAGTGAATTGACGTTGGTGTCATCGCTTGTTTCCTGAATCGTATTCTTATTTTGCGTTTTTACAGCATCGTCTGAACGATAGTCTTTTGCTTCGTCATTGTTTGTCGTTTTTTGTTCTTCTGTCGTGACAGTAGAAGTTTCTCCTACTTTTAGCGTCTTTCTTAACACCAACTTCTTTACAGGCTCAACTACTTTCTCATTTGATTTTTCCATTTCTAACGCTTTCTGCTTTTTTTTAAACATTCTTGCTGTTCAGGGACGTTTGGACGTAACTCTGGTTTTACACCCGAGCGCTTTAGGACCAGGTAAAGCACACTGCTTATGCGTTTGCTTGTAACAGTTTCCAACAATAGCTAGCCACAGATTACGCCTTTTTCGTTGACGTCGTTCCGTATATTTCTTAGTATCATTAATTACATTGAATCATCAAATTAATTTTTCTTGTTCCTTTTTACAGCAACATTTTTGGATCTAGATCTTTTCCTTTTTAGTGGGAGTTTCTCATTTATTGGCATATCGGCGTCTGGTGCTTTATCATTCAAATCGTTTTCCAATAGGCTCCAACTGCCATCTCTGTTGTATCCTTCAAACCATTTTGTTAAATGGGGTGGGGGTTTTAAATTCAACAAGTAATTTAAGTTCGTTTCTAAAGGTTGAATCGGCAAAAGACGTAAATTTTCACTTTGCCTTACCCGTGACAAAGCAACATATAGCCCATGATATTCTATTTGTGGAGGAAATGGTCTTTTGTTCAAATCAAGGATTAATCTTTCACATGTTTGTCCTTGCATCTTGTGTACTGTCACCGCAAATCCAAATTCCACGGCATGGGGTTTCAGTTTGAAGATAACAGGGTCTTTCCGGAAGGGGAAGTAAATTTTTTTTTCTTCCGCTTTTTTTCTTAGTCGGACTGGTATCACTACTTTGTTTGGAATAATCGTCTTTCCTCTGAACTTTAGTGGATCAGCGCCAGGTACCTCGACATGGATGTATACTGGTGGGTATTGCAACTTGATGTCAGATCCTGTGTTGGTGGTAATTAACTCAATTACCCGTTGTATGTCTTCGCCTGGGTTTAAAGTTAAAGAGTGATATTTAATTAGGGTTCCATTTGAGAGACCCAGCGTCGGATTGATGTTTTCCGTGAGATAGCCTGGAGCATCAGCTACGAAAAAACCTTTGAAAGCAACATAGTGTTTATATATGTAGTCATGTGTTGGGTTCCGTACAGTTGACGCCATTTTCCCACTCAGTGGTATTTCCCAGGTAAATCGTGGGCTGCAATAGTAACGAGCCCAGTTCGAAGTTTGGTAATTGTTAATGACGAGTCTTTCTTTGTTGCTTGTTACAACAATTGGCGCCCATAACCATCTGTGATCTTCTCTTATGTCATTGTTGGTAAGTGTTTTGAGCTTTCCAATTTGTTGAGCATTTATTCTAGATTCTCCTGGCGGAGGGATGCGCATTTGATTGAGCATTGCTGTGTGTTCGATGTCTAATGCTGCTCTCATTTGTTGTAAGAGTTCAATTTTCTTGAATTTTGCAAAAAGAATTGTGCCTCTCGTAATCGGTCCGGGTGCATTTTCTAGTTCAATCTTCTCGGAAAACATTTTTATGCAGGCTTCAAACAGGTTGTAACGTGTTCCGACCGGTGGCAATTGGAAAAAGTCTCCCATCAATATAACTGATATTCCTCCAAATGGAACCTCTGGTTTTCCCATTAGTTGGCGAAGCCAATTGTCTATCTGGGCGAGAATCTCCGGTGAGATATAGAGATATAGAGTAAGAGATTTCGTCAATAACTATTATAATCAATTTTTTCTGATTTTATCCGTGAATGCAAGGCGTTCAGTAAATCAGCGCATAAGTCTTCCAGGAATGTGTCCTTTTTTAAATCGGCTATTGAAAACCCCCACAGGTTGTGGATCGTTCGTCCTTCTGGTAGGTTTCCACCAGCTATACCAGTGGGCGCCGTGCATCCAACGTGATACCCCATGTCTTTTCCTTTTTTATAGAGACAAGTGGTTAAGTATGATTTCCCTGTGCCAGGTCCTCCGTGTACGAGTAATAGAATGGGTTCTGGTTCCGGCGATCTCATTTCGTCGGCATCCTTTTTCGCCTAAGTTTACCAGAGAATCATTATTAAATCTTTTTTGTGCGTTATGCAGTTTATATAAGTTTCCTGAAGCTGTGTTTAAAATCTATACAATTGTTGAAGATTATTATAAGCCTCCCGTCGTTATTATACAATCTCTTAATTTATTATCTGTTAATTTATCTCATCTCCATGTATGTTGTGCAGAGTTCGAGCACTTTTTTTTGGTTATCATTTAGCAGGCTGGGATCAACTTCCGGTATATCCATAATAGTTCTATCTTGGTCTCCTGGAAATACTTCGTCTGTGTCCATGGTATTTTCATCGGGAGTATCATCATCTTCTTGGTAGTTGGGGCTCAGTTTAGTGATTACATCTGTGATATCCAGTTCTAGCTCAGGCTGTGCGTGTACCAATGAATTGGCTACTTCCATGGATATCGGTGCCAATTCCTCTGAATTTTCGACGTTGCCCATGATGCTTGTCAAAGCAGCAACCGTTGCTTCTAGGTACTGATCTTCTTTTGAGTATGGATTTCCCAGTTGTTCACCCGCTGCAGCTTCGGCACGAAGAATATCAATGGTTAGTTGTGCTAAAGCAGCTGAATCCTCACTTTCATCTTCTTCAGTTTGATCACGCTCTGTTCGTTCCATTGTATCTAGGGTTAAAGATGTACCGTCCGGAACACCCCACACAGTGGCATCCCTTCTACTGAACATTTGCACAGCTGCTCGATCAGCACTACTTGTGCGCAATCCGTGACCTGTGTTTTTAATCCACTGCATTCTAACAACGTCAAGGAAGGATGGTCCAGAACCGTCTATTCCCTCCTCCAGATTCCTCACGTATTCACAGAAACTTCTCCATGTCAGTGGCCCGGGTAGACTTCCATCTGAACCTTCGTAGCCCCATGGTCGGAACAAAACTAAAAAATAACGAGCAAATGTTCTTGCTTGTTTTTTCCAAGCTTCTGTGGGTTTTGCAGGTTTTGCTGGAGGAGGTTTTGGCACATAGGACATTATTGGTACTTTTGTCTTCGAGCGTAGTCTCATCTGGTGGGACTCATACAAGGGATGAGTTTTTGCGAATAAATAACAGCCGTTTGATGGCCTTCCTCTTTGCTTTTTCTGATTGGGTAAGGAGAAATACTTTATTTAGTATCCATTACTCCATCATAATACTAATATGTGTCATATATTGGAATAATAGTTTGAGTGTTTTACCAGTTGGTCGTCTGCCGATGGATTTTCTTCTTCCTCGTCTAATTGTGCGTCGTAGCTAAGTGATTCGTCGTTAGTAGGCTTGTGTTGTTTTTTCTGTTTCTTTTTCTCAACAATGTCGACAATTGCCGCAAATTCATACAAACTGTAATTTTTAAAATCCAATCCCCTGTGGGCGTAATGAATATGTTGCGGAACCGCGATTTTCCCCGTACTACTAGTGTAGACTTGTGCTGTCGAGTTGATTTCCAGGCTTTCTTCTGGACCTTCTTCGTCTACAACGTTTAACACTTCTGGGTCGATGTCTTCGTCATAAAGGTCGTTTTGAATAGGAGTTTTTAACTCTGGTTCCCCAGCATTGCATTCTATGTCTTCTTCTTCATCAAATTCGTCGCCAGGTAGATTTGAGAATTCGTTCAATTCACTACCTTCTGCTGATTTTCTGTACTCTCGATGTTCGACTGCATACTTTATAGCTTCTACGACGAACACTTTTTAACGTTTAAAACACAATGAATTGTATTCGGTCTTGGGTCACTAACAGATAATAGTTTTTACCTTGAAAAAGGTGCATGACGAAAATTCGGCTGGTCCGCCCAAAATTGCCAGTGAAGCAAAAGCGGAAGAAACTTCTATTGTGCTGCTGATCTTGTAAGTCACTCGGTTTAGGATATGCATTGCCGTTCTTTTTTCTGTCCCAGTGTCTTCAGCTACAGACGGGTACTGCTCCACAGTTCGGCGTGCCTGTTGAATCAGGCTGATGCTGTGTGTTATTTCAGTTGTTGGCTTGGTGACTTACTTAAGCAAGTAGCATAGGGTGCTCTTAGCTTGTTCTGCGCTTCCCAAAATTCCAGCATTTGTGTTGCATCCAAGCATCGCGGTGATTACTTCATTAAACTCAACAATCAGGCCATTTCGTTTCGGTAACACTCTGTTAATGATAGCTTTATTTTCAGGGCTTAGATTTTCATATTGCTCTAACAAGTCGATAGGCAATCTCAAAACGTTAGCTGGGTCGGTCTCCCCATTAGTATGTTCAATCGGTAGCATTGGGCTCCGTTTAAATTCTCACATGACAAGTCTGTTGTCCCGTAATGGGATCGGGAGTCTGGAAATGCTTCTAGTAGCTTGGGAATCAACACTAGCTTCCAATACTTTGGGAAGTTTTCTGTATGAGCATACACCATTGTCTTCTTGGTGTGGCACTATTTGACAACATGCCGTTTCCGAAACAATTGGCTGTGGGCGTCGCATACGACAGCCTTTTTTCCCCTGTTTTCCCGCCTTGCATGTTTGAGAATGTCCGTGAAAATTACATGCAATTGCAGCCTTTTGAACGTCCTCTTTAAATTCATATTGTTGCCGAATTGGATGGTGGGCTGTTGTAAGCGCAGGCCTCGTTGGTATTATCCCTTCAGTTTTTTGCAGTAGATGTTCCACGTGGAACTCTGGTTCTACTTCACATTTAACGATAGAGTCGATAGCTTTCGCAACTGCACCTGCTAGCACTTCGTATGAACCCGCACACTGTAAAAGATGAGCTGGTAAACCTCCCCAATAAACAACATGCAAATGTAGGGAACCTCTTGCTTGTTCCTCAACACAGACGAATGAAGCGATTGGCACGCCAAAAACACCTGGTTCTCTACTTGGTAGTGGTTGCGATCGTTTACTAGAATGATCTGTTGGGGTTCCGAGTAAAATAGCAAATACAGCTTCTGTCAGCAAACGGAAAATCTCAGCTGCAGCAACTGATCCTTTGGCTAAAAGAGCTCTTAGATGTTGTGGAGCTATTTTGATTTCTTGGAATTCTGCTTTTTTCTCACGAATTGCCTCGGCAAATCCGGAACCATCGGCTGGAAAAGAATCGTTCCCTGTTTGGGATAGTGCCATTCGGAGGTTGAGGATTCCGTTAATGTCATCAGGTGCGTAAGTTAAGAAAACGCTAGGCAATCCATACATGTAGCACATGCCGATTAAATTCAATATAGATGCTCCACGTTGCGCATTTGTAAATGGGATTCTTGTGGTGCAGGACTTAATATGTGGGTTCAGCTTTTCAAGTAATTTGATCGAAGATTTTTCTTTAGGGTTCCTAGCTGCTTCTTCTAGTTTAGTAAGAAAGTTTGGATCGCTCATCCACTGAGCAAAGGTTTCGAATGAAGTCGGGTTGCATTTTACTCTTGCAGCGACTACTCGAGTAGCTGCATGCCGTTGAAATTGGTCGAAAAGTAAGAAGATAAGGCGATCACAAGCCGCAAAACGGCCTGAATACTGGAACATCATATGTCGAATTTGTTTTTCCTTTACCGATCCAGATGACACAAGCCCGCGCCCAAGTAGGAAAAGAAAAGGAAATTATGCATAGAAAAGCATGTCATTCGAAACGAATTCGTTGTACGGTTTTTTCTCTCTTTCAACTTGTACCTACAACAAATAAGATGTTTTAAGAATATAAAAATTTAATCTGTTTACTGAGGTTCTGACTGTTTCTTTTTGAGCTCCATTGTTGCGGTCTTCATTGTCGATGGTAGAATCAATTAAATCTGCGCCCGTTTGGGGAACGGAATGTTCTTTTCCTTTTTGCAAGTTTACCTAAAATGTTGTTTTAACAATTTCAATTTATTTAAAGAACAGTCTTTATATTTCTGAAATACTGGTTAATATAAGCATACCTGGTTAGATATTTGCTCCGGTAGTTCGGTGTCATCGTCCCTCTCGCCATCTACTCCAGGTTCATCCAATGGATTCATTTTGCCTCCAAATGTAGTTAACAAAGTACGAAACGTTGTGCGGACTGATTTATTCTTGTCGTGGGTTAATGGTATACTCCTTGTGAGTAAAGATGCTGGCAATGGCTGGTCTGCAGAATCTTCAGTAATTTGATCTACTTCTTCGGCGGGAACATCGTTCGACCCTTCCGGAGTGACTAGTTGATCTATCATTATATCAGCTTCGTTTTCAACAAGGGTTGCATTTTCGATCAGTTCTTCTGTAATCTTTTCCAACACGATGCTCATTGCTTCTGTTTCCACGATTTCAACGTTTCGGTACAGGGGATTTAACTGTTTTAGTGCGTGTAACCAACGGTAAACTACTTCTACCCTGACCCGAAGTTCTCTGACATCTGGGAAACGACTTGGAACGAGTGCTTTATACTGAACCCGACTTCCAACGAAAACGACTGAAATAAATTCAGAAAGGTTTTCCGTTCTCGGGTATTCATCTCCATTATCTGAATTTATCCTTTGTAACTCAGCTAGTTTTGCAGGTCCGTCTGGTTGTGGGAATGTGATAACATGTCCTCTCTTTGCAGATTGACGTTCCGAAGTCTTGGTTCCAATAAGCTTGACAATAGAAACATACAGACGGCTTTGGGAGATAAGCAATTCTTCGATAAGGTTCAACGGCTCTAGGCCAAGTCGTTCTGGATTACCAAAATCAACACCGGCGGCAATTGAGTATTTTGGAACCGTTGGAACAGGGCGACGGATCTCAAAGGTACACGAATCGCACAAGGTGGCTACATTGTTTTTTACTAACTCGGAATGAAGATGGTAATATTTATCATTAACCTAAAATAAAGGAACAATTAGTTTATGTCATGTACCTGAAATATGCAGTCTTACCTGATAGACACTAACGCACTGATTGAAGGGCAATGGTATTTGCTTAAAAGTATTAACCTGCTCATCGCTTAGTCTAAGCAAATCTAATGCCTCAACAATTACACCTTCATAATTGACTTTGCCCATCTGAAACTCCCGTATCCCACAGCTTGCACATCCCAGAAGCAAACTATTTTTGTCAAAGGCCGCTTGAAATTTTTCAACAATGGTACCGAGATGAATGGGTTTCAGATTAGATTCAATCTCTTCTTTGAGACTATTGATGGCCATTTCCTGGGTTTCAGTAGAGACATGTGGATGGAGCAGGTTTGTTGCTGCAAATCTTGTTTGACCCGAATTTGCTGCTAAAGCAAGAAGTGCAATACTAGTTTCCCGTTCAAAATTTTTTAATTGCTGAGATGTTGGGATTCCTTTGGAATCCAAATCAAAAGAATTTAGACGACTAGGCAAGTGAGCTCTTGAATTAGTTTGCGGAGATGAACCAGACGGAGATTCAAAGTTTAGAACCTCCACTTCCAAAGTGCCAGGAAACTATATAACGTGCATAGAGATATACAAAAAAGTTGTAAAATTTAACTCTTTAAGTTGGACGTTACCTCCACTTCGAAATCTATAAATCCATCAGGTGTAGGACTATCAATGGGATGATCTAAATTTTCCGCCAATCCACGATTACATTCCTGGATAGTGACGAATAAAACGTTACTAACTTGTTTCCCAGTATTTAATTTCAGAGTGAACTGTACCTTCAGTTCGACCACACGAGAACTAAATTGGGTCATATCTATGTCAGCACTAGTTTCATTCTGGCCGGATGAATCATTTAGAGGTTCGGTCTCCAAACTGAAGTCCTGCTTATTATTTAAAAAATTATTGCTAGGTTCCTTATAAAAAATAGAAAAGCCATCACTTCTAGTGTGAAAGAATGCACAAATTTAGCTGTTTGCTCAGAACTTCTTGATGCTCCGGAAGAGGCCACTAAGTTGGAAGAATCTTCACCACTACATGTTTCACTTGCACTTTTCTATTTTCAATGGAAATAAGATATTATGTGTTCTGTATTAAAGAAAACAAATACTACCTTAGCTTCCAGTTCCAACTGTTTTTAAGGTTCCGCTTCTTATCCTTAGCGCTTGAAAATTTACTTTTCCTTGGCGACATTTCAAAGAGTTGAAAAGAAAATAACTAAAACTACTGACTATGAAAATACCAAATAGATCTAATAATGAAAAAAAAAAACTAAGTGTGAGTAAATTGGTGTGATTAGATGTGCTGTACTATACTGATTTTACAAGAGCTCGGCATGAGTACTTATAGACAAATCGTGTCCCCAAAAGAGTGAAAACCAGGACACCTCATTAGTCATATTTTGAATGAAATTTATTACGACATCAACCCACTTTAACAAATTGTGTCCTCAAAATCATTTGGGAATTTGACTGCCTACGATTCGTCTAGACGGTATTGAATGATCTGCGGCAAAGATCAGTCACACTGGTATCGATTTCTAGCTCTATTGTACATCACTTTTAGTTTGCTACCAGACACCTATATCAATTTTTAATTACGACCCCGCAGTACCTATATAATGACGGTCATCATAATATGACACCTCTCAAGCGGACCGTCTAGGAAACTCAAAATTTTGGCTCCTTGCTCTCTTATTACATCTTTATGACTATAGTCTCTCGCTGCTGTGTGAAACAGTCCCTGATCGTTTCGAAATCGTTGAGTAGAATAGACGATCTAAATCAAGCCTACATACGTGATGCATTGCAACAGGAAAAAATATAGGCTACTCCCAAATAATCCGGCAAAATAGCCGAGTTAGTAAGACTGAAAGTTTCCCGTCATTGGCTGGAACTTAATATGTTCGAGTGTTGGGATGCACTCCCTCCGCCAGGACAATCATTCTACTTTCGATAATGCATGCAACAAGGATTTACTCTTAGGGATGTAGAAGAGTCAGATGGTATGAATAAGTAAAAAAAACAACTTAGAAAAATCCACCTATGCCGGTAAGAGAGTATATGCTATCAATGAGAGATCCCGGTACTTCGGCACCTAGTAGTGCAGACCCTGAATGCAATAATAAAAAGGGATTCAGGAAGTTTGTTGACAACCGCTTCCTTCAGCGAGCTACAGAACTCCCCATCGCCGTCTCCGAAACGAATACTACCAACGAGTATACACCGATACACGGGCACGAGGGGTCGTGGTCGTCCATCAAACCTTCATTCACCCTCTGCTTTATTGGTAGACAACCTCTAAATACCCTACAAATATTATAGAAAATATGTACTTAACCCTTTCACTGCCAAGTGTATCACCGGTGATACACGGCCTCCCAACCGTTGACTGCCAAGTGTATCACCGGTGATACATCAACGAATTTCCCGCCAAAGCCCATAACTCTTGTAGTTTTGTATTTCCCTCATCTTAACCAACTTTATTTGCTAGAATAAGATCTCTACTTGTGTGTTGGTCAGAATTTAAGCACTTTTATCGTGTTTTGCTTTTTTTCCTAATAGCCGATATTTGACCCTTCAATTTATGACTCTCATGGCTATATTTTTAAGATAATAGCATTCCAGGAAATTATTTTCAGTAAATGGTGGACTGAGTTTCATGATTTAACAGAATAATTTGAATTTAAACAATTTTCTTAAGAAAAATGACGTTCCCCAGGTGCCAAATGTATCACGGGTGATACATTTTCCCATGAAATTGTGTATCACCGGTGATACATTTGGCACCTGGGGGACGCTTGATTACCAGTGTGCCACGTGTATCACCGGTGATTCGTCGTTTTTTTTTATTTCTTCGACTGAATCGTGGTTCAGGCGGTTACTAGCTCTTTAATAAACTATAGTTTTGTTATATTTGATTTGCCAATAGAGTTGGCAGTATGGGTAAAAGTCGACTTTTTGGGCTTGGCAGTGAAAGGGTTAAACCAGAATAGTGATTGGGTCGCTTAGGAAAAGAAATAAAACTATTAACAAGGAAATTATGAAAAAGTAAAATGATTCGTTGGAGACAATAAAATCCTACACAATGTTTCACAAGTTACTTTACCAGTAGCATTCTACATAGAAGGACCAAATGCAAATTTTTATATTAATTAACTAGAAATCTCTTTTATTTTCATTATTAAGGTTGGTGGTCAAGAAGACCTTCCAAACTGCTGAAGAACAGGACTGCGACATGCAGCTTCCAACTTACTACGAGCTGTGAAGAGTCACATAGGCATAATGCAGTTAGAGTGTAACTGATCTCCCTGAATTAGTTGTGATCTGTAACCTGGAAGGACACTAAGCAAGACATTAATAGAAAAGTGACACCAAAAATCTGTAAAACTCAAGATTACCTGACATTGCTCGAACAAAGCTGCGTTACATGCTGAAATTTGAACTCATCATTGTTGTGGGTCTTAACCAGTTAAAAAAGTATTATATTGCTTACTATCATAATACACATCACTACACGTCACCTCATATTGTCTTGAATACGGTTGTGCAAATGTGGTCGAATCACTCGAAAACTTAAGGTTACAATATTTATCTCCCTCGATTTTTGAGAGAAATGGAGTCTGATTGAATACTACATTATATAAACACGATTTAAAGACCTACAAATATCCTCTACATGTATATAGTCGCTCACACCGACTCATCCTACACCAAATACAAATAATAATCGGAATTCGTTAGTTAAGACGCGCTGACATGACAATATGACTCTTCCCTAGTAGTGCATGTTTTATTTGTGGTTGTCCTAAGCGGCTTTTACGTGCCAGTCCCTAAATCCGCACCAAATACTAATTTATAAAGTATAACCGATTAAGATGAAACTAGCCTAACCGCTAGAACAAATAGCTTCAAGATGTTACAAAAAATTTCAACAAAATCGGTCCAGCAGTTCGGCCATTTACTTATTTAAAGTGAGACGGAATTAAAGCAGGGTGTCGAATGCTGCAGTTTCTGACCCACCCTTCAAATTCAAATAATGAGGGGAAAGGTTCGCATTCAACTATCCTAAATAACTGAATGTATCGATGTAGTGTATTAGGCCTACAGTCATATACCTGCAGGAGAATTTCAAACCAAATAACTGCATTCATGATGCGATTGATTACTAGCATAATAGGCATTGAGCTCAAATATGTTTCAGATGATTTGCTGCTAATTGTATTGTCTTAGTTATGTTTGTCAAATAGCATATTGGACCGTAAAAGCATTATATCTTTCAACAAGTTCTCAGACAACTGGGAACGTTGGGGAGAAAGAATAAATTTAAGTCCTGAAAATAACCGCTCCACGCTAACTTGCGTGGCAGGGATAGACAGTGCTATTTGAGACAACACGAACAAAACGGGTTCCGAACCCTGTTTAATTTTCCAATAAGTCAAAACATTTTTTGTTTTATCCAAACGAGTTTCTTTAAGAAATGGAGCAATAATTGGCTCGAGAGGTTGTTCAACGGGCCTCCTTCTAGACGAATTTCTACGGGACGCTTCTTTAGATTTTAACACCTCCTCAAGCTCGTCCGTCACAACGTTCCTAGACTCTGTACCCTCGGCAGGTGTTGTAATTGCACTTTCGTCATCAGGAACGCTGTTGACAGACGCTGACCTTAATGAAACGCCAGAAGTCTCATTGTTATCAACGTTTTTTAATGCACGCCATAACTTTTGCAGATGATTTTTCGCTCGCTTCAATTCTTCTGCAGATAGCAACAAGTTAAACCTACATAATAATCCAACAATATTATCGCAACCATAACACCTCACCACTAGAAAATTTACTTGTAGCCTACCAGCCTACCTAGGGTCTAACGCAATTGCTGCGACAAATGCATCGGAATGTAGCAAATTTTTTTCCCGCTGGTCCATTGCTTCCACGACAGATGTGGCAAACTGTGTTCCAATCTTTTTGGTTTTCAATTTGCAAGTTAGCCAGGCGCCGTAAAAGTCCCCTAAAGTCAGCTGCTCTGCCTGGAGTACGTTAGTAGTAATTCTAGCTGGAGTAAGAGCCTCCGTAAGGTCAATTATGTCAGACCATTCATCTTCAGTTAATTGTAAATCTGGATAAGCTTCAGAATGTCGGTCGCAAAATGTCTTAGCCTTCAAAACCCCTTCAAGCATATCACAAAGCGAGCTCCATCTACAATTTTAATCCATTGACTTAGTGAAAACTGCTAATTAAAAAAAATTGAAAGTTTTCATTTAGAGGGGCGAACCTTGTGGGGCAGTCAAGCAAAGGTTTGGAAAGCTTTAAGTCCTTCATTAAAAGAAATATATTTGGCGTGCGAAGCTTTATTGCCAAGTTCCGAGCATTACTGATTGCCGCCGATACATTTCTTTTTTCAGTGCATCTTCAACGGCAAGTTGTAAAGTATGTGCTGCACATCTGACACCATTCAAGACAGGGCCAGCGTCATTAAGGTTTTCCTTTTCAAACAAATCAATCGTATTGCTTTCTTCAGCTTCTACAACGTCTAATTCAACAAATAATTGAAAGTTACCATCAGCTTAAATATTTGAACTTTTTACGTAAATGATAAAGAACATACCATCTCCTTCAGAATCAAAATCGATTTGCGCACTAGTAGCATTTTCATTTTCCAAGTTGAGGAGTTTGACAGCTAACACAATATTTGCCCCGTTGTCAGTCGTAACAGCATATACTTGATTCAATTTTACATCAAATTCTTTTAAGACATCGGAAACAAGCTTTTTTAGTACTACTCCAGTCTGACGATCTTTAATCTCCATTACAGATAATGTCCGCAATCTAATTTTTCCATTTTCAATAAACTGAGCATTAACTCCCAAAATTGACCGACCGAGTCTTTTAGCGCAATCGATTTTTAGACAAATGAATCTGTTTTTGAGTTCTTCTTTCATCTTTTCTCGCAATTGACTCGCACGTGCAATAACTCTTACTCCAATGTTATCGGCACCAATTGTCAAACTTCCACCTAATCCAATGAGTACTGTGTCCAGTATCATTCGAAACCCTTTGTCATCTAGAGCTTTAAACGGTCTCCCATTTTCCGTTACAATTGTCACGCAAGCTTCAATAACTGCTTCTGCATCCAAAAAAACAGGAATTGAAGAGTCGATTCTTCTTTTCTTCTTCTGAGGTGGGGTAGTTGATCTTTTTTGAATATTGATTGCCGCTTGCTCTTCCTCGACTTTACCATGCTCTAATTGGTGCAAACGTTGCAAGTGAACCTTTAGATTACCCAAGTGGTGACCATTAAACGATATGTTGTTTGAGGCACAAGGCTCAAGCAAACAGAAAGACCGCTTGAGGACGACATCATAGCGGAATCGGCTTTCAACTGGATTGGGTACTTTTTGTTTTTCAGTAGGCATTCTATGAATATAAACACGTGATAAATCTACCAAATTTGCAGCACAAAGCAAACGACACTACAATACCTGCGAACGGATTCTCACTTTAAGAATAAACAATACAGTCGGGTGTGCGAAGGAACGTAAAACGTAGCAGTGTAGCACACTAGTGTAGACAATACTAAGGAAAGTACCATTGAATAAGGCGGCAACGCAAAAATGACGACTTGCAGGGAATGGTAAGAAAAATGGAATTTTTCTCAACCCCATGATTCGGTAATGCATCGCGCATTATAAGAAAACCCCCAAGGTTACTAACATTCTATATATGTAGTAGGAAACGAGACATAAGGTTTAAGCAACTCCATTACTGCATGAGCATAGAATTCGTATTTATTTTATGGAATTTCATGCAGCATTCGACACCCTGAATTAAAGGCTCAGCGAACCCCAGTCAGAGCAGTGAAGGAGAAGGGGTAGCAGTAACAGACAACACCCGTACACCCCTATTTTTACTTTAGAGCCTTCTGTAGTATACTACGTATACTACCCTCAGGGATATGTATGTAGTAAACTTAATTTAAGTATAAGAAGCGCATAAATAAATAAGTACAATGGGTAAACCTTTCCCTACTTAACATTAATGGGTATGACGCACCAACGATTATCGAGATGTGCAAAGCTGTGGGTTAAAACCAAAATGCTCATTAATTGATGTTTAATGAACATAGACGTACGTTTTATTCTGTCTTGATTAGATTATAGAACGGGGGAACTGAAAGTCACACTGCAGTTTTTTTTTGTTTTTTTTTTAATTGTTACCTAGCACCACCGTGGTTCTTAATCACAGATATGCTTATTACCCGGGCCTATTTTATCAACATTTTAGGTAATAAATCTGACTTTCCCTTCTCGGATTGTCAGGGTAAGTACCTGGACTTCTAGAAGAGCCAACAGAAGAAAGAGTTGAAAAAACTTTAGTGGGCAAAAGAGTAGAGGTGGTGTTGGTAAATAACAAGTAAAATTATTTAAATTAATTATCAATTGTAAGTAATTACGATATACTATTTCGTGGGTTTTTATCAAACACATTTCGTCGATGTTTTTAACGGTGCACATTTCGCATTGTAGATTGTACGTAATGTACTTATTGATATACTTAAACCTAAGTATATGGTTCTACGTAGCATGATTACGTACACAAATTGGTTAAGTATACTATGCACTTAAGGAATTAAGTATATGATAAGTATATATGTACTTAACAAGTATATCCTCTATACTGTTATGAACGGGGAGGCTCAAACTACTAAAACCGAGGGAAAATCTACTCAAAACCAGGCAAAAGGTTCAATTTGTTAAGCTAACGCGACTCCTAGGCTCAGAAGCAGACTGAAAATTCAAAGTCCACAGAATGAGTCGTCCGACCATCGCGAGTGCCAAGCACAGACTTAGTCCTCTCTTCAACTCTCCGCTTCGATCATCGCCTGATCATCGTCACGTCAACGTCAATTTGCAGTATAGGTCCGGACAAGTCTTTCAGGAAAAGGGAAAAAGGGTAGCTTGAGGTCGCCAAAGGACATTTCAACTCGCCTCAAATCTTCACTCATAACAATACATATAAATAGATTAATCCATTTTTCTACTTATAAGTACATTTAAGTACACAAAAATTTGAGAAAAAAGAGAAAAAATTGAGTGTATTATTTCCTCTTCTTCATTAAATTTTAAATAACAAACCAAATAACAAACTAATCCTGAAAAACTTATTCCACCCGATAACGAAGATCAAGAAGTAGCTAACGTCGAAGAACTGGCGGGCGAACGCCCACCCCCAGCATATTCTCCCCCACCGGATTATCACGAAGTCGACAATCAGCCAGACGAGGTGCAACCAAATCAAGAGATGGGGATCGCAGCAGCCATAAGAGACCTGATAGAGCAGCAGGAGGCGAGAACTAACCAACGGATGGAGGATAATCGGGCAGCTCTAGCTCAGCAAATGAATGCGCAGCAAGGAGTCCTCGGTCAACTGGTGAGAAGAATCGTCGCACCACCCCAGCGAACGTCGTTCACGTTCATCCGCCTCCAGCAGCAGCAGTACGAGCAGTTTTAGGAGCTGACCTAGGCTACGACGGAACGAAAGGCGAAGCAGTGGTAACCTGGCTAAAACGGGTCAACCAGAAGGCGCAAGCAGAAGGATGGGCCGACGCAGATACGCTAAGGGCGGCGAAGGGAGCCCTAACCGGAAAAGCACTGGAATGGCAAGATGGAATAGGCCATACGATTAACAACTGGGCGCACTGGTCGACAGCTCTACTATTCCAATTCGATATCAAGTTGAACGATTTTCAGTGGATGCTGATGGTGGAAGGGAGGAAGCAATTGCCCAACAAGTCCGGAGGGGACTACGCACTAGCCAAAAGGACGCTGATCGTGAGAAGAGCTACGCAAGTGACGGATGACGAAATGGTGCGGATACTTATTCGAGGATTGTACAACCCGGACCATCGAGCAGCAATGCTGAATAATCTGCCCGGCGATCTTGCGCAATTTTTGGCCGAAATAGCACGCCTCGAGGAAATAACGAAACCGCCACTCAGCCCCGACGAAATCGCAGCCATGCTCTCATCTGCAGGGATGCCAACGGCGAACCCCCCAGTACGTCCAACTGCACCTCCAGTTCAGTCAATTCAGGAAACGCACACGATGCAGTCTATTGGTACGGCGCTTAAAACACTAACCGAACGTTTGGAGGCAATGGAGACAAGGCAGGCCAGGCAACAATCTTTTTCACAGGGTGCCCCTGCTTTTCGACCAAGTCAAACATGGGGAGGATCAACAGCTTCCCAAAACAGGACGGTTAACCTTCCCGCGGCGTCGAGCACTCCAGTTACCATGCCACAAGCAATAACGCCTTCGAGTACGCAGACGGTAGCATCAACGTCACCTAGACCAGCTTTTTCTTTTCAAAATTACAGACCCATCGACAGTAGAGTGTGCTACCGGTGCAGCCAAAATGGTCACATCGGGAGGGATTGTCCCACATACCCAGGTCCAGCGCCGCAGAGGTCGGGAAACGGGCAGGCTGGTCCGATGGGACAGTCGGGCCAGCGACAATGAGTCATCTAGTTGAAACACCAATCATCGCCAAAGAAACAGAACTTGCATATATCGAAGTGGACATTTTTCGGATCGGAAACGTGACAGCGATGGTGGACTCGGGGGCAAAAAGGAGCGCAATCCGCGCCGACTTGATAGCCGACAGAAAATCTTTTGCAATACGAAGCACGAAAACTAGTTGGAGGACGGCGGATGGGGGACCGGCTCGGAACGTATTAGGAGAAACAACGTTGATAATAAGATACAAAGGCAACGTGGTAGAATTGCCGAGAGTCGTAGTGATGAGTAATCAAGCTGCACCTTTCATCCTAGGAATCGAATGGATAGACGCTATGCGAGCCGCAGTCGGAACTAAAGACGGAAAAGGGGTTGTGACCCTGGAGAAGGAGGAAGGCGTACAAGATGACAACAAAAAAGAAAAGCCAGATATGTTAAAAGAAGAAATAACAGAGCAATGCGAGCCGAAAGAAAGTACCGTACCCGAAGGACCAACAAGAGATTGGATGAGTCTGAGAAGAAGGATTCGGTCACGGACGAGGTACCGGCGATCTCTACAATACATTTCTTACATTTTTGATTTACCGGCGGCTGATCAGGTATTGAACCAAAAACGCGAGATGGGGATATCGAGAATTCATGGTCTTTCGAACGCTCGGTCCTGCCAACAATGGGGAGTGGGCGGTATCAAGTGCCGGTGGCGAGAAGAAAGGCAATCAGTGGGCCTCGCCTTCCTGCCTGGTCAGAGCTGTTAACGGACTAGTGCAAATCCCTATCACGAACGGAGGCGAAATGGATTTACGCTGGAAGGACCTAAGGGGACGTATAAAGGCGGCTCGTGTTGGCAGAGAAGCCAAACGGTGGAGTTAGATTCTGTGTGGATTACAGAGCGGAAAAACAAGGTGACGATTAAAGCCACTTATCCTTTGCCCGTTATGGACGACCTTATAGGACATTTGGACGGTGCCACCTACTTTTCATCGGTAGATCTGGAATCTGGTTTCTGGCAAATAGCGGTAGCCAAAGACGATAGACTAAAGACGGCATTTATCACCCCAGATGGAGTTTGGCAGTTTACGTTTCATGACAGTCCTGAGGAAACCAATAGCATATAGCATATACAGCAATCAAACCTGAATTTCAAAGTGGTTTTGAAGATTTCTAGACTTCTAGTCGTTTTTGTTTTTGTTTTTGTTTAAAACAAATAAACTGACAGTCACTAACCCTATTCGTACCTATTCGAATTACCCTCATTTTACCACAGCTCCCTGTGAGAATTCAAGGAAAGTATGTAGCGAGGGATGCATTGTATTGTGAAGGAGCTCGTCTCAAAAACAAATAAACACAAAAGGTACAAAATATGGAAACGAAAAAGTACCTTTGCCTCGAGAGAACGAAGTCAGACAAGGTGCAAAATAGAAAGGAAGAAATAATTCCTAATTTGGAAAAATCTTACGATTCTGACAGCGTGACGACTAGGGTGAGAAGAGAGGGAGAGACACTAAAGGGTGCTGCTTATGAGACTTCGCATGCCCAAGACGCTGTTTGGATTATATTACCACCAACGTTCCCCCTCTAGCAGAAAGAACGAAAATTGGAAAAAGAATTTTCAGTCGATCAATATAATGTGTTAACATAGAAAATTGGACCGTCTTAAACCGTGAGAAAATTAGCATTAGGCTCAGTAAGTAGTAAGAAAAAAGAGAAAAGTGATTAGCCTGTCCACTTGATAATGGAGAAAAACGAGACAATGGGACCAATCGAAGGGGAAAATAAAAACATTTGAAATTGAATATAAGATCTGGACTTTTTCTGTCTTCAGAAGGTCACCAGGATTCCGAGTATTATCAACCTATGAAATCGCGCTTGAGCGCCAGCCCTTCGTGTCATTTGGAACAAAAAATATTTTGTAAGCTTTATAATTATGACATTCAGTCATAGTAAAAAAGATATGACTATTACATAATTTTCAGGGGAAAATGAGTTTTTTCCGAAATTTTTGTATTATTGTCTCACTATTCTCCTCAATATATTTAGAATATTATTTCCGTTTTGACTTTTATCGGCATTTTCGTAAAAAGATACGTCATCTTTGCTTAGCTTTTGTTTTGATATTTAGTGCCCTCTACCGGCGATTTTTAGCACTACGTAGTGGTTTTGTGTTGTAATATTGGACCCTTTTCCATTTAAGTTTTTGTTTATGTTAATGATTTGAGTATTTCTAATTATTAATTGGCCATTGACAATTGTCCATATTTTGTATGTATGATGTTTGTTTTGTGAATTAGTTTCTTAATTTCCAGATTTTCTACCGCCCCCTCGAATTTCGCCACAGCCATCTGTTGGAGGTAAAATGAACTAAAAAATGAAATCGCGCTTACGCGCCAGCCCTTCGTGTCATTTGGAACACAATGTTTTTAACTGATGGCCTACAGTCATTGTAAAACACGTATGACTATTAAAAAATTTTCAGGGGAAAACAAAGTTTTTTCGAAACTTTTTTACTATTATCTCACTTATCTCCTCAATATATTTAGAATGTGATTTCTGTTTTGATTTCTTTAGGAATTTTCGTAAAGAGATACCTCATTTTTGCTTAGTTTTTGTTTTGATTTTTAGTGCCCTCTAGTGGCGGATTTTAACACTACGTAGTAGTTCTGTGTTGTAATATTGGACCCTTTTCCATTTAAGTTTTTGATTTGATGTTAATGATATGAGTATTTCTAATTATTAAATGGCCATAGACAATTGTCCATATTTCCTATGTATGATGTTTGTTTTGTGAATTAGTTTCTTATTTTCCTGATTTTTTACCGCCCCCTCGAACTTTGCCATAGCCATCTGTTGGTGGGAAAACGAACTAAAAAATTAAATGTTTCAAATTCGCACTTGGGGGAAAGTCACTTCCTACTTGTCGGTCCGATAAATCGGTAGAAGCCCTCGGTTCCCACCTAAAGGTGGGAGACACTCGGGGATTAAATGTTTGAAAGTCGCTTCCTTCTTGTCGGTCCGATAAATCGTTAGAAGCCCTCGGTTCCCACCTAAAGGTGGGACACTCGGGAATAAATGCGAAGTACAGGGCGAACAACACTATAAATAGCCCAAGTAATCGTAACCTTATTTTCATAAGGAAAAATAGCAAAATACATAAGATCTCTGATAGAGCATGTTGATGGTGGGATTACGGCAATAGTGATTAAATTGTCTGAAAACTTTGTTCGCTTTTTGTATGTATGGTTGTATGCAAGCAAAAATTCTCAAACAAGCTGGAACGTTTTAAATCCATGAATTTGTTACAGCAATTGATTGCACAAGAAACTTTAAATATTTGAGGATTGAGGTAAGGACAAAAGCTAGGCCCTTCAAGGAGATTTTTGCTGTCCAGTTTTACAAAATCATTGCATTTCTCTAACAATGTTTGAGTTGAAAACGAATTATTCAAACACGTTTACGATGCATCAACCCCCGATAGTTTACGTCAGATAGCGGTTAAATCTCCGTAAAATTATTCATTACAAATCATATTTAGATATTAAGTATTGAATGGATATTAACGCAAAATTTTTTGGGAACTTTTATCGAAAATTATCTTGGAATAGACTTATATATTAGACTTATCTATTGAAGTAATAGAACCTTAATTTCACTTAGGTAGAAATTATTAAGAAAATATTAAGACATGCTTATAGTTTTCTAAAAATTATTTTTTCCAAATTGAACAAACACAAAAAACACTCATATCCCATAAGATTCTTGAATGTCGAAATCAATTTAGAACAAAACCTCCGACAACACTTTTCATTGTTCAATTAGAGCAGGTCGAAACATTACCTTCTGACGAACAAAAACCCAATCGAAACATTAATTTAGACGCACAAATGGCAACCCTACAAAGGTTGACAAAAATCAAGTAAAAAAAGGTGGCATTAGGAGATTTAAAAACCATATTACCCACAAACACTGCTACAAGTTAATGAGATGCCCGATCATTGGACGCTTGTCCGAAGCTCCAACAGGTTTTCCGAAACTTCCAACAGATTCTTGTACACAGGTCAGCGGTAAACAGTGAAAGCAGAATCTGTTTTGCAATCTGATCCTTAGTGCTGATAGATCTGAAGCGCATAATGTGGTAAGTTGCCTAAAATACATAACAGACCACCCTAAACGAGATCTTAGTAAAATACCAAATATAGGCACTTACCACAGCTACAATCAACTCCATATTAGCAAGAGAGCTATCAAAGTGCGCAGTTTGATCCGGCTCCGTTAGAGGAAGGTAGACATTAGCAGTCATAAGCTTTTGAAAGTCTTACGGATTTTGGGTAACGATGCGCTCCTGGACGAATTTTCTATTGCGCTGTTCTTCTAGCAATTGAATAGTTTTCACTGAGTTTACGACATTTTAGGCTTCAAGTTTCAGCATCTTGGAGCTAAATACATGATCTAAAAAAATTGATTAAAACCGCTTAATAGAACATAACCCTAGTAAGAATGTTTTCTACACTAACCAGTGATATGGTGATCAGCAGGGGTTTCCTCACTTGGTCTTCTCGAACTGGTGACGTAATTAGTTGCTGGTAGGGTTGGTCCAACACTTTGCGAAGTTGCATTTGAATTTTCAACAATCGCATCGCCTTTTGAAACACCAAAATCGTCTGTCTGAGGTAGACTTTCGACTTTTTAGGCCATGAGCCCGTTTCGAGGAATCCCAATTCCAATTGCTGCAGGTGAACCGCTTCGGGCGTTCGTTATGGGGACCGATCCGTTTTGTCTAACATAGGGTGACACAGCTTGGAACTTTGAAGTACCAGCGCTTTTAATACTAACACCAATTCCCAACGGCGCGTTGGGACTTTCGGCACAAGGCTTTGTGTGAACGCATTTGGCTTTTTTGCAACACCTTTTCACTAAACTACTTCGACCTCCAGCAAAAGAAAAGGGTCTTTAGATGTAACGGGGAAAGCATTTCGTTACTTTCACAGGTTCTTGAGGTCTAAATTCTCTGTACTCTGACACACGACAAACTTGTCGTTCAAAACGCCTACAAAAACAATTCCATTCCAACAATTCTTCAGTTGCAATCCCTTCAGTTGCAACCCTCATACTTGAAGGGGCTCAAATGCGAATCAGTTTTTGAGCATCTTATCAATCCAGTTCTTAAAAAAGGCAGAATATAGTTTACCAAATTTATATGAAAATTTGGCTTAATATTGGTTTAAAACCGCGATGAGCGCCAGGAATTTTGCCCACCCCCCCCCCAAAAAAAAATGTCACTTTAAAAAGGGTTGATGATAGTTTTAAACCTCGATGTCGGCCAAAAATTTTTGCCTCCCCAAAGAACGGCTACAAAACGAGTTTTGTATGGGGTGTACCAAAGATTTCCTAACTCTTTTTTGGCCAAAACTTTTAAGATTGAGAGATAAGTTTCAATCGATTTTTTCCCGCTTTTAATATTCTATCTAAAAACTTATTCAAAATACAACCAACTACCCGGAAAAATTTTCATTCTTCGAAAGAGAATCAGACGTATTTTGGATTCGAGATTTTTCGTTTTCAAATCCTATCTAATTTGGGTTTATGTCAGGGTTAGTCAACGAAAAGTCTTACTAAGAAAATCTCGATTGTAAATTGAGTTTTATCTGACTTCCGTGTCAGTTTACGATATGCGCTGCAAAATTGACAGCTAAGTTGCATACTAAAAAAAGAAAAAGGAAACATTGAAAAAGTAACTGGACTCTTATTTTCATGTCTCAAGGAACGCACTTGAACCAGATTTTTAGCAAACTCGAGGTTACGTACACTATCTCGATGAAGGAATCGGTTTGTAATTAAGTCGAGTCATTTGATTGTAATTAAGGAGTCATTTGAGTTAATTAGTTGGTATATTTAGGTTTTGTCGATTCGTCTGCAACACATCTTCTCATACTAAAAGTTTTGTACAGTACGACCTACACAACAATGGCAGGTCGTCGATTTGGTCCAGTCTTTTATAGCCGTGAGTGCCAAAATTTTATCCAGGTCGAATTGTCTGATTCAGAATCTGACCAAACAAATGCATATTCGAGTGATGAGTACTCGGAATGGGTAAAAAAGGGAACTTTTTTGGATGACCCATGGTCTCCTGCTGGACTCTTTGGGCTTTAGTGTTTTGGGAACTTGGTGAAGAAATTTCTCAGAATTTCAACTGCATTGACGTACGCTCGGTAGAATCACGTCAGCTTCTCGATCCCGCGTTATTTATGGATATCGAAGTCGTTATCTCTGGCGAGGGAAGTCAGCTAATGCCTAGACGAGTATTTGTGACAAGCGGTAAGTTGTTTAAATTATTGTCGCAAACAACTCTAATTATGTATATAATAGGTTATATGCGTCTTTAAAGCTACATATCTCATATCTATGTTCATTAACTTTTGTATACTAAAATATTATTTCGTAAATTTCCCATGTAACACCATGACGTCTATATGACATCAGTTATTCATTCAAATGACGTCAAAAGATTGATGTCGGTCTGATGAGCCGTGATGTCAATTAGACGTACAACTTGTCCATCCTATTGATGTCAACCTGATATCACGTCGTGACATCAAAACGCGAATTGGCTACGGTAATTGAATAAAATATTCTAAAACATCTGGGATCGATTTTAATAATCAAATAGAGATTGATTTGAATAGAATTTGTAAGAAAAAAAATTAAAAAATTAAAAATTTGGTTGGGATCGATACCACTCATAGTTGACTAATGGGCCACGGAGAAGAACGCTTTATCAACTGTGCTACTGTCTTATACATTATGTTGAAAATAAATACAAGTAATTTCAAGCCACTCTATTAATATCCATAAACAAAAATAAATCCAAAGATCCACTTCTGAATTTGAGATTTCGTACGCGTGTTTAAGTTTATTTGACCAATAAATAGAGACTTTAGGCTGTTGGTCTGCTAGTTGCACAGAAGAGAACTTAGAAATTTTCTTGTTAGCCTGGTGTCACAGGTGTATGTCGTTCCCCAAAACTTGGGTGCCTATGATGAAAAAAATAAAAGATTATGCGAGAAAGAAGTGGAGGTCTTTGTTGATGTAAAAATAAGCTAAGTTTTGTGTCGTTAATTATTTCATATATCGAGAAGAGGTATTTTCCATATAGTAAAACGGGAAAGTAAAATTAGCAGTAATTTCTGTTAGTTTTATTTTCCCGTTCTCAATTCTCATTTGATCGGAAGTGGATCTTTGGATTTATTCCAAGGAAGTAATTCATGTCACATCAGTTTGATGTCACTTTGACGTAAAATATACATCAAAATGACATCAAAACAATGTCTCCTTGACATTCAATGCTAAATGGGTAAAACTTAAATTTTAAATATTCACGTGAGCTGTTACTGATGTCACGAAAGTGAAGGTAATACTGACGGGATGAAGTTGATGGGACGTGTCAGATAATTTGACATCCTGAGGACATCACTACAATGTCATTTTTAAGAAAAACAGGACATTATTATAATATCATTGAAGTGACGTTAGGCGAATATTCCCAAAACATTATAATTGCTTTTTAAAAATGACCTTTTGCATGTCTTATGTTGTGACATCTATAACATGTCCTTTTGATGTCACAAATTGTATATAATTTTGACGTGTCAAAGTAGTTTGACGTATATTTGATTTTCTACTGATATGATGTTTTGCGTGACCAAAAATTGACTAATTTCTTACATCATTTGCATGTACTTTACAAGTCACTGATGTCATTCTGATATATTCACCTCACACTGACATCAAATTGACGTAAAACTGACATAAAATGCTACCTGGGTTGTAAACAGAAAACCTTTGGGATTTGCAAAGACTAGGTCGAGAAGAGTTAAGACGCCTATATCGCTGTTCAGAACCTCAACATCCCAGTGCAAAAGGATAAGTTCAGTGACTCGAAAATAATTGTTTGCCTCACAAATGACATTAGTTTGTGACACGAGGAATACATTACATTAGTATCATATGGTTGAGTGACTTGAATCCGATATCCAAAATGAGTTTTAGATACGCGATCAAAATTGAAATCAACTTTGGGAGATGGGAGTTAAAGGTACGCGTAAGTATCAACAAATTTCGAGAATTTCGTGTATTTCTCCTATGCCGATTTAGGCTGTTTTTTTTACATGATCTGCTAATGCTATGTGAAACAAAGTTCAGCTTTTCTTGCACATTTTTCCCGTTATTTATTTCATGAATTTTAAAAGGCCCAAACTATTAATGGAACGGGGCGCTTTTACATTCTTCTAAATTATTATCCAAGGGATAATACCCCGAGAGAAAAAAAAATTTATTGGCACAACAAACAAATTTGTTAGAAATCCAAAAATAGTTAAGCAATTTATCACTAATCAAATTGAAACAAATATTTGATAGTAAGTTACTTCTAGCCTTATGAAAATATGAATCATTTAAATATAAAAGCATACACTAATTAATTCTTTTACTGGAAAGCAAAAAAAGTTTGGATTTTGCAGTTTACAAAAAAACTATGTGAGGCACAACAGAATTGTAGTTTGTAATAATAAGTAATAATAAGTAAAAGTAAGATAACTATTCCTACTTTGGAAATGAAATCGCGCTAACGCGGCAGCCCTTCGTGTCATTTGGAAGAACATATGTTTTGTAAGCTTTATAGTTATGGCCTACAGTTATTGTAAAAATTAAATCACAATTAACAAAAAAAACGCACCTGAAAGTTTCGCCACCTGTGTGGCTTTTATTATATAAATCTCAATGCATTATGCCATTTAATCAAATATCTCTTGCATACAGGTTTCGACCCTTAACGATGCTCTGAGCACCGTGCATTCAGAACAGTGTCAATCGGAGCACGAAACATCAACCCCGTTTCAATTACCAGATTGCAATGCCAGGAATGCCGAAAATACTGAAAATTCCGCCATAGAAGATATTACCATGCACGGGGATCCACAAGAGATAAAAACTGCATTATTGCCTTCACTCTCATTTAAAAGAATTTTGCAACAATTTTCGGTGGCAACTGAACAAAAGCATAGCCATTTGACAATCCTGTTTAAACTCCTTAAAAAATATAAGCCAGAACCACAGTATGACACCCTTCCAAGCACAGAAGAAAGGTTGCTGGAAATTAACGGCTCTGATTTTTCTGGAAACGCTTCGCTATCAGGCTGAACTTTTGAATGCTGTCCAAAGTAACGTCTAAATCGTCTAATTATAGAATCCCCATGTCTCCCACCTGCAGTTGATGTTGAAGGTGGAAAATATTTTCACTTTGATTTCAAATTGAGTCTGCTTTGAATGGAAAATCTCCAGGGGTATTTCATTTCAACAATGGCCACCTTTTTGAGTTTTTAGAAATTCACTCTCCAAGTCCAGTCCTCCATCCCTCAAAGCCATATCCGTTGAGACGAAAGGTAAAAGCTGTTTAAAATAAAAAGCAAATAATGTGTCCCTATATTCGACCGTAAAATCTATTGCCATGTAACAGTTACATGTCAGCAACTGTGCAAAGTGTCTATTGACATGTAACAGTTACATGGCAGCACCATACACTCCCATGAGCGGCTATTGACATGTAACTATTGATATGTGGGGGGTATAATTACTATAATACGATCAGGGAATTGGGAAGAAGAGTTGGCCTGTGGTAATTAAAACGGATTACGGCAGGTAGACAATTTAATAACAAAACGTACTTCAACTAGTGTTACTATATCAGCTCAGTTATTAGAATGGCATCTAAAAGAAGAAGTGCTTGCTTGCATAATCCAGGGAAATGCGTTTGAAAATTTTAACAAAGTGGAACAGTTGATGAACAGTTTGCGGGATGTATGCTTCTATGCCGTGAAATTTAAGAGCGACGTAAGACCGAAACTTACAATAAACAGGTACGTGTTACTACTCTATCCTTTATTTGAATGCACACATTTACCTGTTGCTCTATGGTTTAGCCACGGGTGATTAAGGTAGATGAAACTAAGCATCTTTATGCTAATGCCACCATCGTGTGTTCCCATTATGGGAAACATCGAGACCGATCAGAGGGTATTAGACCCAATCAATACATCTTGGCATGTGATTGCAAGTGGGGTTTTCGACTCGAGGAGATTTTTAGTGCTGTAGGCTAGTTGAAGACACTGTCATGGCAGAGCTTGAGAACTTCAAAAAGTATTTTACTTCCGACGGATGGGCTTGTGTTCTCCAAATTAGTAAATAATATATGCAATTTTTAAAGTTACAGCCTCGTCAGTTAATGTAACTTTTATGTTAGTCGAAGAGAAGCAGAAAACACCGAGAAAAAAATGCCCAACGTGTAACAAATCTGTTAACCGCGCTTCGAAAAAAATTGTCCTGTGCGACTCCTGCCAAAACTGGTGCCATATGACTTGCGAAGGAATAAAGAAAGCTAAGGATATCAAAGGACCAACATATATAAGCACAACATGCGTCAAGATTGTACAGCTTTAATTATCCGTATATATGTGTTGCTAAATATGCATTATTAGTTAATTACAGCAATAAATCATTGATCAATTATCGCTTTGAAATCAACAAACAGTTTGATTGGAAGGAATATCTGTTAAACGGGTCAGTCTCCCATGTCTGAACCCCCACATGTCAACAGTTACATGTCAATAGCTGCGCATGGGAGTGTATGGTGTTGCCATGTAACTGTTACATGTCAATAGCTACTTTGCATAGTTGCTGACATGTAACAGTTACATGGCAATAGGACTTACCATATTCGACGCGAATTATTTCTGAGCTCAATGCAATGGATTCAGAACGGAATATATTACTTATTGGGAAACTAGAACTGTCAAAGGAAGGATCTTCTGCTCATCTGCAAACAAAACGGATTGACACAATACCCACTACGTGATGGATTTAGGTGCTGATGGCGTTACCATTGCAAATAATTCAAAAATTCCGTCGGCCACCCCAGTAAGCGGTCTGTTATATTCCATTCAGCCGTCTCCTTCCAACACAACGGGAATCAAGTATTTTGCTCGCCCCGAGCCGTTTATCGTTGTTTTTTTACACGCTACGAAGCAGAAAGATGCTTCGTTTCTCAATCCCATTATTGCAAAACTCCTGCGTCTATCTCCTGATAACGAAGACGAAAAAGAAACGCTAGGCCGTTCTGTCGTCAATTCTTATATTTCACGTTCTTTCCTGCTTTTCATGGGATATTACCAAATTTGATTTAAACCACACATTGTTGCTCCAACAGGCTATGCTATTAATGGGTCGGTTTTCTCCCGATAAAGTATCCAAATCATGCATTCAACAAGCATATGCCGTTCTCAAAAAGTACAACACGCAACTTATTGCTAGAGGAATTCCGTGTAGATTTACAACCCATCAAATCATCCATTTGCCTGATGATGTATTGATGTTGAAAAATTTGAATGCGGTCAGGAAACTTTCACCCGTTGCTGTATATAGAAAGCATATGCATATATAAAAATGCGAGGTTCGAATTTTTTTTTCGAAGTCCCATAAAAAGAGGAAGGGCATGAGAGAGCGCACGCTATTATCGACGCGAGCATTGAAATCAGGGGTTGGACTACATTTTCGTAGTTTTCCATCGACAAAAAGGAGAAACGGCGATTAGTCAAAGTTTTGTCTAAAAAATAGTCCCCTCCACAATATATGGGAAATCTTTTCTATTTTGAACATTCTCCACTTTTGATCTGTTATTAGAAAAATGTTGCCCACGAAAAATGGACAACATTGCTTCATTACATAACAGACAATATTGTCTGCATTGTGAAGTGGACAATTTTCGTATAGAGATTGACACTCGCAATAAATAATCTTGTGTCTTGCGCCAATAACAATTTAAAACCTAAAAATAGCTTAATCGAAGAAAAATCTTCTAGACGTTCAAATAAATCTCGAAGGCGCTACGCATGGGCTTTATCGTTCAGTACTCAAATGGAAGAAAGGACTAACTGAATAGCTGCACTAACGTCTGTCAACTCTTGTGAAACACGAATTTCGCATCTAGTACAGCATAGCTGTGGTGAAAAAAAGTACTTTATCTTAAATCTAAACGCTGACGCGATAAATCTCCATACTTCTAAGTAGTCCTCAATCAGGATTTTGTGTTGCGCCTTCGTGCAGTCGCTGGTCCAGAAACTAAGCTTTTTCATGTCTTGATGTACATTGACTAACATCACTGCTTGTGACTGTTTTCCGTCTCGACCTGCGAGCCTAAGTTCTTGAGCCCAGAGGGAAAGATTTTCAGGGATTCCGATATATGCCGAATATTCATGAGATTGATGCCCATGCCGAAAGCCTTAGTTGCCACTAAAATTTGGATGACTCCATTCTTCATATTCTCGTAAATTTCCATCTTGTCTTTTGCGGAGGTCTGACTCCCAGTACAGTACGCCGATTTGAGGCCATTTTGCGACAACAGGATGCTGATGCTTTCGCACTCCTTTGCGTAAGAACAGTAAACGATTGCTGTATCTTCTCCGACAATACATTCTATTTGTTGGGCCACAGTTAACAACTTGTTGCTTGTGTTTTATGAGTTTGTCTTAACCAGGCGGCATGGCAGGATGCGAAGGGATACATTTGGTCGGTCAACGCAACCTCTGATGATCACTGGATTACGAAGAATTTTCGGTTGCATGTCCAGCAAGTATTGGCGTTTCAGAGTTGCTGTAAGCGCCATAATCGGACAAGAAAAGACAGAGCAGAACCGGACAAGCTGACTGAAAGCATTTTGGAACTGGGCCCAGTCAAAAATAAGATAAGCTTCGTCGATCACTATAAGACTTGGGTTATAGGTACGTAAATCCTCAACGATGCCCTTGTAGGATGCGCCGCCAAACAACGTTTCCGGGGTCAGAATCAAGGCATTTGGTGCAGCAGACTTGACCGCTTTTAAAGACTTCAATATGTCGGTTTTCTTTGATGTAGCACTTTAAAAAGTTGCTCCGATGTTCAAGTCTTGGAGACATCTCTGATGGTCTGTTTCCAGTGAGACGGTCGGGACGATCACTATAACAGACTCGCCAGTATCCATCATGAGGATGGGGAGGATAAAACAAACAGACTTCCCGCTCCCTGTGGACTGAATAATAAGTGAATCCATCTTTCTATGAAAACGGTGGATTGCACATTCTTGAAACTCTTTCAATGAGATTTGTAGCTTAGATGCGGCATATTCAGACGACCATTTCATTCTGAGGTTTTTCTCTGCGGTTCCAAGGCAATTAAAAGTAGGATGTTCTATTAATGCGGAGAAAACCTGAATATTCACGACAGAAAAATTAAATCAACAACATGTGGTCAAAGTAAGAAACATTAATCATCATACCGATGAGGGTTGACTTCTCAAAAGACTAAATTTCTTCCGAGGATGACCTTGGAGAATCCAGTAAATCTAGCCTAGGGGCTCTTCATCATTATCAACCTGTTTAAAGGGATTTATATTAATAAATTGCCTTGAGATTGACTTCAAAACGACTCACCTCAGCGATGCTACTATTAAATTGCAATTGCTTCTTCGGCACCTGTATAGCTTGGACTGGAAGCTCGGTATTCCGACCTACATTTTTCAGTGGCGATTCCTGTGAATCCATCAAAGAGGGCTGTTCTAAGTTACAACCAGTTTTAGGAGTTTCGCAAATCTAAATAAGAAAGCAATTAACATTTGTATCACGCGAATATATAATTGATGAAGAACAACCTGAATCGACACAACTTCCTTGATCATTTCCTAGGTATTTGGTCTCCATTCAGGTGCAGAAACCCAGCACTTTTTCATCAAATCATGAAAAGGAGAAGCTTCGATCACTGATCGAGGTTATGTTTGTTGTAATCGTGTCAGGATGTCCCCGAGTTCCAAAAACTTACTGTCAATGATACTCCAAACGTCGACGACAATCTCATACACAACCATGTCGAATGCGTAAATGTCGCTGGCTGTTCTTTTTGTTCCGTTAAGGAATACTTCCGGGGCTTCGAACGATATTGTTCCCCTTCGTGATGGACTTCCGTTGACAACTGACATGCTGGTACCCAGCTTCGAAGTGAGTGCGGCATAAGCTTGTCCGAGATCTCCTAATTTAAACATAAAATCATCTTCGTCTCCTGTTAGGAGCACGTTTGCCCTTTTTAAGTTGCCATCTGCAATTCTTTGTCTATGTAGATATTGTAGTCCTCAAGATACTTGAAACAAAGCTTCATGTTGTAATTCGATTGACATTTCAACCGTTTAATTAGTTGGCGGAGAGAATGGACAACATAGGATTCTTCTTCAACCACAATTTGTTTTGTAGCAAGCTCCAGTATGAGACTTGAGATTTCGTAGCAAACACCAAAACACTTAACATTTACATGTTCAAGTTCAACGAGTTCTGAAGCTTCTTTCTGTAACATTTTCTTGCTTCTTGGCAAATTAGGGTTGTCGATGGCAAATTGCTTGATAGCTGCTGGGTGATTCTTGTTAGTCCCCCGATACAATGAAGCTGATGATCCTTGCCCAATCTTGTTCACCATCGATGGAGAGAATTTGACATCCTTCTGAGAGAGTATGTATGATGCATCTGATTCACTAGCTTGGTTGATTTCTGATTTGGGTTTCTAGAATGACGACTTAAAATTTCTCGGTCTCAACATTGTGCAGATTACACAAGATCTTGTTATCCTAATTGAAAATAGTCATTACAATAAGAACGGTCTAAACAAATATAAGAAGATCTCTACCTAAAGAGAAAAATCATTGAATATATGTTTCAAACCAGCATAGACTTCACCCAATGGATATGGTAGCTACACACAAAAAAGTTGTTCACGTGTTCACGTGGTTCTGCTATTAGGGTTTCAGATCGTTGCACACATTCACCTAAGGCACTAAACCAATTAAAAAACAATCCTTAACACGTTAAAAATGGATGACTTACAACAATACGCACACTTACATGACTTAAGCTTCCAAAGATTACAAAAAACCTTAACAAATGCTTTGCTTTTGCTCAAAAGCTTCACGCGTTCACGTGGTTATGATAATCCGGAGGGGGTTGGGGTTGGTGACGACGCAAATAGTTTGAATCGAACAGGGCGGAAACGAGGTGAGTGGATTGTGGAACAGTGGTGCCACATCAGACGTAACAAATGTCGAGTGCGATTATAGTGGAGGCAAGTAAACCGCGGTTCTTTAAAAAAACTGGGTCAACCCGTCGGTGCGAGTTTACCACTTTTAGACTCGGTGTGACTCGCGCGGTGCGGTTGCGACTCGGTGCGGGGCGCGGGGCAAACCCGCGGGGCGTGGGGCGCCCCATGGGGCGGGAGTGAAAAAATGGAAATAAGCGCCAGAATAGATAGCAGCACTGCATTGTTTCAATTGTTTTTTTCATTTCGTCTGCAATTCTGCTATAGAATAGAGGCCTAGAGCACGTTTTCACATTTTGAATAGTCTGAGTTTCTCAATATCTCAAGTTCTTAACTCAAGTATGGCAAAAACTACCAAGAAAAAGTCAACAAGAAAACCTCCAACAAAAGCAAAGTCCAGCACGAAAATAACTACAAGTTCGGCTTCCAACAACAGTAGTGCTGATCCAGAACATGAACCTGAATTAGAAACTTTAATTTCTAAAAATGGAAGTGCTGATGATGAACAACCAAACTCAAGAACAGCTACACCTGCTCGTAAGTGATAACCTTTCAATTGACAAACCAAATCTATCACTGAAAACTGATATGTTTAAACCGGTTCATCAACACCTTTTATTTTCCCACATCAAACTACTACAGTCACTACACCGACACCAACATCAGCTTCAGATGAGGGAATTGAAGTGTTCGATCGGTCTCAAACTGACATGGACATCTCGATTAGCTCAAATGGACCAAGTGCCAGTGGTATGTATTTAACTATTATAATGTTGAGAACTTGAGTTGACCAATACTTGATTGTTGGCTTTTTGCTATTTTGTTTTGAGTACAGAGTCAATCTGCAATCAAGAAGGCTAAGCTCAAGTCTTGGGTTTGGGACCATTTTGAAATGCTCAAAGATTGTACCGCAAAATGCAAGTGTAAATATTGCGACTCTATATTTGTAGTTAGTGGGACAGGGACCATGTCAAAACATATTCACACCAAACATCCTACAAAGGTCCCTAAATCCACTCAATGCACTCTAAATGTGAAAGGGACAGTTGTATTACCATTCAAGGTGATTAGATTTCATTTTTTTTCCTTGTAATGTGGAATAACCATTAAGCTTATCATTACTAGTTTGATGAAGAGGCCGCTCATGCTGCATTTATTGAATTCGTGATTTCGAATAATCATGCATTTACAATTGGTGAAGAGGAGCCATTTAAAAAGTTTGTGTCGAAACTTCAGCCCCTTACAGGCCTCTGGAAGTACAGCGGTGAAAGACAGGTTGATGAAGACCTATGTTCAGTTGAGATTCCAAATTATTGAGAAACTTAGCTCTTCGAACGTGGCCCTTACCACCGATATGTGGACATCACCGAACAAACTGTCATTCATGGGCATAACGGTGTCAAAAGTGGATGAGACATTTGACCCTATTGACATCATTATTGGGTTCAAGCACATGATTTGAGAGCATTCTGGCACTAATATTGCTAACCATTTCTATGAGACTGTCAAATATTACAAACTCGAGGATAAAGTAGGTGGCTTACATAGAATATAGACCTTTATATAATATCCTAAAAACGAATCCTTTTGTTTAGATGTTGAGTATCACAACGGACAATGCAAGCTCAAATGGGACATTTATTGACGAAATCATCAACCTCACCAAAGATACGTCCGCGCCTTTCAATAAAGATCGCTGGGTTCGTTGGAGCTGCTTTGCAAATGTGATAAATCTTTGCGTGAAAAGTTCGTTGGATGTTATGTCTTCCCTAATTGATAAGGTAAAGAAAATGTTTTGAACACTGAGTATAAGATAAGAAACTACAAATTCTATTTCGTCGTTACAGCTCCGAAATCTCGTAACGTCAATAAGAGCTTCGCCTCAACGGATTCAAAAATTTAAGAAAATTCTTAAGGATTGTGGTTTAAATGAGCCCGAATTAGAATACGACGAGGAAGAATTGTTTTCTCAAGATGGAGTTGGAGCTATCATCGAGACGACTGATCTACTGCCAATATTGGACTGTCCGACTAGATGGAGCTCTACATATTTATTTTTGAAACGTGCTTTGAAACTGAGATACCCTATCGATGAGATAGCCAAGGACCAAGAGCTAAGGAAAAATGAACTTCTGTCAGACGAGTGGACCATTCTTGCGGAAGTGTTGAAGTTTCTCGAAAGATTTGCTATCATCACAACCTACGTAGAGGGAAACAGCTACCCTACATTCTCGATGGTTGTACCCTTGTACAACAGCCTATTAGATGGCCTCGAAGACGTAACTCGCGATTCGAGCAAACACGATCTGATTGTTAAGGGCGCCGAAGCTGGCCTAGCCAAATTATCTTCATATTACGATAAAGCATCCCCTATTGTAATGGTAGCCACATTTATGGACCCGAGATGCAAACTGAATTATTTCGTAAAAAATGGATGGCATACCAGTGGCAGTGCATCGCAGGATTCAAACACACCGCCAGAAGATCTCATACAGACCCGAGTGAAACCAGCGTGAGTTTTTGCTTAATGGTTTTGCATGGTTCACTTATTTGATTTCAGTTTCATAGTTTTTAATTATAGAATTGCAGAAATATGGCAAAACCACTATTCACACCTTCCAATTCCAAAAGACTCTGACACTGCACCGATATCCGCAGTCAATGCCTCTAAGGAGGTCGGAATGGAAAAGAGTAGGAGTCAAAAGTCAAAGAAAAAAGGAAAACGAGTCGATTCTACTTTCATTGCCAATATAATCTCGGGAACTACAACTCCTTCCAGCAATTCTAATTTATCGAAGGATGAGATGAAAGAGTATGAAAACGAAGATCTTTTCCCCAGTCATTGCGATCCCAATGATTTTCTAGTGTACTGGGCCGGAAAGAAAAAAAATTGGCCACGTCTTTCTATTATGGCCAGAGACATGTTAAGCATACCAGCCACAAGTGCTTCTAGTGAGAGGGCTTTCAGTGCAGGAAAAGATGTGTTTGGTATTTCCAGAATGAGACTGTGCCCTGAAACTGTGGAGGCTCTGGTATGCCTACGGTCGTGGTACAGAGCCGGTTTAATTGAAGAAGCAGATGTACATGAATTTGTCCATGACCATGATCCTGATCTGAATGAATGAATCTAAGTGATTTGAGTGATTTAATCATTTCAACTAGCTAGTTAAGCCACAGAATTCTTGTCTCTTCGTTTATGCGCAATTTTATTGTAAGCGGAACATTAATAAACTTTTCGTGACAGGCGTCTTAAAACCCTGAAAATAAAACTTAGATTTGTAAAGGGATTTTTTAATGAAGTTTTTATGGGAAATCCGGGGCAAACCGCGGGGCAAACCGCGGGGTAACCCGTCGAGGGAAATTGCTTGCCCCGACGTCGCCCCGATCGGGTTGCGGGGCGAAAGATTTTACCTTGCATAACCTACCCGATCGGGCAAAACTCGCCCCGATCGTCGCGGGGCCGATCCCTAGAGGCAAGTTAATTTTGAACCTAGAACAAATTGCAATAACCAATGTGTTAGATGAAATTTTGAATATTTAATATGAATGATCATTATTCAAAAACCATTCCAAAAAATAAGCATATTTACTATTTCAAAAATGTAATTCAAATTTGATTTCAGGGGGAAACTTGTTTAACAAATATATTTTATTTGAAATAAACTTTTTCAACTCATATAACCCATTCTTTGTCAAATTCAACATAAGTCTACCAGAGATGAATGTGTTTTGACTTACAGTATCCGTACAATGTAATTTTTTTATAAGGACTACGTGAGAATTTTCCCACCGCCATATGTCAGTATATTTCAATTTAATTATTATTTGCTCTAAATGAGCAAATAATAATTAAATTGAAAAAATTAAAAATTAAATTGTCCATATATGAGGACGTCGGATTGAATCTGAGGATAATAATTTCATAATTGTCCGCTGCGAAAGGTGGCGCTACTGGAACTCCCCTGTCAGACGGATTTGTCTTTTAAAATGTTGTACAGACCCATTCAGGAGTCTTTTTCCGTAGTGCAAACATTTTTGTACCTATTTTGTTACCCATTTCGTTCGTAAGCGAAAGTACTCGCTTTTGGGCATTCGGGGTTTTGTCGCCGGCAGAAGTATAGACAAGTTTCATTAGTCATTGCTTTGGCTAACGGGAGCGTCTATTTTATAAGTCTTTCATTAGCGAAAGTATTGGCTAATGTTGAATTTTTTGCTGATCGACGTGATTTTATTAGCTGAAGCATAAGCTAACGGCAAGTTTTTTTGCCGAAACTTTGGCTAATAAGTATTCCTATTAGCCAAAACAATCGCTATTTGGATCCATTCGCCAATACACTCGCTAATCAAGGGCATATATATATAGTCCGCAGCTAATCAAAATGATATTATAAGAACTGCATTATTCGCTAATTTAGCCAGTGTGTTGATACCCTGGACCCGTAACAAATCTCTCGTTCTTGTCTAAAGTTCTTGAGCGATAAGCAGCCCACTAACTGGATGCTCATCTGGCCAGCCACAAAATCCTTGCGCCGACTCAGTGCCCAATTGGCCCGGGAGATAGGCCCTGTCGCCCAAATCATTTCAACCGAGACCGCTCTACTAGCACTTTATTATTTATGACTTACTCATTATTAATGAATGGCTAGCCTTTCTCACCACACTAATGGGGCTAAGCGAAATGCTCAAATGTTACAAACCAAAAGTAGAGTGTACATATATAAACTTGCAATCGCTTGCAATACTGATACTTAAAAACACACTTGGGCTTAGAGTTATCAGGTTTGTATTCTCTAATTCAAACAAGTTAATAAGGCTTTGAGAAATATTCCTTTGAACTCTTCTTGAGTTTGTATTACATTACACGATAACAAATTAAAAAAAAAGAATTGATGGGGAGAGTTTTTTTCTCGAGAACTTTTATTGAGACCCTCGGCAAAGGCTAAAGAATTTTGCCTCAGGGATAAAATTGTTCTTAACTCAGTCACTTAAGAATAAACAAAGGAATTATGTACACTGCATACCCCCTCCTTACACAAACAGAGAGAGCAAGACGAACACCAACGTGACCAGCCACGTAGTGGCAGAACAAACGTCACTGCTCTTTTATTTATGCAATAAAGTTTGCCCATCAGGCCACTACCCGCCCACGAACAATCAACGATTGTGTGCCTGGCTTTAAAGGTTGACGTGTCTACCCCCGCTTCATCCAGCAGAACTTGATCCTGCCCAGCAAAAAGCTCGAACTTGGAGGTTTTGACGATGGCCAAGAACAACAGATTGCTGTTTGTGCCATTTCTTAGTTGATCTGTTTGAAAGAGGTAATAATTAAGGGTGTTTCTTTGCTTTTTTGTATATGATGTCTACCACTTGGCTCGCAGCTGGATCATATTCGAGCTCAACTCTGCTCCCAAAAAGCATGATGAGCGTGTCACATATGTCCAGCAACAGGTTTATATTTTGGAAAAGCAAATCTATGTTTACTGCAACCCAGTGATTTCAGAATCAAATGACAGTTATTTTTTTGCAGGTAAGAGAGTGGAATGAACATGGTAAGAAAAGTCCCATGTACACAGCTCGTCCAGAAGTCAAATGATGATCATCAGTTTATGGATTGAGAGGCAGCAATTCAAGTATCTCAGGAAGGAATTTTCAGGTGCACAGAAATCTTTTTCAGCAATAGTGGCAGCTTACGGTGCAGACTTTGAACTTCACCCAGTTGTTGGGCAGCAGCTTTTCTGGTGACGGCAGATGATCCAGTATCCAGGATAAATAGTCTGATCAACATAATGTAACAGGATAAGAATCATGAAGTGATTGATGAAACGAACACTTTCAAAACATTACCTTGTCCTGTGCTTCCGGGGGCTGTCGTAGTGTGTGTTTATGAGAAAGACATTGGACTAAAATAGCCTCATATTCATATTTAATACCCCTCAAACCAGTAGTGCTGTATTTGAACTTGGATAGTGAATGAAATGAAACAAAGAAAGAAGGAAAGAAATGAAAAAACCCCACAAACCAGAGGTGCTCTCAGCCCAGAATTTTGAAATTTAGGCTTCTTGGGCGTAGTTTAGAACGATTAAACGTTTCGCAAGTGATTTTTTCTGTTTGTTGATTGTCACGTAGTGGAGAGAGCCTTCTCTTTTGATCACATGATAATGGATATTGACTGCTTGATCTCCAGAATATGCTTATTCAAGAAATGTGTACCCCTCTGGGGAAATGTTTTTCACCCCATAGAGGACGCACTTGACCGCACGGATTGGAGAGATAATTAGGGTAAGATATGACTCGTTTTTATTTATCTTTTTAAAAACCCAAAACCATCAATCTTTCTCAAGTCCTTCTACGACACCATGAAAATCGTTTGACAAATTACGAACGTCCATTGCTACGAGTCTACGAAATTGATTGAACTGAACAACAAGAGCAGACGAAATTGTTGAAAGAGGGTGTAGATAAAACGCAGAAAAAGGTTTCTTTTTCTTAAGACTATTTGAAGAGCTAGTGTGTAAAATCATCACTAGATGTCTCGCGTTGACCAATGGGCGCCAGAGGATTGTCAAGTGATTTTGGAAGTTTCGACAAATTTCGGATTGCGGAAAGAGCAGACGATATCTAAAGAAAATTCTCCCAGTCGCAACAGCAGCAGTTGCAACCCATGGGCTTCGTCCTCAAGGAAGCCTCAATTCAAAGATATCAACCCCAGGTACAATTAATTGGCTGTGATACATTCTAATCAAGCAAGTAATATTACATCCTTTTTTTAAATACAGGTGATGATGAAAGGCACCATTCAAGAAGTCCAAGTAGTATGCGTTTTAAACCCCTAAAGTTTCTAATGCCAACTGACTGACAACTCAACACTTTTTCTTTAGTTTATGGAGAAATAGGGAAACTATTATACAAGTAATACTTGTAAAGAATCAAAATTATTTGTTCTTGTCCTAAAAAATATCTTGCATTTTGTTTTTAGATGAAACTTCCCTACTGGAATCTATATTTTATCTGGAAGCAGGCATGGTTTATGTGGCAAAAGTCGATTTTTCCGAGGAGGTTAGTCGTTATGTGAAACTGGATACAGGGTAGAGTGTTAAATTTGCTGGTGATGTTGGGACATCAGCAGAGACCCAGTGATTGATTTACTGTGGCCGAGTACTTAAAGACGACAAGAAACTCAATGAATATGGTAATGTTTCGCACAAATTGTATTGGAAGATTGTTTTACATGAGCTGTCTTTGCAGATTTAAATGGAAAAGTAATAAACTTGGTTCAGAGAGCACCTCCTTCAGTTGGCAATCCACATTCTGCAGAACCAGGAACCCAAGGATCCAGACCTAGCAATATTCATTACCATTTGGACCGAGGTTTCCAAAATGGTGCCACATTGCTCCGCATCTCTTGCATAAAAAAATTTTTTCGACATGATTAGACCTAGAAAAAATCGAACTATATAGCACGAATTGAACATTAAACAATTTAGTTATGGCGTTTTCCAATGGTAAAAAATGAGCGTCTTTTAGAGATTTAGGGGTAACAGTTGTTACAATGGGAAAAAATTGAACGCTCCATTTTCACCATTGGAAAACGCCTTAAAAAATTTGAAAAAAATTACCTAATGTGACGATCTAGACTAAATTGTTTGGTAACAGACTCAGTGCAAATGTGGCACTCGAACCGAGTTTCGTCATCCGTGTGCCTTGCCCTAAAAAGAGTTGAATAATATCAGTACGAAATAAAATAATGTAATTGACAATTTTAAAAAATTACTTAATGTGGCGACTCGAACGAAAATTTGAGTGTAAAAATTTGACCACATTCCTTGCATTTGAAAGATCGGCGTAATTTCAAAATCGGGGATTCATCATTGGTAGAATCGGAAGCAATGGGTACGGTGCTGGGTAAATTTATCTGTGACGTTTTATTCGTCACTTTAATTGTTTGAGCAAGCGAAGCTTGCGATGAACAATTGAGATTGTTGGAAATGAAGATGAGCATCAACTATATGATGTGTTGACCTTGTATTTTAGCTACTTTTAAAGCAAAAAAGTTTAGGCGGTGGGCGTATAACCGGTCAGACCTCAGATCTTTGCATAGTACATATAACAACCATTTTATCAATTGTTGTTGTCTCGCCTATCGCCTTTTTTCTTCCAATTATTCTTTCCGTCGTGGCCATTCTTGTTACCCGATCTGAAAAATTGGGAAACGAAAAATGAATGAGTAAAAAATTAACACCAAAGAAGAACTTGGTAGTGGGTGGGTGGGAGATAGTTAGTTGATGCTCATCTTCATTTCCAACAATCTCAATTGTTCATCGCAAGCTTCGCTTGCTCGAACAATTTACAATTATTGTAAATTCGATTCGCATCAACTACCTATGTGTTTTTAAAGCATAAGTGAGTCAGCAAATTTTAGAGATGAGCAAAAATAAACCAGTCAGATTCCGAAATCGCCTCAGCTAGGATAGCGGACTCGAACTGATCCGGTTCAGAAATCGTTTCACGATGGTAGAACTTTGAGAAGGTGGATTCATTGGCCCAATGGCCTCGCTTCAAGATGGACTGAATCGAAACTCCAGTAGAGGCGGCCTTCGATGCCGCCGCGCCCCTTGTGGAATGCGCCGAAAAAACGGAAGTGTCGACGCCTGCTTCCTTTAGTTGATCCTTAATCCAACGCCCCACCGTGGAGCTTGTTACGGGGCCGTGCGGCTTCGTTGAACCAACAAACAACTCTTTTCCATTATGGGAAGATCTCAGGATGCTAGTTTTTTCTACATAGGCGCGAAGGCAAGTAAGCGGACAGATCGCTTTGTTTTGTGTCCACTCATTCAGTGAATAGCGCTTAAGCGGGCCGGAACGTTGGGATTTTCGCGGAGCTCCGAGGCTAAAAGAAACCTTCGAGCCTGAAAATTCAATACTCTCTGTTTGGATTGAAGCTATCTCCGCGCATCTCAGTAGAGTTGTTAAGGCCAGTAGAGTGACGACTTTGCGGGCCAGTTGTAACAGTGAGAGGGTGCGCCCGGCAGTTACGTCGAAATGAGATAGTACAACCGATGGGTCCCAAGTGCTGTTATACTTTGGAGTCGGCGGCTTGGTGTGGTAAATTCCCTTCATCAGCTGGGCGACCAAGGGGTGTTTACCTACGTCTCGCTGTCCACCCATCATTTTGAGTGTGGGGGAGAGCATCGATCGGGAAATATTTACGGTGCTATAACTCCTACCCGATTTGAAAATTCCGGCCAGGTAGCACAGCACCTCCTTCACACCACCAGACATGGGATCGATGTTCCTTGTGTGGCACCAATTATTCCAACCATTCCACGCCGACTGGTATGCAACGTTTGTGTTCTCTCTTGTCGCTGAAAGGAGCAGCTCGACAACTTCTGGCGGAAAGCCTTGGCTATTGAGACAACTCCCGATAGCCTCCAGGCGACTAGCCGGATGGAGTGGTTGGCTGTCAGTTGATGAAATTCCCCCAACGGGGATGTCAACAGATCCTGTTCCGGATGGAACATGCGTGGTATGTCCACCGATAACTCCAGTAGGATCGGGAACCAAGACTGCGTGGGCCAGAGCGGTGTGATCATTACCGTCGTCGCCTGGTCCTGAATTAACTTCGAGAGGCAAAGCGGGATGAGATTGAAGGGTGGGAAGGCGAAAGTCTTGATATATCTCCAATTCAGATTGAAGGCGTCGGTCATCCAAGCTCCGGGCTGGGGGAACCAGCTGACGAAGACCGGTAGTTGGGCGTTCCAGGAACTGGCGAAGAGGACGACTTTCATGTTCCACAACCCATGAATCTTTTGGAAGGCTGAGGTCGATAGCTTCCATTCCCCTGTTGAAAACGGCCTGCGTGATTCTGCGTCAGCAATAACATTTGAACGTCCAGGCAAATAAAGGGCATGTAAAACAATCGCTCGCTCTTCGCACCAAGAGCTTATCTTCAAGGCGACTGCACAAAGAGAACCGGACTTGGTCCCCCCTTTCTTGTTAATGTAAGCGACGGCCGTGGTGTTGTCGATATTAATTTCGACTGTTGTCTGGCGGGCAGAAGACGCAAAACATTTCAAGGCATTGAAAGCCGCCAACAGCTCAAGCTCGTTAATATGACGCTTGATGTCTGCTGTGGTCCATGGGCCTCCTGTCTTGACCCCGTCACATACAGCCCCCCATCCGGATAACGACGCGTCGGAGAAGATAGAGATGGTGGGGAGAGACGCCGAAATCATCCGGCCTTCCGAAAAGTTGGCCCGCTTGATCCACCAGAATAAATCAGATTTGGCTTCTGAAGGGAGAGTGACAATTGTTGAGAGGTCGCCGAGCGCCAGCTTTAGTTGCTTCGTGTAAAAAACTTGACACACTGATCCAAGAGCTTGTCTTTCTTTTTGGGCGGAAGGGTAAAGGACATTGAAACCGTGTCGACAACGAGTCCAATATATTCAAGAGACTGAGATGGTACTTTAACGGATTTCTCATCTTGGATTATGAAACCTAAAGACTCGAGCAAGTCCACTACACGTTTGACCGCCTCCGTCGCCGCTATTTTGGAATCGCCGATAATGAGGATGTCGTCAAGGTAAACGACTAGACGAAGTCCTTGTTGGCGTAGAAAACCGACAATCGGTTTTAAAATTTTGGTAAAAACCCTGGGGGCGGGTCCGAGGCCAAAGGGCATTGAAACGAACTGGAAAACCTTCTCCCCCCATTTGAAACAAAAGAATTTTCTTTGCAATGGGTTCAACGCAACAGAAAAATAAGCGTCCTTCAAATCAATTTTAGCTAACCAGTCCCCTTGCCGTACAGTGTGTCGTAGAGTGTTCACGCCTTCCATCTTGAAATGCAGGTGGGGTATGAACTGATTTAGGGCTTTCAGGTTAATGATGGGACGCCAACCCCCCGAAGCTTTGGGAACAAGAAAGAAACCACTAATAAATTCACCCTGATTGACCTGCGTTATCGCCCCCTTTTCAAGTAAAGACGCAACTTCTTCGTCACAAATCTTAGATTGTTCGGCATTCATCACGGCGTTGCGCGGGATCTTCTGTTGGGTTGGCGGGGACGAGAAATCCAAGCTAAGGCCATGTTGAACGGTTTCCAAAACCCATGGGTCGCTCGTAATCTTTCGCCAGGCATTGACATACCGAGATATTCGACCACCAAAGGAAAAAGGAGAGGTTGAGACATACCCATCGTGTGACGCGGAGTTGTAGTAGTTGTTGGATTTCTTGTGTTGACTCGTAGAACCTCCTGGCTTGTCGGTATTCTTGTTCTTCTTGGCGATCCCTTCCAAAGTAGCTTGTGACTTGGCCTCCTCGACAAGGTGTTTCAAAAACTTTTCGTTGTTCTTAAAAAGTTTCTTGAAGGTCTTCTCCGTCGGGTCGATGTTTGCCTTGGTGGCGTTCGAACCTTTTGCCGCCTTCAGACGGAGGTAAATTGACTCGTCCAGAGAGGGATTTGTCAACAAATCGGCCTTCCTTTTCATCGTTGGCTTGAAGGCTTCCCTACAGATCTTGGCTTTTTCTTCGTCGTGGCTAGTGACCACCCATTTGGACAAGATGGTGGATTTAAATTTCGAAAGACTGAACTTACGCGTAGGATAGCTAAGGACAGACGAATCACTAGAGTAACTATCGCTAGAACTAGACGAGCTAGAGCTCGACGAGCTAGAGTCCGACGAGCTAGAGTCCGACGAACTATCGGACGACATTCTTGCTTAAAAGCTAAAAAAGATCTGAGGTCTGACCGGGTATACGCCCACCGCCTAAACTTTTTGCTTTAAAGTAGCTATAATACAAGGTCAACACACATAGGTAGTTGATGCGAATCGAATTTACAATAATCAAGAAACACTCTATTCTTTTTTCTTCCTCGATCAAGGATGTGATAACCAACTTATCGTTTCCTCCAATATCCGCGTTCTTCCACCGGGAATTCAGAGTTATTCTGCTATGGCTCACGAATGCACTCTCAACCCGAATTTTGAACGTTTTCCTTGGAGTGCTGAAGCCACAGACTATTTTAAACAAATGGCAAAGCAACATCCAGGTCCGTGGAACATGAACGTCTTCATGCAGGAGGCCAATGTGCTTAATGTTGATCTTGCAGCCCGAATTTTTCATTGTTTCGCTGAAGAAGAACATATTGTTTCAGTCATAGATGCTCTGCTTTCGCTCGCTCTCAAGTTCAAACCAAAGTTTCACATAACGATACTCCAAACTCACTTTAAGCAAAGGCATCTTGAGACAGGCAGGAATTTGGCAAAGGATTTATGAATTAAAACATATTGTTGCGTCCATCAAAAACGTTACTGAAAGGAGTTAAATAGCAGTATACTGTGTTGATGTCGCCGTTTCTACTCCGACTGAAAAACTTGAACGATTTACCCAACCCAATACCGGGCAGTGACGGTAAATAATCGCAGCCTGATAAGATACACATTCTTCTGAATCTGCAAACATATTTAAACATACTGTACTTGAAAATAATAGATAATACAATGAAAATGGATACTTTTCTTCATTGAAGGCATTGGCCCGCCCTCCTAGAGGCAAATAAAGTTTTTCTTTCTCAACGAGAACACCTGCTCCAAATTGATCCATTTTAAACAACACCCTGGGGCAGCCAAATGCTAACAGATCCGAGTCTTCTGTAATAATCAAATCTGCTATTCCTGACAAAGTTATACCTAACCATCAGTCAAATACCAACAAATTAAAGGACAGCAGATACCTTGTAATGCCAAATATGCTAACTGAGCATCAGCTTCAAACGGTGCAACAATACAATCAATATTTCTTGCTCTACAGACTTTGATCAATTCCAATGCCATGACAGATGTTACATCAACACACTTTTGAAAACATTTCCTGGCTTCTTCATTTTTGCTTCCATTCTGTTTCTCTCTCTGTACCTGCAAAAGTGAAATAATTAGAGCGTAGCATATTTACATTACAGTAGATTAAAAAATACTCTTTTCGTGTTGATTCTGTTTGTAACTTGGATGGCAAGAACTACTACCGAGATTAGTTAAAGGAACCCTAAAAAATAGGAAAATTGATACATTAATCAAACTATAATAAGATCAATGTAAAGGGTCTCTAAGCTAAGGCTTTCTTTACCTGGAACCGTTGGGGGCTTTGTCTTTAAATTGGTCGTACGCTGGAAGCAGAATTTTTATTTTCTCGGAAGACGGTTTTCCTCCTTAATCCAATTGGTTTTAAACATTGGGTGCAATTTTGCAGCAATAACTAACTCTTCGTCACTCAGCTCGAGAATCTGTTGTTAAGACCCCCTAGAGGATGTCTTCCGTTCAAAAACCGGTTTTTTAAGGGTTTATTGAACGGGTTCAACGTTAAAAACTGGTTCAATGGACCGTTCAAAAACCCCCATTTCCGCGATCTTTTACCCTTGAAAAACCCTTTTAAACAATTTCTGAAAAAATCTTCCGAAATGAAATGACAATATTTGGCACGCGCTTGTTTTTACTTGATGGAATGGGGTACTGAACACCGTGAAAAAACCCTAAATAAACCGCGTTGTATAATTAAACTTGAATATAAACCTAAATAGTTTTCTACAGCTATTGAACTAAACATGACCCTTATAAGGCTATAACGTATGTTAAATTTGCATATTTTGAATTTTGATTTATATAAGAATTTTTGTTTTCAGAATTCAGAACCGACAATAAATATGAAAGAATTACGATAATTGGGAAGTATTCGCTTCAGCCATTAACCGAAGTGACTCGTTGATGAGTAGAGGAGCACAGTCTTCCAATCTCAATGCTAAACATCGCGTACAATAAGACAAGAAAATGTCATGCACTTGAAGAATTTGCGTTGTGTAAACTACGCTAGCATGATCAACTGCTTTTAAGCGGCCTTTCTCGTTCGTCTGATGGAGCGAATGAATGATTGAAAAATGTTTCAGTTCTGAAATTAAAGGCAGCCCAGAGTTCACTTTTACAATCGTTTGAATTGTTTTAACTGTGCATTTAATCAAGAATTAATTGCAAAAATCTTATGAATTTTGATGCGAAACTGGAAATATTGGAAAAAGTGAGGTTTTTCAATGGTTTTTTGAACTCACAGAACTGAGCTTTGGGGCTCATCTCAATATTTTGAACTGAGTTTTGGGGCTGAGTTAAAAAACCGCTATAAAACCTAATAGTTTTGGTGAAAATCAGAGTTCAAAATAGTTGTGCCAAAAAATTTCAGCTAAGGGAAAATAAACCCAAAAAGAACTCCAAAGCTAGGGTTTTCCAGTGGTTTATTGAACTGAACCCTAAGAAAACCAAAGACAGGCGCTAGGGCCTTCAATAATGGAGGATATGAAGTCTTTGCAGAGAACAATTTGCGGTTTGTTTTGTAGAGATCTCTTTTTTTTCATAAGAACAGTTAAAGTCGGAGGTATCCGACCGAAATCCAGTCAAGAGCATCAGCTCAAGGCTTCATGTTTCTACAGTATTCAATGATAAAGTTTTCCTCTGCAGGTCACAGGAGTTCAATTTGAAAGTGTTTGAAAACGGATATGAGGTCTTCTTTTTCTTTTAATCAGAAATCCAGAGCGTCGAAGTATGAATTCCTTCTTGTGTCGTTGTTAACAACGAAAAGGCCATCCAGCGTTTCTTTTATAGTACCAGAAGCCTTCGAACTTTTGTTCTGTTTTCTCCATAGGGTAAATCGTTTTTTTTTCAGTGTCCTTCATCAGATTTTTTAGGGGTTCATTTATTTGTTTCAGAGCGTCCTTCTTTGCAATAAGATTAAGTGATTGACAAGCACATCTTCGGTGCGCCGGCAAAGAGTAAAGAAGTGTTGTCTTATGTTTGTCATCGAATGTCGCAGTTATTGGAATGAATTGAACTGGTTCTGGATCATTTGTTGTGTCATCCTGAACGTGTGGGCCTTCAGTATAGACGTTAGTAAAAGTTTGAACTGGCTGGACATCTGTTTCTTCTTCGTCTTCTTGGTCGTCCTCGCTTTCGTCACTTTCGCTTTCTTCAAAATCCGATTCCATATCTTCCAACAGATTGGCGATTGAACTTTCATTAATTCTAGCAAAGTTTATTGTCTCCGTTGTATGATCTCTCTTATTAGCTGAGCTTCCAGATGACTGGGGTAATTGTGCGTCAGAAGACACAGCTGGTGTACTTATCAGGTCATCCTGAGGAAGGTCAATACTTTCTCTACTAGGTAGTGGCAAATTTGGTTGCAGTTGCTTCTTTACTAGGCGGTGCACGTTGCCCTTCTGAATCTTCTCCAGCTGAACACCAAAAAGACGAAAAGCTTTGACGAAATTTCTCCCGTTATCCGTTATGGTAGCCGTAAGCCTGTTTAAGATGCCAAATTCCGCATGGACTGCTTCTAGCAGCTTGGAACTTCGTAGTTCGCGCTTCCGACAACACGTCTGACAGCTAGACATGCAGATTTTCTTGTTAGATCTTGAGCCACCCAATGTACAGTAACGCCAACGAATGATTTCCGTCTAGAGCTCCAAGCATCTGCAGTTGTACACACCCAACATAGTATAGTCAAGATACGGAAATACAATTTGTAACAAAAGGTTTTCTATGTGAGCATTGTTCGCCGTGTTGCAATTAGTCACCCAAAAAAGCTCACAAAATCTCACCGCCGGAAAGTATCTTAATTTATAAAAAACATTTACAAAACTTACAAACCTACTTGGCCGAGCTCTCCGCCAATCAGGAACGGGCATTTAGCCACCATTTTCAAATGACGGCATAGACGCTATGGGCGCTAGTTTTAAATTCCACCGCTAGATGGCGCGGATCACCAACTTAAATACCGCTACCGCAAAAAAACGGCTGCGGTACTCCGGTACGGTACTCATTTCTCCAACTTACCGTGATAACGGTAGCGGTAAGTACCACAAAACCGCGGTACGTACCGCGGTACATCAGCTACCGCGGTAGCCCAATCCTGATTGTCAGTTCAAATTTATTCTCAACATTCTCCGTATCGGAAGAGATGGCAACACCTCGATTTCTCTTAAATCTGGTGCCAGCATCTTATTCCCCTACACAAGTTTGCAACTGTGTGGTTAAGGAAAAAATGGGTATGAGCCCATACAGGCGTACTTCTGCTTTGGCCGCCTTCTTAATGTCAACATTATTGCTCATCTGCCAAATAAATAGAATTAGTCTTACAATATCCAATACTTTTAACTGAGCTGCTCACTAATCAGCTTCCCGTGAAACAATCTTGTCCTTGGGCTGCGTGGAGTGTTTCACCAACTTAAGTTGCTCAAAAAAGGAATTGTCTATCTCAGGAATCGTCTATCTCAGGAATGCCTAATCTAAAATTATCACCTTGAAACTTTAGACACAAGCAATTTCTGAAGGCCCGAGTTTTTGAATTGGGCAGAACCATTTTAACAAGTTTTTGATGGCTTCTGCTTTTTGCACGAGAAAAGTTCGGAGGTCAATTCCAGGGACTGCTAAAAATATCTTCTCAATTTTGTTCAATTCCTCTGTTTCATTGCTTATTCTTACTAGAAAAACACAAAATTCCTTGTTGTGAACAATTCTAGAAATAATCCCTGGTTATGTCTGTAGAAATGTCTGGAAATCATAAATCTAGTGGTGGGAAGGAGGATGAGAGTAAAAAATCTTTGGAAACTATCCACCAGTTCTTGAACTACAAACTAAGAGCATTAACAACAAATACATTTTGAAGGCGGGTCGCCAGAAATTGCACCATTCTTCACAACTGGTGAGCCTGTAACGATGAAAAACACGATTTACTTTTGACGGTTTACTACCATTTACATTTTGAGTATAACCTGCAGTATGGGGAATTGGCGTTCAGAATTAGCTTTTCCAGTACCGGGTCTTTATTTTCCTTGATATCCGCTTCGTCAACGCGATTTTTCACGACTTCGTCGAAATTATCCAAAATATGCTTGGCTGAATAAGTCTCGTACACATTTTTTCTTGCCTTATAAACAGCGTTTCGAATTTTTCTAATGTCGGCTGCAACCAAGGATATACTGCTGGGATTGCATCGAGTTCCAAAGCCTTTGCTGACTTGAGCAGGCGTTAGATTTGGATCGCCGGTTACTGCAATTGTTATGTCTTGTTTAGCTTTTGCACCCATTTCGGATTTCACTGGCATTGGGTGGCTGTAAGTAGTGTGTGTGGTGCTGTTCTCATCCTTCGTCAAGAACGCTAGCCACCGACGTTATCCTCTTCGGATTCTGGTCTGACGTAGATAAAGTAGCCAATACATGGACCACTACACGTCTTCAACGCGACGGAAGAGTGTTTCATACACTTGTTGTCGTTCACTCTGTTTGAAACCGCATGGGTGCAAACCGAATATACGAACTATTATACCACATAGCTTGGTTCTAAGGTAACTAATACCTTCACTCCATTGCATCTGCTTCTGAACTTAGCGAATATGGTTCGGTCGGCATTGTCTTCGCCAATGGTAAAATTTAGTTTGGGGAAACTAGATTGCTTTGACAGGTTATTATCATCCCAAAGAAAATCTGGCAATGGACTTTGGTTGGCTTTGCCGAGCCGCCATGTAACAGTAACACGAGTTATGCTACAAATATTGGAAACCTACTTTAAAATACGGCCAGTTTGATATAATGGACTTTTTAAATGTTAGAAACATGTTGATAGTATTTTGGAATTCTAATAAAATAAAATTCCGTTTTTTCATGATTGCTACATTTGCTAGATTTTTAATTATTTAGATTTTTTAGATTTTTAAAGCTTCACTCGGTAAATAGGGCAAATCTTTGTTTTCGGATATCACATTTTAAAATAAATACATCAACGAGGGAGTCTAAGTCGATTTGCCTTACAATATCAGGATAAGTGTGCATTATTGTACAAGAATTCAATCGTTCTTGGGACATTGTTGATCTTAAATAGTTTTTCAAACGTCTAAGTGACGAGTAAGATCTTTCAGCAGTACATGTTGAAACGGGCATCGTAAGAATTATCCTCATCAGCTTCACGACTTCACAGACCAAAGACTTCAAGACTGTTCGTCATCTCTCATGAAATCGAACAGATTTTGAAAATTTACAAGCGAAACTTTCTTTCGTTTTTCTTCATTCAATACGATGTCTCGTTGAAGAGCAAGTCTTTTGTAATCTTCAAAATTGACCTTAAAGAAATCTTGGATGTATTCGACGCTGTTCTCTCCATGGATGAGAAATTCTTCAACTTCTTTCAAGTGTTTGGTTGTTTCGGTTGGCTCGAAACGATTTGTTAGGCCAGATATAACACCGTCCACTGCCGAAAAATAGAGCTTTCGATAGTGCTCTTCTGGAGTGGCGGGGAAATATTGTTCTGCTCGACCCGCTCGGCTAGGTGGCACTCTTCTTCTTCTAGGAAGCTCTGGTTCGTCTAAGTTTAACTCCTTTGCTGACATAACTGCAGCCGAGTTAAGGATTTCAAAGCGATGATCCTGTCTAGCAGAAATGAAGGTCTGCCTTAGTTGTTCAATTATTGCTGCAGCCATGCTAAAATTAAGTTGAACACCTTGAAGTTTAACCGATGCGTCCTCCATAATGGTAAAAATAAAACGAAGCACCTCCAGTTTAAAGAATGTATCGATCGTATCAAATTTGGCCGTAAAACCGATTGATTCAGCTCTCGATTTTGAAAATTCTTTATCAGTGGACAACTCGTCAAGCCAAGTAAGAATTGTTCCATAATTGCTGGTGATAGAGACGAGTGATGGCTATCTCATTATCCATCTCGTTGGACAAAAAAGACGAATTGACTTTCCTTTAAATGGGCTGGAATCTTGACGCTCCCCTGGATGTCGTTGAAAAAATCTAGTCGCTTGTGTGAACCACGAACAAAAACTATGAAGCTCCTGACTAAATCCATAACGGCTGAGATCTCTGCTATTTGGCTAACTTCATCTTGAATCACCAGATTTAGATTGTGTCCTCGACAGTGTGTGAACAAAGCTCAGCTTTCTGTGGCTCTCACACGAGTTTGAAGACCGGAAATGTGACCACTCATTGCTGCTGCGCCGTCATAGCACTGACCTCTGCAGTTCTTAAACTGCTTATCGAATCTCTGCAAAGTGTCTGTCAAAATTTTTAGAAGATCTCTCATCACTTGTGGTCGATGTTGTTTGATAAAAGCCCATGAATCTCTCTGCAATCTCGAAATCGTCGTCGACTGATCTAAAACAAACCGAGACCTGTTCTTTGGTCGATATGTCAAGAGTCTCATCCATCATACAACTGAAGAATTGGTCTTTACAAATATCTTCGACCAGTTTGCGTTGTATGGCAAAAGAAAAGTCCATCAGAATCTCGTTTTGAATTTCAGGGCTTATCCATTTGTGTTTCGTGGTTTTTTCGAGCCAAGTTTTCAAATGTGGACAGTCTAAAGCTCTTTCGAGGAGAAGTTGCTTGAAGTTTGAGCTCTCATCAGTTTTTCCTCGAAGGGCTATCCCTTGCGCTCCAAGATATCGAACAGAGGAGAAAATTTTTAGAAGAGCTTCTCGAGATTCTTTCCTTTCTTGCTGTAGGTGGGTAGAAAAATTAGATGAAATTGGATTTTTTCGATAATTTGCTAAGGCAATGGCACATTCTCGGTTAAACCGAGACGATTCATGATTTCGAAAGCGCTCAAGTGCATCTCTCCAACGATCAAATCCATTTGTGACGAAAGTATCAGCTATTTTTCTTCCTTGAATATCAGTCGGCAAGTAAAGTTTCAGAGTATATGCTTCTTTACATATTGCACAGGTCGCCTTTTCTTTTTCCTTGTCGTATTCCAACCATGAATGAGTTTTTTCCCATTTTGGTAGGTACTTTCGCTTAGAAACAGCTTTTGCTTTTGGATGAGTAGCACTGTCAGGACCATCAGGAACATTAACTGTTGATTCAGCTGATATCTGCTAATATGTTAGGTCGATTAGTTGGAGTCTTGGAGAACCATTTTTTACATCATTCAACGTTCATACCTTCTTTCTAGTGATGAACTGCTTCATTGATGAACTAACGTTGCTACGACATTTGCTCTTCAGATATAATATTCTTGACTACTGTACTTTTAAGCCGTAACTTAACTTGTTTAAACAAACTTGCATCGTAATTGATTAAACTGAGCAGAACAGCAGACGAAGCAATGACAGTGAATAATTCAGAACACTGATGACAAATTTAAAATTTTTGTTTCAGAATCGCGTGACTATTTTACCGATTTAATTAATTTTACGGAAAATCTAAAATTTTGCTATTCTCATTCGAATTTTTTTTAAAGGTGGATTGGGCTAAATCTAGTTCCCAGGTGGGGCCAATTTTGTCTCAGGTGGGGCCAATTTAGACTCAGGTGGGGCAAATGCTTGCTTGCCCCCCCATTCTACGCCCATGTAAAATACTGTAGGGGGGGGTTGTATGGGACACTTTTGGTTTTTCCCTAATAACTTGAGTATTTATCAACAAAACTACAAAATATTTTAGAATTGCATTCTTCATGATTGCCCCCCTTCCCGTTTTTTTTTCAAATTTGTTGCTTTAAAAATGGGCCCGCTACGATTTTTCAAAATGCGCCAAAATTTAGGGGCGGAGCAAACAGCGTGGGGTAAAATGGGACAGGTTGGGGGTTGAATGGGACAAGGCACAAATATTTAAAAATAATTTATCAAAAAAGTCTTTCTACTAGATTAGTAAAGTTCATTGAAGAATTTTTTGATATCGCATAAGATGCGATGAGGATAGCAACAAAAAGAAAATCAGACTTTTTGTCGATAGAGGGCGCAAAAAGTAGGCGGGGCTTGACGCGCCTATGCTTTTTGCAGTCCCAATCAACCCCACAGACCGTGTCCCATTCAACCCGTAAAAACCTGTTTTGCAAAAATCGCAACTGAAGCCGCAATTTTGCTTCTAAAATTTTTTCGTTCCACCAAACTTTAGGTAATTGAACGCGCTACAATCAGTAATAATCTCATGTTAGTGTGTTGAACGGTTAAAGCGCTATTCGATCCACCGCGGATTTTTTTTTAAACAAAAATTTTGCCCCAAAACAACTTTTCCCTATAACTCGAAAAATAATTACCGAAAATCAACAACATTTTTGCCCCAAATAAACGTAATTGTAAAGAATAAAAGTTATAATAATAAAGTTTTCTAAAGTTATTTGCTATTTTTTATCCCCCTGTCCCGCTCAACCCCATGTCCCAACCAACCCCACCCTCCCCTACAGTGTCGGTCCATTTATAAGACCACTGGCTAAAAGACCAATTTCGGCTTGCACCAATTTTTCGCGCCAAATGCCACAAACAAAGGTCCAAGACAGCTTGGTGTGCTGTATGTACTACTCTTTGGGTGACCGACCGATAAGATCATTCGATTTTAAGACCCCTGCACCAAGTGGTCTTATAAATGGACCGGCGCTGTATTGACGCAGTGAAAAAATATTTGATATTACAAACATACATTTTATTTAAAAAGAAATTCTGTTATTTTACGAATTTTTTATTTTGTATAAAAACTAAGGAAATTTTAACAAATTTCCGGTGGGGCGAAAAGATTCTTGGGTGGGGCGACCGCCCGCTCGCCACCCCATACTCTACGCCTATGGTATAGCCCCAGGAAACATTGCGAGCAAGCCCCATTGTTGTGCCGATAACGTAAACTTTGCTGAAGGCTGCCGGTATAAGGAAATTGAACAAATTAATTTAACGACAAGGCATTTTTATAGACTGATTCGTTACGAATTGTTCCCTCATGTATACATAAGCCTTGATATTATTTTCAACTTTTTCCAGTTCCCCTAGAATACTAATTGGCAGCGTAATTCGTTTAGCTGAGGTGATGGCTTCTAAAGAATTTCCACCACGTTGCTCAAGTGCGGCCAGACGTATGTTGAAGTTTTCTTGTTTTTTTTTTACTATTTGTTTTGTGTTGTCACCTGCTATCAGGAGCAACTTATGCTTATCATACTTGACGCCAACTACAAAAAGAAAATAGTAGAAATTAGAAAAAATAGGGCAAAAACATTAATTTTTATTAGACCTACCTATAGTATTCATAGCTGCTTCTACTTCAGGCAAAACGTCAATGGACACGTATTCGTCCCCGAATTTCAAATAGATTTTGAGATCATTTCCACTGGTCGGCATATATTTATTGATAAGCTGACTAGAAATATACATAACTTTGGTTGTTTCACCAACTCTTTCGTAGGAATGATAAAAAATAGAACAAGAAGCTAGATATTACTCTGGGTAGCAAAAACTTGGGTGATCTTTCGCTTTGCCCATATTTTTTTTTAGCCCGGCCCCAGCCTGGGCCAGTATCAGACATGCCTTGGGCAATGCCTCGAGCTATGCAGCATTAAATTCTTGTCACGAAAATTATTTTCATTACTTGTGCCAAAGGTTTGTTTGAAGATCTTATTAGGTTTTTTAACTTTTCGAGATAGTTTTCAAACGGGAACGCAGAGAATCGATCGAGTGGAGCTTGATTGAAGCATTCATCCCTCAAGTGTAAGGACTAATGGTGCCCACTGCCCAAATATATGGCCTGAATATGCATTTTTTCTGTGCGATATACTGTTGCGAAGGGGGAGGCCAGGTCTCTTTTCCTTATTTCACCCTATAATCCTTCCCCCCATTTCTACTGTAATCGAAACGTTGTCTTGACGTAAGGAGAAGAACAGAAGAGGAAGAAAGGAGAAAACAGAAGGCAGTTGGTGTCGTAAGGCGTTCGAAGGAAGAAGACAATTTAAGGAACTGAGCGCGTTCTAGTTTTTCTATTGTGACCTCTTTGTCCGCTTTCACCTAGTTGACTTTTTACGACGACCGGGTTATAAATCCCGATTTCTCCGGTACTTTCACTTGACCTGTTTTGGCCGACCTTTAACCTGGTTTTTACTTTTTGCCCTCTTGTTGTCAACTTTCTCCACCTTGTCTCTAACTAGTATAAATGCATCTGAGAACTTGTCCTCTTTAGCTCAGTGTGGCCGTACCTGATCTCCAGTACAGTCCACTGTGTCTCACCCGAGTCTAGCCTAGCCTAGAATCTCTCGAGTTCTGCCAAAGACTCGATATGGTTCAAAGTTAGGCTAGCTCACAATGTCCTTTAATTGTAACTACGGAATAAACATCTGAAGAACGAGAACTAGACTTTTCAATTGTTACAACAACATACCCTCCTTACTTAAATTTTCTCGATTATCAAGTGTTTTCCGTGTCTACAGTGATTGCTGTAAAACCAAGGTAGTGTAGTTTGAAATCATGTAATCTTGTTTATTATGTACGTTTGTGTGTGAAAAATAAGAAGTAGTTTATTGGCTTCGGGAAGGAAGTACCATATGGAATCGCAGAAGAGGCAGTGCCGTGCATCAAGTCGGATGTACGTGGCGTACCGACGTTTGGCCAACGATCGAAGGGTACAAAGGTGGTATCGGAACCAAGATCATGTTAAAAGAATAAACCAGTTAGTTATGCGAATTCTTGTCGATGTACAAATGTATCTCTTCTCTCCTATCCCCTATCCTTGTTTTCTTTGAACGTCGGGGTGTCACCCTTAAGAAAATCGCGACAGGCATCGGGTGTCGCAACCCTCACCGTTCGTATCTTGGTTTTTCATAGGGGGTAGAAAATCAGTACGAAATCGGTAACTTTCAGCGACAGGAAAAGTAACCGACAGAAAACCGCCTAAAACCAGTGAATAGTAGGCTAGTACTCTAGTTCTCATGAAGGTATCGGCTCCGATCTGTCAACTGCAGGAAGATACTTGGGGGCTTTGGTCAGTAAAACGCATCGCAGGAAAATGCGCCCGGTTACTAGCCAGTAAACAGCCGGTGATTGACGCCCAGATCCTATTTTCACGATTTCTCAATGTAAATCAGCCTCAAAATCGTACAAAATACTGATTTAATTCGTCTTGGCAATTGAAATGTAAATTATCTCAAAAAGAACTTTGCTTTTTTACTTAAATTCATAAACTAGAAGTAATCTTAATTGGATAGATTTTAACACGCGCATCGGTGGGATGGGAAGAACTACGAAGGGCATGCAAACAATTTGCGAAAGCGGCAATCGTACTTATCTAGGCCTGTTTTTCTCCAAGCTCATGATCTGCAAAAGGTAGATCATGGATTTGGGAAATTATTGAATCTCTCTGTATGGATAACCCCATATAGGGGAAGGTGGGGTTGGATGGGACACTTTTCGTTTTTTCCTCATAACTCGCTTATTTCTTAACGAAATCCAAAAATTTTCGGGAATTGTGTTCTTCTTGGTTGCCCCCCTTTCCGTTATTTTTTTCAATTTTTTCGTTTCCTAAATTGGCCCGCTACGATTTTTCAAAATTTCCCAAAATTTAGGGGCGGAGCCAACAGCGAAGGGTAAAATGGGACAGAGGACGGGGTTTGAAGGAGATAGGGCACAAATACTTATCAATAATTTATTTGAAATTTATATAATAAAAGGGGTTTATTAGTTCATTAAAGTTCATTAAACAGATAACTGATATCGCACAAGATGCGCATACGAAGCCCTATTCGATGGAACACCGTATTTTTTTTACCAATTTTTTAGCGAACAACAACTTTTGACTATAACTCTCAAAATAATGATCGAAACTTCAAAATTTTTTTGCGTGAAATGTACATCATTCTAATGAATAACATATATTTTTCTTAGATTTTTCTTAAGATATTTACTATTTTTTATGCCCCTGTCCCACTCAACCCCATGTCCCAACCAACCCCACCCTCCCCTATAGCAGAGTAGAAATCTGCAGTAAACCAATCGGCAGTAAAATACGGTCGTTTAAACCCGTGAAAAGTTAACCCGTATCGATTCAAAAACGGGTAAGAGTTTCACACCCTGCCACGGGTTACGTCGCCGACGAAAAGTATATTGTTTACTGGCTGATTACCGGCTATTTTTTTCTAAAGGGCAGTCAGGGTTGGGAACTAAAAATACGACAAGACTTGAGCTAGAAGAGGCGAGAGACGCATCAGGGCCTTCATAGATTCTTAACAATACATAGTCTTTCAGTGAGGAAAATACATTATTATTGCGAGAGTCCACAAAACTACATGCGTAATTTATCATTGCATAAAACCCATTCTCTCTTCTCTTTCCAATTCAATTGTGTGCGGTGTCTTTCTTTTTGAGAAGAAAAAAAATTAAAGGCGACCCGTGTCGACATTGTGACGCATCGAACACCGCCCTAAACGTAATTCAATAGCCGATCAATTCGCCTACATTGTATATAGAGACGGTCATTGTCGTTCTTTCTCTTTTTTAGTTAAAAGCCAATGACGACATTTTGCCTATGATAGGGGAGACCGGGGCTGGTTAGGACAAATTTTTGAAAACAACCTTAGTTTTATTTTTACTTTTTCAAAATAGAGGATTGACCAACGTGTCTTAATCTATAAGAAAGCCTGTTCTCTCCTCTTTTAGAATATGTTTTTGAAAATTATTTATAGTTGGTGAACATCTTACTGCAATTTTTTAAATTTAAGGGCCTTTGATTGACAAACAAGAAAAATAGTGCGGGGCTGCATGGGGCAGATTACTAAAATGGGAATTTGTTACTGTTAATTTACGATTTGACAAAAACGAAGATTGCAGTTCGACTCAAAATAAAATTATCTATACCAATGATGTATGAAAATAGCGGGAAATGGAAATATCAAAATTGCTAAATTAGTCGAAAACTTTATTTTTTGTTGAAAACTCCCGTTTTTTTGTTGTGGGGGGGGGGAGGGAGTTCCCCATCCACTGGTTGGAAATATTCCGTCCCAAATAACCCGGACATACTGTTGCGAACAACATCGCACAAAGAGATTACGAATTTATTGTTACTGTGTGTAAACACAAACAAATAGAAGAAAAAATGTTAACCCAAAAGAAAGAATCCCCCATAATATTGGTCACTTTTCAACAAAATTTCGTGGCAAGATGTGTTATACTATAGCAAGTTTTACCTGTGCGCCATTCGCGCAACGTTTTGAGTTGTATGCGGAATGCTCTTCACGTGACTGACTTTTTTCTCAGATCCCATTTAGCTATATGGGGAAATCACGTTTTCTCATTTTGAACGTTTACATGGGATCTGAGGAAGCAGTCACGTGCGACCAGGCTTCCGTTGCTCTCGTGATACGAGAGCGGCCCGGATGCCGACGCAGGGATGACCGCTAGTCCGCGACATCTCCCTTCCCAGACGCGATCGTCCCGATCGCAACCAAATTTAAAACTCGAGGTCTAATAGTGCTACTACCCCCAAGTCTACGGGTAACAATGAGCAAAAAGAGGGGGGAAAAAATCCGTTCACTGGAGAAACTCAACTTCAACCTCACGACCAAACAATTAAAACCAGATGAAACAACCAGCTCAAATTCAGACATGTTTGAAAAAATTTTTAACAAGAAGAAATTACAAATTTGGCAACCGATGGAAACGGCTTTGTTTTCGGCAATCTTTTCGGTCCAAGGACAACTGCTGTCGGAGAATGAAGCGACCTCCCACCAACTCCTGTTGTCAGGCCTACGGCGACCTCCTTGGTTCCGCCACGACTGCTTCTGACGAGTGTCCCTTGGCCAACTTATGTTGTCCGGCCTACAGTCCTCTTTTTCTCCGACGACCGCCGCCTGGTATTCGTCCTCTTCCTCTTCGTCGACCACCTAGTCCTCTCCAACGACTGCCTGGTCGTCGTCCTCTTCCTCTCCTTTACCCGCGGTCACTTCTCGGGTGTCGTTATCTTCCCTTTTTTCGTCTCCCATCCTCTCACCAGTGATTCCGCCTACAGTCCCTTTACGCAGAGAATCCCAGATCCTTTCTCGGCCTCTATGAACAGGTCCGTCGTCCCGTTGGACCCCCTGCGTGTTACCTGCAAGCAGAAAATTACCGATTTTGTCGAGCCCTAGCCGCTGCCGCTCCTCACGTCGTAGAGGGATCAGCTATGAAGATCACTGCCCATACACGGGACTGCTCTTCCGACGATCGTCCACTGTCATCACCCGCGCCAAGAACCATCCGAGCTCGGTGAAGAACTGACGACTTACCCCGGCTATCCCAAACCACTCTCTCTCTTTTCCATCTTTGCCTTATGCAAGATACGGGACAGCTCGTCAGCCGTTTCCTCTGCGTAACCCCACGCACCTTGAACCGACCGAGCTCGCCTCTGGGTCTGTCAACTAATCCCGGCTTAATTTCTGGCATACCCTCCACAACGCTCACTAGCTGTGCCCCACCTTACCGGGACCCCTGAAACGAAGTGAAAATTCCCCCGAACAAAATTCCCACCGCCGCCGGTAGCGTCCGCCGACCAACGCTGTATTACAGGTCCGACACCGTGACTTTGTGTAGCTCACAAAAGTCCCTCGACGGTCATCGCCACCAGCAATCCATCGCCAACGACAGACAGCACCAGCACCAACAGTGAGAAAATATCGGGAATAATCGACTTTCAGGTCCTACATCTCCACCATATTGCGAACACCACGTCGTGTATAGGAACGAGTATGGCACACAACTAAACCCCGAAAGAATGTGACAAAAGTCTACTTATAGGGCTAATAAATGTACTCGGCTTCCGTTGCTCTCGTGTTACGAGAGCGGTCCGGATGCCGACGCGGCTATGACCGCGACAATAGGGGAGGTATGGGATAAATGTAACATTTGATGAATGTAACAAATGATTTTAAAAATAGTAAAAATAACTTTGAAATTATGAAATAATTACTCAATATGTGCTTTTTAATGCCCTTTCATATTTGGCAACGTTCGTTGCTATGGCAACAAAACTTCGTCTGCTATTTAAGAAAAAGTGATTTTGAGCCCCAAAATTTTTTTCACGGTGTCCCGTGTTTTTCTTTATCCTGAATGTAATTGTAGTGTAACAAACCCAGCCTTTAACTTTTCTTAACCGTGAACATCTCATCTATCGACCTATTACGGTGAAAAATGTCAAAATGCGATTTGTGAGTGCTTAAAAAGTAATTGTTCAGTGATACCCCCCTGGCGGGTCGGATGTAACAGGTCTTTTTTAAAGAGTAAAAACGAGTTTAAGTAGCCTTTTATGTGTAAAAATCTGTTTCCTTACTCTTTTTTACCTTAAAGACCCCCCATGTTGTGTGATCGTTTCTTTAGTTTTCATGCTAAATGTCAAAAACCGTTTCCGCCGGGTTTTGGCGTCTCTTATGGAGAATACACGGTGTTACATTCATTCGACCTGGTTTGTTAAATGTAACAAAAAAAGTGATTCTACTTTTGATTTTATTTATTATACTTAAAGACTTTGAATAATGTTCTAAAATTTATCGAAGCTAGCCAACATAATTGGGTTCCTAAAAATATTTTTCTCCTGTCATACGATTAAATAGCGGTGGCGCTGTAAATCAAAAACCTCGAAGTGTTACAATTATACCATACCTCCCCTATATATATATGTAATACGAGAATTATTCAATATAATACATTTGACACTGCGAGTTCCTATCCAGTGGTTTACGAACTTCATATCAGCAAGAGTTGTCAAATAGTTGTTTGGTTAGTAGGCTATTCCTAAAATAAATCTAGAGTATTTTAAATTTTTCTGATCCAACGCTATCATCTTCTTAGTTCAAATCAACTCTAGAATGAACAGTTCCAACTCAAGAACATTGTTATTTTAAAATGTTGAAAGATAGTAAGTCTCTCGATAGTAAGTCTCTATATTTTGCCGACATTTCTGGCCATTCGCGAGTCAAAAGCGAGTCCAGTTTCCCCCCTAAAGTGCTTTGAGCCGGCGTGCTAGGGGCGACTCGATGATGGGCAGTAATGTCGGCAAAATATTAGGATTTGCTTTTAATTTTTTAGCTCCGTAACAGTAAGTTGTAAAATATTGAAAGTTAGGTAGATGAAAGATTAGATTCTGGGCTATCTGATGCTTCTTTTATTTTTGATTTTTACCCACCTTGAAAATTTTTTTACTTGTGTTGAAAATTTTCATTTTTGGAAAACCCTCCTTAAAAAATCGTTATTATCTCCTAAAACTATAAGGAATGAAATCTTCGGGTTTATTTTTAACGATTTGTAATATCCTGACGAACAATATAATCTTTCTATTTGTCCAATTTGACCATTTTTAAGAATACCCACAGAAAGACACATCACACGAAACCTGCTATTTTGGACTCCTTGACTCGCGGACTGCTTGTGACATTGATAAAAATCAACGAAATTGTTGCTTTATGTAATACTTACCCACGAAATTCGAATAACAAATTTCGTTGTTTTTTTAAATATTTTAATCGTATATTTAAAAAAACCTTCTTTAGCAATCCAATCGATAATAAAAGATTTGCTATTGAATAGTCAATGAAATACATTTTACATTTGTATTGGTATACAATTAATGGAGAGGGAACAAGAAAAAACAATCATCCCTTCATCAAACTTTAAAGGCGTGAAAATGTGAATCAAAATATGTCGATTTCATCATTTGGCATACAACTAGAGGCTTGTCTTTAAAGCTAAAATATCCAACCAAGCGATCGAATTCTGAACTCCCAGCTTCAACCGAGTGACTGTGAAAACTCAAGGAAAGCATGTAGCGCAGGAAAGCATTGTATTGTGAAGGAGCTCATCTCACAAACAAATAAACACAAAAGTTACAAAATATGGAAACGAAAAAGTACCTTGTTCCCGAGAGAACGAAGTCAGACACGTTACAAAATAGAAAATAAAGAAATAATTCCTAAGACTTCTAGTTTGGAAAAATCTTACGATTGTTTGTAAATTCGTTCGACATTTAACTGAGTGTTGACCTTGATTTGATTAGCTTCTTTCTAAGCAGAGGTAACAAAAAATTCAATGAGGTACTACGCCCCCTTAGCCTACCTCAGACCTTTTTTAGCTCTAGCGTAGTGATGTCGTCAAACAGTAGCTCCTCCAGCAGTTTGTCATCGGACTCTAGCTCTGAGTCTAGTTCTAGTTCGTCCAGCTCAAGTTCAAGTAAGTCCTCAAGCTCTGCTGTTGGGAGAGAGCGTGGTATCAAGAAGTTTACCATTTCTACAGCCAATTCGTCTACGGTAGCAAAATGGGTAGTATCATCTTCAATTTCTCAAGATGTAAAAATAGCGAGAGAGACGTTTAAGCCAAGACTGAAAGGAAACCAGATCTTTTAGTGAACCCAATTATTGATGAATCTCTCTATTTGAGACTTAAATTAGCTAAAGTGCTAAACGCTCGAACGCCTCTAAGGCCAACATTGATCCATCCGAGAGGGCCAGTCTAAAACTTTCTTTCAAGATTTTGGATTTCGCCAAAACCATTACTTTTCCTGTTCAAGCGAAGCCGCCTGAGAAGAAGTACACGTGATGATACTAAGGCAATTCGTTCAACACTCAGAAAACTCTTGAGATCTCTGTACGGCAAGGTTCTGTATTCTCGTCGGCTCAACATACTCTCCCAGATCTACCCTGAGTACGTGAGCTTGTTGGACAACAAGAGGATTTTGGGCCACGGTCAGCATTTATTTGGTTCAAGACTTATGGATCACCTGGTAGCTGAAGCCAGAGTCCAGTCTATTCTCAATGAGATCCGGCCACAACCGACCAGGCCTTCGACTCGCGTAAATGACGGCGCTTCTACTAGTAGAGCAGCTCAACCTACTCAACCCCCACCATCAACTTCGAAGGAAAATGAATTCTTCGGGTGGTATGACAATTGTACTTTAGCCTTTTCTTTTGCGTTTGGTGGTCAAATTTCCCGTAGTTTGAGTGCTTGGAAATTGATAACGAAAGAACCGTGGGTGTTGCAAACGGTTGGTGCCGGTCTCATGTTGGAATTTATGTCCGAGCGTACCCAATCCCATATCCCTGTAAACTCAATTTCTAATTTGTCGCAATGGAGTGCCTGTTACAAAGAGATAAATTCCTTTTTGCTGAAAGGCGCGAAAGTTGAGGTGGGCGCACCGGGTTTCATCAGTGGTATGTTTTTGATTATCAAGAAATTGGGGGGTTTTCGTCCTATAATCAATCTCAAAGGGTTTAATAGATTTATTTTGTTTCGTCACTTTAAAATGGAAGGCATTCAGACGGTTCGGCATATCGTTAGAAAAGGAGATTGGTTCAGCAAGCTTGATCTCAAGGACGCATATCTGACCATGCCCATTCATCACCTTTACAGAAAATTTTTGTGTTTTAAATGGGAAGGGAAGTTTTTTTGTTAGTATGCCTTTTTGTTTAGCCTTCGCCCCCCCCCCCCCCGTGCCTTCACAAAACTCCTACGCCCTGTTGTAGCTTACCTAAGGCAGGATGGGATCCGTTTGGTCATCTATTTGGACGATATTTTAATATTAGCGTCCAAAAGAGAAGAATCTTGCCGGGCCACCCAAAGAGTCAGGAAACTGTTAGAATCCCTGTGTTTCGTGTTAAGCGTTGAAAAGTCAGTCGAAGAGCCGTCTCAATCTATATAATACATAGGTCTAATCATTCAAGCTTTTCCCATGTCCTTCTCGCTAACTGAGAAGAAGGTGTTGGATATTCAGAAACTTTGCAAACATGCCTTAAACTCGAATAGCATTTTTTGGGGGATATTGGGGCTATTTTGGGAAATTTTAACTGGGCAACCCCTGCGGTCCGTTTCGCTCATAACAATTTTCGAAACATCCAAATGCAGTACAATTCTAGTTTAAAAGACGCGAAGGGCGACTACCAATTTCGTATCTCTCTTAACCCTGAAGCCAAAGAAGACTTGTAGTGGCTATCGCATGTAAATTTCTCCCTTGGTAAATAATTTTGCCGACCTCTCCCTCTCTTACGATCTTTTCGGATGCCTTGAATTTTGGATGGGGGCTGTGTGTCAAGATATTAAGACCGGTGGCCCTTGGACCACAGCCGCGAGCACGTGTCATATCAATGGACTTGAATTGCTAGCCGCGCTCAAAGGATTGGTATTTTTCACGGCTTCAATTGCTCGACATTGGTGGAGTTAAGGTTAGACAACACTTCGGCGGTCAGCTACATCAATCGGCTTGGGGGCTGTAGATCAGCGGCATAATTTTCAGTTGCACTTCAAATTGCCACTTGGTGCGAAACGAGAGATTTAGAACTACACGCAATTTTTCTCCCTGGTGTATCAAATTTTCTGGCGGATATAGAGTCAAGGAGCCCCCTAGCCGCTGGCGATTGGAAACTGTCCGTATCAGCTTTCAAGACAATCCCGTCGATTTGGAAAATGGAGGTAGATCTTTTCTCGAGCGAATGGAACTCTCAGCTTCCTACATTCGTAAGCTGCTTCTCACAACCAAAAGCATGGAGAACGGATGCGTTCTCGATGAGCTGGAAGGGCCTTTGAGGGTATGCCTTCCCACCATTCAGCCTAATCCCAATTTGTCTATCGAAGCTCATCAACGACCAAGCATCCATAGTTTTGATCTCCCCATATTGGCCCAGCCAAGCTTGGTTTCCAACCCTCCTGCAGCTAGTAACAGACATCCCGCGTCTATTGAGTCCCAACCCCAGCCAATTGACGTCACCGTTGGGGGAATGCCAACCGTTGACACGGAACGGTTCGATTCGTCTAATTGCTTGGAGACTCTCCGGAATATCCTCCGAAGCCAAGGCCTTCCGCAAGAGGTTACTGAACTTCTCTTGGCAGCCACTTGGGAAAATTCACACTCTGCATATCAATCGGCCTGGAGTTCATGGCGTGATTGGTGCCATCGAGGGGATGTTGATCCCTTGTCGGTTGGCGTAGTCGAAGTACTTAAGTTCCTGACGGATTCTTTCAAAATGGGTAAGTTACAGCTCTTTGAATATTTGTCGTTTAATGCTTTCTACGACTCTGGGTATTGCTCCATCCGGTCTATATGAGATGGGTGAGCACCCAATGGTGGTAAAATTGCTTAAAGGAATCTACAACTCTCGTCCTCCTACTCCAAAATACGATCACACTTGGGAACCGGCGATCGTTCTGAGTCACTTTGATTCTGCGGCGGGCAATGACTTGTCAAATCTGGCCCTTTCGCGCAAACTAGCGACACTTTCGCCCTAACTTCACTACTACGCTGTGGAGAATTAGGGTCCATTCGAGCCGACTCTCTTAATATTTCCCACTCGGAAGCTTCTTTTACCTTGGGCAAGCCTAGGAAGGCCCAGCCTCGGGCCCTTTACAGAGAATTACAGTCGCAGCCTGGCTTCAGAACGAGTTCATTTGTCCGGTGGCTTGTCTAAGAGCGTATATGGCGAAGACAGCGTCGTTTCGTAATTTCAAGAATGCTTCTTATTTATTTATTGCTTCAAACAAACCCCACAACCCGGTATCAAGCTCGATGGTAGGACGTCGGATCAAATACCAGTTGAAAGAGGCCGGAGTTGATACTCAGATTTTTTAGGCTCATTCAACCCGAGGTGCCGCTGCATCAAAGGCCGCGGTTTCCGGCGTCAACATTCAATCTATCTTAAACAAATGGCATTGGGCTGGTGAGTCCACTTTTCCAAATTCTATCGTCGGGAGACGAGACAGCCGGATCTAGTTGGATCGGCGGTGCTCGGTTCAGCAGATCGTGGAATTTCGTCTGACTAGGATTATTTTTCTGTACTAAATATTGGTTTTTGCTGTAAAGACGCTCAGTTAAATGTCGAACGAATTTACAATGTAATGTAAATTACAATTTCAATTACAATGTAAATTGTTCGATCGAGAGAAGCTCGCGACGGACAATTAGGATTGTCTTTAAATGAAAGAGAAGACATTAAACTGTCTTAAATCTCCTCCCACCCCATCCATCTCATTCTAATGCTTTCTCTCTTATTGATTTTTTCAGTCTACCAGATATTGGTTATCAGCAATCCGGTGGTGGAAATTTTTTCCCTAATCGCGGAGGTTATCGAGGTCGCAGAGGAAGAGGAAATTAAGTTTGAAAGATGAAAAGATGCAAATTAGTCTTCTAAAAAACTCCTGAAGTAGGCTAAGGGGGCGTATTACCTCATTGAATTTTTGGTTACCCATGCTTAGAAAGAAGCTAATAAAATCAAGGTCAACACTCAGTTAAATGTCTTCTCTTTCATTTAAAGACAATCCCAATTGTCCGTCGCGAGCTTCGCTCGCTCGAACAATTTACAATTCTGACAGCGTGACGGCTAGAGCGAAAAGAGAGGGAGCAGGGACACTCAGGGTGCTGCTAAAGAGTTTTAATTATTCGAAAATGAAGAATCTTTGAAGGTTTATTTGCAATTTTGCATCAGCCATTCGACAAAAATCTACGACAGTAGACCGCTCTAAGATCATTGCCCCGGCATAGGAACTAGAGAACAGTAGAAAATACGTGGATAAAAAACCCCAGGGCTCTATGGAGATCTCTATGCTTATTCCTGTTAAAACTGATCAAAACACTGTTACTTATTAGTTGGCTAAAGAAACAGACGGTGTAATAGTATGAATGGCTGATTTGTGTGCATTTCACAGAACATATACTGCAATCAAACCTTAATTTCAATATGATTTTAAAGATTTCTAGACTTCTAGTCGTTGTTTTGCTTGTTTTTGTTTAAAAAAAATATACTGACAGTCACGGCCTCTATTCGTACCTATTCGAATTTCTCTCATTTTACCGCAGCTCCCAAGCAGCGTAACCTGGTTTCAATAATAAAGGATCAGTAAATGCTATATGTAATATTTAATTCAAATGTTACGTACCAGAAAATCAGATAACAAATAATGATGGAAAACTTTCGAAAATGTGAATGAAATTTGACAGGCAAAAAGTAACGACAGTATGACAGAAGACAAAACAGCAGAACCGCCCCAACAGAAGTGAGGGGGCGGCGTTATGGCGTGTGGCACCATCTAAACAAGTGATTAACTTGTATTTTTGGGTGAACCCGTAGCTTTTCCAAAGTTAAACTCAACAGTTAAACTAACTTAACATTTTTTTTTATTGTTAACCATACGGTTAAATTAAACTCAACCATTCTAGTTTTGGTACCCGCCAAAACGGACCTTAAAGAATAATAGTTTGACTTGCGGTGTGTATTATCTACAAAAAAAACAGTCAATAATCATCTTAACAGAAAAGAATTACATCAAATGTCGCTAATAGGGCTTTGGGGTGACGAATATTTAGTTTTATGAGAGAGAAGCATTCAAAAATGAATAAAATGTGCGTCAAAAAAAGCCATACCTCTGATAGGATGCATTTAGTAGCTCCCGAGAGAGAACCTCTGGCCAAAATGGCTTGTTACGCAATGTCGACAAAGGATAGTACGCTAGTCTTTTTTACGTTGCATGGTCGATTAGTTCTCCGTCCGATCGTCTATCGAAGATATTCCAAATAAATTAAAAGAATGTGTCCCGCTGCTGTAAAATACGTGCACTATTCCATTTCTCAACCACTCGTTGAACTCCATATCCACGAAAGAGAAATTTGAAAATGTCGTGCATATACACACCCAAAAATTAATTGGATAATGCAGTTTTCCCTTTGTCGTGGCGAAAAATGGTTTTTCCGCGTTTTCCCAGCCGGCCTGTCTGAGAGTGCTAATTTGTTCGGTGATGTATATATTGGTCTACACCTAGCGAAAACCAGCAATTTAACTGGGGCTTATTTTGGATTAAAAATTCGTGTTAAATTTTGGCTTAATTTACTGAAAAGCGAATATAAATCCACGTATACACAAGGTTAAGAACTTTGTATGAATAAAAAATATTTTGGTAAATACTGAAGATGGAGAAATAATTTTTTTTTAACACTAAATCTTAAATTGGCAAGTTTGAGTTCAAGCTCGGAATGGATCGAGACTTCCGTAGTAAACTGGTACATATACTTCTACCGTCTTACTCGCTGCTGCAAGGGCTTCTTTCAAATTATGTTTTCGTTGTATAGAAAGCGCATTTTCGCGAGTCCGGTGCGAGGGCAAAATGCTTAGACACTATTGTGTAGGCCCTACGCCTGTCTAAACGAGATCCTAGATGTTTGTGTAGGGATGTTGTATTCCATGAAAGGGCGCAAAGGCCTTAGATTTGACAGCACCTTCACGTCACAACTGCTGATTAGTAGATTCATTAATCAATTATTTATATGTAATATGAATTGGAATTATTTTTTTTATTATTTTAGAAGTTGTACGTCAAAGGTTTATACCACAAAACCTCGCCCGTCCAAGACTGGAATCACCATCCGTACTGATCGCCTGCTCACAGAGGCAGGTCAGCAATACAAATAAAAACAAACAAAGAATATATTAGATAATAAATATTAAATCGAAGCTGCACAAAAAGAAACTAAGCACAATAAAGAGTTGGGTGGTGGAAATTAGGTTTCCCACACTAAAAATCACACCTGACCTAGAGGATTTGCACAAGGCGCCTACACCTTGCCGCTTTTGATTTGGTACTGGAACAATCTATGAAATCAACATCATATCAACTGACTCTAGTAGAAATCAAATATCATATTTCTGCTTTACAGCAACTTAGTATTTCTATTTGGTTAGGGAACAAATGAACATACTGTAACCTCCAAATCGGGTATTTTAACAGTGTCGCTCGCCTACATGAAATGCTCCTGCTGGTTTTCTAAACGGTCTAAGCTGCCCTGCTCGCATACGATTTTCGCGCACAAAAATGTGGTGGTCCATGGTCTTGCTACGCCCGATGGAGCCCGGTATTACTTAATTTACATCTAATAAATATATATTACATGAACTTTTATATATAAGGAGTACTATAATTTAAAAAAAGGCTATTCTCACTATTTAAATATTTACAATTCTACTATTTACATTTATATTCTCATCTATAAACAATTTTCCTACAGAATCCCGTCGCAGCAACTGATATTCATTTGCTTCCAAACAACCTGCCGCCTGTTACAACTGTTTTTTGGCCGGGGCCCAAAAAAAGAAATGCCAAACAAGCAATTAATGAATTAAATATGGTGCTCCAGACAGTTTCTACAACTGTCCAAGGTTTTCCTATTCCTGTGCTGTGCGGAGGCATTAACATGTTGCGCTCCATTAACAACCGGTGGAGAGCAAACGTTTCGGCAGATTTGGGCGACGATAACTTGATAATAACATACAGAGATAATATCTTTGAAAATACTTTCTTAGATGGCGTGACACTGGCTTTCCTCGATGAGGCTTTTAACGTGTTTCTTTACGAGGGCTTAGCGCGTGCACAAATCGAAGAACCGTACACTGACAACAGTATAGAATCTTAAATATAATAAGCTAAGGAATAACTCTGATATATAAATTATAAGGTAATACATATATATATATATAAACTAATAACTACATATGTGAATTTAATCAGGCAATAGCTCGTCTGTTTTGCAGCCAACTGCTACATGCACTAGTCAGTCGGTGTCTGCGCCATTGCCTGGGTATACATCCGCCGAAGACTCAGACTCTACGTCTACGGCTCAGCCGTCGACAAGTAGTAGCAGTGACGAGTCAGCTGGTGGGGAAGACACCCCCAGGACAGCCTTAAAGCGCAAACTGGCACCATTGAAGTTGCCAGCCAAGAAAGCCAGGGGTGGGAGGCAAACCAAAAAGAAAGCGGTGGACCATCATAACTTTATACCCAAATGTTTTGCTGAAAAATCTGCAAATGAACAAGCAAAAAGTAACTATTTCTAATAAGAATTCATTAGTCATTCTAAATATTTTTGAATTCTGGTTTGTTCAGTGGTTCTTACTTGGGTGGCGGGAGCTACTAACGCAGAGAGGGCACTGGCAAACCATGAAAAGCTCGACCAAGATCATATCAAAGTCAGACCTGAGGATGTGTCAACTCCACTGATTGAAGAAAAATCGATCTTGAAAAATTCTGGAGTTTCTATGTTGGTGGCGCATGGGCATCGGTCGCGAGTCTTGAAAATCACAACGCTTCATGTAGCTTGGGTTATTTAGTAAGTTTAATTAAAACCGCCCAATTTTTTAGTTCCAGTTATAAAAGGGCTTGAGAAAAAGAAAAAAAACTCGTCTACACAAGTCACGAATGTGAAAAAAAAAGATTGGCGATGACGGTTCGGTCTTCTGCAATTCTTGCAGAGAGTGCTGGCTTCAATTTCAATGTGAAGGCCTCAAAGAAAGAAAACCTATTAGTAATAATTATTTTTGCAAAAATTGTTATGCAGAGGCAAAGAAGAAGTAATTTACAGTATTCATAGTTTAAGTTTCGTTTATTTCGCCATTCACTTTTTTGTTACTAATTTTTTGACAATTTTAACTTGTTTAAATTCTCATCATTATTTTGACAACCTATTTTTTATCCTTTTTTATGTTTCTTGACAACTTATTCTTTTCTTTTTTAGTTTTTAAAACCCATGATTTAACTTGAACATTTTTTTTATCCTGCAGCTTGGTTTTTATTTGTATAACATAAATGAATAACAAGATTCTCTTCGGTAATACCTTCAGGTTTCATTTTGCATGTATAATTGAAAAGGTTGATCTTGCAATATATTTCTGTTTTAATATACGTACATAGAGGTCCATTTAGCACGACTTAAGACAAAGAAGAATAACAAAGTATTTTGTATCGTAGTTCCGTTCCGTGTGGCAGGTCTAGGAATTCTTGCACGATTTCTATTTCCGATTTCAATAGAAGTCGGCAAATCAATGGACGTTAAAACGTCTGTTAAGCATTCTTCAGCTATGGTATATGTTATTATTATATATTATAATGTTATTATGTTATATGTTGTATGTTGCTGGATCCTAGGGTCGGCTAAAAGAGATGATGCTTCGTTCGGACCCACAGGCAAATCAATTAATGGATTATGTTCTGAAGATTCGCTCACACATATGTTTTTCATTTTTAACAACGAAATGCTGCCGTGTTGGATCGCGAACATCTTTTTCTTGAGTCAAGTCGAGTCTGGTAAACCTTGGTCATATTTTGGACAGATGAGATCCACCAACATTTGTTGTCTGTAAAAATGAAATTTTAAATCATGTGAAATACTCAACAATAGCAGTAGCCACACATACCAATGAGGTAATCGAAGAATGTTCATTAATAATTGCTAGTGATTCGTTTTGGGTTAAGATCTCCTTGTTGCCATGCAAGAAATTCGTTTACTTCTTCTTGGAGAACTTGTCTCGAGAAGACGTGAAACCGAGTTTTCTTTAGTCTATAAAAAGTTGATAAAGTAAAATACATTTTTTAGCAGCTAGGAATCTAGTATCTATCAGTTTAAGCACTCACTGTCTACAGCATAGTGAACAGAAAGGCAAAATAGTAGATTATAGCCTACCAAATTAAATAAAGGTGCTGTTCTCTTGATTCTCTCATCATTTAACATCGGCGATGTTTCAAATGGAGATGTGGTGACAGCATACCCTTGCATGAAAGAATAAATTCGTTTACTTCTTTTTAGAGAACTTGTCTCGAGAAGACGAGGGACCGAAATGTCTCTATGCTAAAAAAATAAAACGGTTAGATAAAAATATTCACTGGATAAAACCAAAAAAATTTCCACATTTTACCAACGGAAAAGTGGAAGACGGTGGCAGGTGATCTTGCACGAAAGGAGGGTTAACAGTATCTTCAACCATCAATGAGGCTGGCTTTGCTTTACTTGAAACACTCCGCCCTGCTCCATATTGCCGAGGAATGGATTCGTCTGCCTTTCTCCTCTATGAATATAAAATATTACGACGCATATAAAATTTATTAAATATAAAGTTTATTTACTAAACGAATATTGGAAGATAACTCCCTATCAGAAGAATTATTGACGGCTACTTTAGCTGGCAAGGATTTTGAGAATGACGCAGCAGGCCTTCCAAAGAGTATTTGCTCTCATTTCAATATATTTTCATCTTGGTCTATATTGCCGAGGGAGAGACTGGTCAGCATTTCTTCTCTCTAAACACTTATAAAATTACAACACTTGCAGAATTATTAAATAGAAAGCTCATTTACTAAAGGAATAGTGGAAGACTCCCTATTGACAGAATTATCAATAGCTACTTTAGCTGGCAAGAATTTTTAGCCTCACGCAGCAGGCCTTCCAAAGAGATTATTTTTTTCTAGGGAGTAATGGGGAAGAATATTGGCGAAAAATTTTTTTTTCTGAGATATACTGTTACGGTTGTTCCCTCTCCCTCCGATAGATGTCATCCCTAAAGCGAGGCTACCCCGTGATGTATCTGATTATATGAAGAGAGAGAACGAGTTTAGCCACCGTCTCGGACACGACTCGTCCGAGACGGCTACGAATACAAGGGCTTCACCTACAAATTCAGTCTTTTACTAACTGTCTGTCCGTCGTTCGAGCCCGATCCGGCCAGTCTTCGGCGCCGGTTCGTAACAATACGTTTTGTAGATCTCGGCGAGCTGATCATTTTGGTTCATAGGACCATATCCCTGAAATGCAAATTAGACCATGTTTTGAGGGTTCAAAGTCTTGTCTTTCGTGATTGGTCGCGCGCGTCACGTGGCCACAACCGCTCTAGTAGGCGCCACCCCCCATGTTATAAAGATAGGACTTATTTATTTTCCGCCAAAATCGGTTTGACGGAAGTGTTTTAACAAAATTTGAATACCACAGTGATATGTAGAAATTTTTTCTCTACTTTTTAGTTCTAATTGTATTGCAATGTTAGAAATAGCGATTTAGTTATGGCGTGAAATAAAGTACCGCTCGATTTTTCCCCCATGCCCGGTCGTCAAGCAAAAAAAAAAATGGCTACTGGTGGCGCCCCTCTGGTGTGTTGGAAACCCGCACGGAGTTCGCACAACGCGCTGTGAAAACCCTCTGTGTAGGGCACACACTGACGCGGCTTTCCAACACACCAGAGGGGCGCCACCAGTAGCCATTTTCTGTTTGCTTGACGGCTGGACATACCGTCCACATGGGGGAAAATTCGCGCGGTTCTTTGTTTCACGCCATAACTAAATCGCTCTTTCTAACATTGCATTAAAAATAGAACTAAAAAATAGAGAACAATTTTCTACATATCACTGTGGTATTCAAATTTTGTTAAAACACTTCCGTCAAACCGATTTTGGCGGAAAACAAATAAGTCCTATCTTTATAACATGGGGGGTGGCGCCTACTAGAGCGGTTGTGGCCACGTGACGCGCGCGACCAATCACGAAATACCAGACTTTAAACCCTCAAAACATGGTCTAATTTGCATTTCAGACATATGGTCCTATAGAATTAATTGATCAACTCGCCGAGATCTACAAAATGTATATCTCAGAAATTTTCATGATTCTTCCCCATTATGAATAATATGCAACATAATAGAATATAGGGATAGGCACTCAACTGAATAAAAACTACTACCAAAGAAGGTCTTGGATTGGGACTGCCATCTACCAATTCTGTCTTTGCAGCCATTTGAACACTTATTGCTGCTCCACATTGCGAAGAAAAAGATTGATCAGAATTTTTTGCTTTGTCCATATTTTCTATGTATGATGTTTGTTTTGTGAATTAATTACCCGAAGGGTTACTGGCGAAAATTGCATTTCTACACCAGGTCCTAGTTCAGTGTTACATTCATAGATGGCATTAGTATCCTTCTGCGTTCATCGATGGCATTTCGGCAATTGGGTACAAATAAGATACAGGGGGGGGGGTATCTGCTGTTGCCAGTTATATTTGGTAATTAGTTTATAAATAAAAATATCAATTCACACTAGCTAGAAGGGGATAGTATATTTTAAGGTGGTGTATCCTTTTGACTCGAATTTCATATTTCATTTGCTTCCTTCCTGTTAAAGTGTTACCCCGGTTGTTTGGCGAAAAAGGGGGGAAGTCATAGCTACTCAAGCATCCACGACAACGATCGATTCTACATCGAGTGAAAACTACGACAAATGAACTGTGTTCAACATGGACATATGACGAAAATGTTGTTGGCCAAATCGAGGCAAATTCCAACCGACCTGTATAGCATTGCAGTTTGCAACGAGCACATTGACAGCTTGGTTCTGTTTTAAATTTAGAACCTAAAGGTGTGTCATCTTTCTCGCTAATTAAGAACTAATTAGATACATGTAGCATGATAGGAAGAGTTGAGCTTGATGTGAATTATTCCTTCCCAGATCTAGAACATCAGAAGATTTCGGATGGCTAACATAATAAGGAACCTGTTCGACATGGCCTCATGGGGCTCATGAAGACGGGAAAAAATTTATGGGAACGATTGGGAATGTCTTAATGCATTGTATGGGCTATGGGCAGCACGAAAACGGGCGATCGCTATAATTTCAAATTAGGTGTGTGGGGAAAGCGCTGCTCCGTTCCCTCACACCATTCACAATCGGCATTTTATCACGCCTTCAAAGTTTAAATAGATGAAACATGATGTATAATTGGTATGTATAATGGTATGATTGGTATAATTGGTATGTATATATAATTGGTATGCATAATTTCGAATTATACATCATATGGATCAAGTATGAACTCCGCTATCAACTTGGATAACCTGCCCACAAAGTCTCGCGTGTGAACGAAGTCCATTATAAGAATTTTGTATTTTCATTTCTTATAATTTCGGCCTTTTTGTTATTACGTTATTACCTATTTATCCACTCACTTCCCCGAGAAACGAAGTTTTTAATATTTATATATATATATATATTAAAAATTTTCCTAATTATAAAACATGTGTAAAGAATAAAGATACATTCCCCCCTTCGGGTACCTTGTGGCGTGCAAACGCTATCTACAGTTTCTGATTTTCCTGATTTTTTACAACCCCCTCGTATTTTGCCACAGCCATCTGTTGGAGATAAAATGAACTAAAAAATTAAATGTTTCAACTTTCAAAGTCGTACTTGAGAGAATGTCACTTCCTTCTTGCCGGTCCGATAAATCGGTAGAAGCCCTCGGTTCCCACCTACAGTTGGGAGACACTCGGGGCTAAATTATGTCACTAGAAAGCAACAAAAAAAAGCGTTTAGTTTTTTAGTTTAGAAAGCGTTTGGTTTTTTTTAGTTGGAAAAAATACTATGTGAGGCAAAACAGAATTGTAGTTAGTAATAATAAAAAGTAAGATAACTATTCCTTCTTTCGAAATACAGAAAACCAGAGGTATAATATTTTTATTTTGTTAAATAAGAACAAAAGAAAAAAAACATTTTTGACAAATCAGAGAAAATTGGAGATTGTTTACCATCATTCCCATAGACCTAAAGTGTTTAAAATATGGGCTTAGGCAAGAATAGAAATTGTGCAGACTTCAAGCAAAAGAAGTGAATTTTGTATTGAATCAATTCTTTTCGCCATCCATTAAGGGTACAGAACGGTACAAAGGCTGTAGCGATTGTAATCAGGAATCAGCTTACGTCATCAAAGAACCATTTCAAACAACATCCTGATATTTCATCAAGCTTCTCGCTGTTGATTCTTTCAAAGAAAGCCTGATCCAGCCCAGCCAGCAAGAATAAAGGACCATTATCCATGAAGGATTCTTTTCCTTCAGGTTCTACAGGCCTTTACGCCATTTCCCAAACCGAGTTCCAAAACTTTATTGGAAAACGCATCTGGTGGTTCTTATGGGGATCATTACCCCTACACCCCCTCTTCTCCACCAACTTTCCATCCCCTCCCGCGCCCAAACACGCCACCTAGCGACAAAATGTTCCCTTCGTTCAAAGAACGAAAGTCATTTTGTTCCAAATTTAACGAGTGATCAAACTGAAAACACATTATTTTTCTCTTCTTCATTAAATTATAAATTACAAACCAAATAACAAACTAATCCTGAAGGTCCAGCACGAAGTGGATTTATGTGGGAAATGTTGAACCAAGAAAAATTTCTTGGTAAATTATTGGACCAACAGAGCTTCATTAAAGCCGTCCTCATTGACGGGATTTAGATCCAGCCCAGCATGTCATTTATCCAATAGATCATTCATGCCCGCCTCATGGCCTGGAACTGTAGCAAGGAATAATTAGATATTAATAAATTTTTTTCAAACATTTTGATTTTACTTACGATTTCGAGTAATTCGTCGTCTGTTATCTCCTCTTCTTCAACTTCATCTTCGGAATCTGACTGGGGGCTGCAAACAAGTCAATCAAATTTAATTGCCTGGCCAGCGCATCGATGTCCGAGCTTGAATACTCATTAACCACTCCCCGTCTTAATTTATATAGCAAAGCTCGAGCCATGAAAGCTAAATTTAAAAAATTAAACATTGCATTATAGGAATTAAATAAATTATTCACCATCAACTATTCCATTGGCAATAATCTTGAGTTGCTGCTCTACAGTATCAAACGTTTTTTGTTCTCTTCGAAGAAATGAATCAATGCAGCACAACAAAAACAAGCGAATTCCCGTTTCATCAACGGTGTCGATTACACAGATATGAATTCTTTCGTGTGTAATTTTTTTTGTTTTAAATCTTCCTTGAGAAGAATCTGTAAAAAAATAATTTTATTTTATTTTAAAAAGTAAGGCTTGGGTTCTTAATTAATAAATTTGGCAAAAAGTAAAGCTAGGGTATTTAATAAATAAATTTCGCCTTATCTAGAAATCAAGAAAGCCCAACCTAGGATTGCCTTTTACAAAGTATGTGAGTCGCCATTGATCGTGTGTCAAAGACTTGAGTGAGTTAGAAAGTGCGAGTGTATTGGTAAGTTTGTTGTCTAATGTTCTAATGTTAATTTTGTTGCCTTGGTAAATAAGTTGCCTTTTTAAAGGTTACAGTTTCAGAAAAGATATTATGTAATTATTCCATTGCAACTTGGTGGTAATTTCTTTCTTACATTGACATTTATTCCCATTCTCTATGCATATTTCTCTAAGTTACAAATAAGTTATTCAGTTTATGGCCATGAACTTAATCAGATTCTATTTTTTCTATTTAAAGGGATCACTGGATGATTTCATGTAAAGCTTTATTTTATTGGAATCCGTGGCAGTTGACCAAAAGGGTCGAAACTTCAAAAGTCAAGATAATGTTTTCCTTAGTTTTCTTTTAAAATAACAATTTCTTCGTACTCTATCTAAATTTAGTTCTAATTTTAGGTACTTACGAAAGATGACGGAAGACACGGAAGTGTGTCCATGTTTGGGACAAGGAGGGTAATCACCCTGTCTGGGTGCAACCGATCCTTTTCAATTGTGTCTGAAAGTAGGGAACCAGCAAGAAAATTTTTCGCTTGGCTTTTCTTGCTGGAATAATCATAAGCGTCAAACGATGCCATGCCCTTCCCAGCTACCACTATAATAACTTTTATCACTATTTTCAGGTTGCTTGCAGAAACTTCTCTAAAAACGTTATAAAAAATTATAACAAACATAAATATAAGTATCAATAATTATTTCACACTCTTAAAGTTAAATTTTGGGGGAAATCTGCTGAAAGTTTCTGCCCAGTGCCTTTGCTGTCTCGATTTCTAAACTCTTACAATCCGATGCTCGGAAAAGAATGTAGACGTCACGCGTCGGTTCGTTGGTTCCTGAGCATTCCGACTCTGCTAGTCCACAACTACCCGACGGGTAATACTGGCTTGTAGAGTTCTGGCAGCGATGGCCCAATCGCTGGTATTGTGGGCGCAATTCTGATATTGTAAATAGCATGAAAGACAAAGCTACCGGGACTATGGTATGGAAAAAACTTACTTTTTTCTTTATTTGATCCTTTTGGCGCCTCATTGTTTCTTCGATGAATACTCACTTTGGCATCGCACGCCTCGCAAATCTCTGAGTCTTCTGAGTAAAAGCAGTCAAGGAAGGTCACATTTTCCTTTTCAATGCGGTCTTTTACTGAAGGTAATCGATCTAGGTACCCATGGGGCACTTCACGGCTGTCTAGCACTGCGCTGTTTTCTCTTCGAACTCGATCTTCATGGGCCTTTCGTTCCCCACTAGTAATCGGCAAATGAAATTACGCTGTTTGACGGCGAATTTCGCTTTTTCACTCGGAGATTTAGGGGATTTAAAGTTGTAGAGTTCTGGAATGAGTGGTAACAAGCTGTACCAACTGATAAAGCAACAGTGGAGTGGGTGCTAAGATCCTTTCCGACCTACAGCTACCTAAAATCAGGGGAAAAAAGTCAGCCAAAATCGTATTGTCAACAGTTCCGGAGAAAAGCAAGCATGACGAAACTAATGCTGTCAACAATTTGAACATGTCTTCAGAACGGGACAAAAGTATTGTGGAAATCGAAGACAACGACGAAGAAAAATATGAAAAAGACAGCGAGCTGCAAGACTCGGAAGTAGAACATGAAAACTAAAATTTGCCTTAACGTCCTGCAACTGCATTATAAAAATTGTTTGTTTAAGATTAATTATTACTGAATTGCTGTTTTTTACGGTTATCGTATAACTCGTATTTTGTGTTCTTTATGGCAATTAGTGCCATTTACGGATATTTTGAAAACGTGCAATAATGCAATTGTGATAAACAGGAAAATTGAAACACAATTTCGTACAACCAATTTTTGACTAATTTTCCACCTGCTGAACAAGGAATCTGTGGGCGGGCTAATCTCGAACTAACTTAAGTGCAAGTGGCTCCACAATCTACTAGAACATCTACAGGGCCGAATCCATTTACAATCAAAGAAATTGTTGGCATCGATGGGTGTAGCTGGGCATATCTTAATTAGCTTCTCCTATTCCAAAACAGACCCTCCGCCATGTTTGATGGGCGGTCCTTAAATTTAGATGAATTTAGCAGACGAATCGTCTAAAATCCCTTTTTTAGCCCCTTCAAATTTTGCTTCATCTGCTATTGTTTACATTTGTTCTGCGATATTTGGACGAATATGTCGTCCGTTTTAGAATAGGAGGAGCTTTTTACAACTTTTAACCACAATTAGGCATGGTTATATTTGTTTGTAAATTGAACAAACAATATCATGAGAATCTACGTAAAAAACTACGTTTAATGATATGTCTTAACCTAATCTATTTTTCAACAACCCTATTCCAAATCGAACGAATCTCGGCGATTATTTATGCACTTTTATTATTCAATTTATCTCGCTCAATACTACCAAATTAGTACGTTCGTGAGACATTTAGATCTGCAATCAATTTATCCCATAATCTCTAGGTGTAAGGATAGTTGGTTTTCACCCAGAAGGCCCAGGTTCAATTCCCGGTAGAGGGTCCACCTTTTGTTAAACTAAGCTTGATTTGTTTAATTATAGTTCAGCCGTTACGATAATTAGTGCGCGCGTGTTAGTAGTAGCTTAGCTACGCTTAGTGGCTTGAACTAAAGGCCTGATTATTGGGAGATATTAAAATAAACTATACAAGCGGAATGTTTAAAATTTCAATTTTCCTACAACGTTTCACCATTTTGTTCAAATCGTGACAAATTTATACTCGATTTTTAATGGTAGTTGTAAGAATAGAATGCAATAAACGATATGGGTTCTTAAACATACACTGTTAGCTTTTGCAAATAAATATTTGTTCAATCAAAGCATTTTGGGGTTGCGGGCCTAGCTTGACATTAGGCAGTTCAAAAATAGGTTATTAGACTTATAATCTTCCACCCACATAAGCTTTATTAAAAGGCGAAAGATTTATCCGTTTTTGAGTTGGAACCTAGAGCATAAACTTACTACTCAAGTTCCCCTTCAATCATGAAGGGGAACTTGATGGTAGTTTTGTCATATGAGAAAAAACCAACAAGGTAGTCAAGGTCAGAATTTGAAAGAAAGAAACAATTTTCTGTTCTGTATGAAAGAGACCAAAAATTATCAGTTTCCTTAGATATTTCATGCATGTAGAACATGCAACACAGGTCGACACGCAAAGTAGTACTTCATAAATTGCCAGGGAAATAGTAAGGCGTGATTTGATAAATTAGCTGGATCTCGTGTGAAATTGATGTAGTATTTTAAAATTCGTGTTCGGGACTCCTCGTGTTCGGGACAACTATGATCTAACCGTTCAAGCAACGAGAGAGAAAGTTGCGAAGTTTCATCCAGAGTCAGCGATGGGGAGAATTTGCCTGCTTGTAAAATCCGCCGGTTGAACCATCCCGCGACCGAGCACACAGAGTCGGCTTCAACGGATCTGCATCGTGAAGGTATGGCCAGAGTCATAGAAACCTGGTTCCTCAACGTATGGCCAAAAGCCCATGGCAAAAGGGGGACCCTTGTGCGACCCGGCGAGGAACTTTGTAGGGCTCGCACTAGCGCCCCAAGCGGATGTGAAGCGAACTACGTCCTCAGCACCAATCATAATGGGTGCGTTTTCGCGTGAACGCCAGAGTTGAACAACGCGAACCCACGTTGACGGGAAAACACGCGTTGATCCCCTGCGTAGAACTATTGCGTACACGCGAAAACGTACCCAATATGGCTATTCAAAATCGAAAGAATCAATCAGATTACAGCTAACTATTCAGACGAAAGGGAAAACAAAACAAAGTAGAACTTGTTTTTTAAAAATAGTTTTATTGATATTAACTGGATCTGCGTTACAGTTTTGATTTTGCTCATGGTAAATGTTTTTAGACTGAATTCAGTTGTTAAAATACGTTACATTCATGATAATTTTGAGTTTTTCTTCAATTCTGAAGAATCTTTGGACAATAAAATATTTTTAAGGCGTCTAGACTGGAAGTGGAATCGTATTCCGACATATTCCTTGATCAAATACGGAAGGTGAAAAGTCAAGCATTTTGTCGAATCGAATAATGCGGAGATCGCCTTGGTAGCTCAACCAGAGTCGAGCCCGATACTCCTCCCTTAGTCGTAAACCAAGCAAATGGCTGGATCCAGCTGCTGACAAATGGCAGAAAAACAAAGACCATTTATAGCAATACCGTCCCATAATAAACAACCCCAGACTAGACCCTTTAGTGCTTGGGAAATATGTTCTAGGCTAAGGCATTAAAACCGAACTTGCATTCGGAAGAACTAAGTAATCTTCTAATAGTAGATGGACTTGGCAGAGGTAGGAGACGAGTGTTCCTGGCGTGAATATACCCCTTGTTACTCTTCATCTTAAAACGGCGGAGTGAACGACGTACTCGTGCTAGTATTTCATCGAATTGCCTTTAGGGTCCTTGGCAGGATCAATTGCTGCCCTAGTGATGAATGTCCTGAAAGTCATTTGTTCCTAAAATGAATTGTTGGGTTAAACTACAAGATAAGAAGGTACGAATTCTATGTAAAAACAGCAATGAATAACAATCAATTGCATGGTCATAATCGAGTTGTAATACAGCATCATCAATAGTGGTTCAAGAAGTAAATTTTTCAACATCATCATTGGTGAAAGGAAAGAATTGTCAAGTAAAGCGGAAGAAAGTGCGAGTAAAGATTTAAGTTTTCAAACGATTGCTCATTGGAATAGCATCAAGAGGAGTTAATTAAGAATCACTAGTCTAATACGTCGTTGAAAAAAATGTCAGTATAGTGGTAGGAGTTAAAAGTCAATTCACGGCAGCCAATGTTACTAATAAAATCTCCCCAATTGTGGGGCTGCATTCCTGTCCTCCGGCTCAGTTACTTGCGACAACTGGTTACGGACCAGCAAACTCAAACGTCCTCGCACTCGTCAGCGACGATCTCACAGAATACGTTTAATGTGGCACGGTTTTATTCTCCATTGTACCTTGATAAACCGTACTCACCACAGGGGACAAATTCTTGATGTGATGATCCAGTTCATTTCTTTCGCTTACGCCGCCAGAATATTACATTCTTATCGCAATTTGGAGACGTTTGCCAATGATTTCTGTTGACAGAGAACCGAAATTGAAATGATAATCATTTTTTAATAATACAACAGCAATGTACCTGTTCACTGCGTTTCAATGATACCATCTGGCGTTTACGTCTTTCACACTTCCCTTTCATCGTACTATTGAGACGAGGCTTTCGTTCTTCGACTTTAGATCTCGTTTGAAGATACTTTTTGAAAAAAACAGCATTTAGGGCAGAGAGCCGATTGTTGGTCCCCAGTGGTGACGCTGCAGTACTTGCATCTCCACACACCGAAGATGTTTCTACTGCCTCCCATATTGTTTGTGACGTCTGATGTCATCAGTGACACATCGTAGATACCTTCACAATGATTCAAGGCATCGAATTCCGTTAAGATGCTCGACAGCTCGTCAGGGGATGAGAATGAAGTTTTTAAATCCTATTAACCTATTAAAAGAGCGATTGACACTCCATTGAATAAAAGCGACACTTCCGTTCTCTTCATAAGATAGATTGTTTTGTTATAGATACCAGCCCCGGAGCGATCAACAGCAAGAAAGCATGTTGACGGCTTTACTGTAAAACGACGACCACAACTGTGAAGGGAGGTGTACGTTGTCTTTCAAGTAACTGTAGAAATCGTCATCGATCAAAGATTCCGTCTCAAAAACACCTAGAAAGAAAACTGTACTATAGGAATCAAATTCAAGATTTTTTAATGTCAAGATTTAATGAACGCACCAGTAGTGGTCGATGTTAGGATGCGTGCAGGTCGATTTTGCGTTGTTGGTTCACGGTATGCCCTACTCGATGATTTTCTAGGATTCCTTGAATGGTATGGGTTCTTTGATCCACTTTCGGATCCATCAGCAGCTGAAAAAGTTTAAATATGTAAGAATTCGAATGCATTGTTATGAATTAAGCTGAGTTTTTCTTTACTTTTGGAACCCAATGTGATTCCTGTTTCAGTTTCTTGTTGATCAACTGGTTCGGAGTGTTGAGGGAGTTCCTCCAAATGATGTGATTCATTTGACAGACAATCATCTGTAATGACAAAAGTACATGGATTCTCTAACTGCGTCTAATAAACTATTAAGCATCACCCAACAACTAACCAGTATAGGGGGCATCCACGAGTTCAGGAGGGGATGTCTAAAATTCAATATGCTCTTCCTGAAGTGTATCTATTTGACTAGATATATCATTATCCTGTGCCGACACAGAACCTGCTTCAGGAAAGGTGTTGTTGCTTGTAGTCAACAACGGAGAAACAGGTTCTTTAAATGCCTGATGCTTGGGTGCTGAGCACTGGGGAGCATCAACCAGCTGTCGAGTTACTTTCTGTCTTTTGGTCTCTTCTACAAATGTTGATGTTACACTCACACAATTATTGAAGGACTTAATCAACCATTAGTTTAATACCTTTGTGTGATTGGATATTTGAATTCCTTTCCCCAAGAACCTGCTTGCGTTTCTTAGTTTGTGATTCGTCTAATGAAACTAAATTGTTAGCACAGAACTTTAAGGATGTCATCAACTTTCTTATACCTGATGCTAGGAAGTGTTTTGGAATCGCACCAGTCTTCAATTTTCCCAATTTATTCAGGTAAAATACATTTAGAATGGTTTTTCCCTTAACAATATCGTCGTCGTCGTCGAAATGGCGACTGCAGAGTGAGGACGATTTAGACAATACTGTTGATGGAATGCATTTCTGATAAATATCCATTGATGATTTTGGCACAGTGAAATAATGTTGGCTCTCGTTTTCTTGGCCATTTCGTAAACGACAACTTTTTATTGCACATCATATCCTAGGCACCGACATTTCTTCAAATTTAGCACTACCGTCACACAACGCCACGATGACGCCGCAAACCGTAAATCTTGAAATATGGAATTTGAAATTCAAGTGACTGTACTACTTGGTTTATCTTCTCCTCTCTACGTGGCGCTAGTGCAAGCCTGACAAAATTAAGCCACCTCCCCCCAGCGATTCCTCGGCGGGTAGCAAAAGGGTCCCCTCTTTTCCATGGGCTTTTGGCCATACGTTGAGCAACCAGGTTTCTATTAGTCTGGTATGGGTAAAAATTTGGAAAAAGGAAACATGAGTTAACAATTTATATAATCTTAGAATCGCAAAGCTTACTAGCAGCTATTCAAACAATTCAATCGACATCAAGTAGACAAGATAGAGAAAATAGAAAAAGAAGTAGAATCATGACAGAAACATGCGAAAGCGACGAGTTCCCACCTTGCGCAATCTTGCACGACATACCCAACATTTCCAATTTCAATGATCTCTGTAGAGCATTTGCACTTGATAACAAGTCTAGCGTTACACACAATCTAGCTGAATTCGTCAACATAGCTAATCCATCAACTTGGACCGATGACATTAGCTGTAAAGACGTGCGACAAAGTGTGTTCAAATTGTACAAAGAATTGCTGAAAAAAATTAGCACTCTTATTTGTGGATAAGCAGCAGCGGATGCTTCCGTGTTGCACTAGCCAAATACCAATTCGAAAAATCAAAAGATGAGAGCGGTAAAACAACAGTCAACACAACAAAGGAGAAATATCAACTGGTGTTAATCGAGCTTCTTACAAAAGACAAAAAGAATAGTATAGAGCGCCGAACTTGACGCGCAGTTCTAGTCTCTACAGGGAAAAGAAAAGAAATAAAACGCGTTGTTTCTACTTCTAACTCAAAGTTGAGATAGCTCTACAAATACAAATAGAATTTGCGCAATCTTCAAGCTGGTTCTCTACTGGCCTCCACACAAAAATCCCTCGTACGCTTTAACCTATCAAACGTCGCTATCGCCATCAGGAACATTCTTAGTACGCGATATGTGTCTCTTGTGTCCTGGGGCTAAGGCTGTACATGGTTCGGTATCGGTACGGTTCGTACCGATCGCCAATGAGCAATTAATTATTTAGATGAACCATTAATTGTTCAGATTGTTCGGTATAGTTCATCTAAACAATAGTATGTGCAGATGAACAATGTATCGTTCATCTAATTCATATGGCGTATGGTACAGTTCGTACCAAAACGAACCGTGTACAGCCTTACCTGGGGCACTAAAAAGATAAAACACAATGAACTGTTGTACAACTTTCTCAAAGTTACCAGGAAAGTTACCAAGAATGACATTTACTTAAACTATCGAGACAACAGTGCCATCCCAGCCCATCGCCAGTTAAAGGGAACGAGCTTCTTTAGGCTTATTTTACTGCCAACACACTCCGAAGCTAAAGTGAGAACTTCAGTTGACTATGTTACTGGCCTTCTAGTGAATGATACGCTTGCTACCCTAAGTCCGATCACGGCAATATTCTGCACTTACCTTGCAGACGAGACACACTTAAGACCTGATTTGTCTTGCTGTACCTCTGGAGGAGACGCAATTGGGTCATGTGTGAGCTGCATGCATCTTTTTTATTTGATGGAACACCTGAAAAAAGGTGAAGACGTCAAAAAATAAGTCCAGAAAGTCTGCACTACGAGAATTGCGCTAATGTCAGATAAAATGTAAAAAATTTATGGGCCATAAGATACGTGTGAAGAACCAGCAGCTTGCCATTCAAAACATTTTAGAAGAAATGGAGAAAGAACTTTTAGAAACGGGTTCCTGTTAAACTTGTCTAATAACTCTTGATTTCAAAATGAAGTTTGACGCAAAATATTTCAAAGTTTAACCCTAATGTTTTACGGTAAAAGAGGAATGAGTTGGCATGGCGCCATGATCCAGTATTACACGTTAGAAGTCGTTGATGAAGTACGAACTCCTATGCTGAAAAAGATATACATGGACCACATCGTCTCCGATTAAAATAAACAAGACAAAGCAGCCGTGTTTGCTATTCTGGAAGCTGTAATAATGGGTATATATTACTTGAAGCTTCATCAATAACCATGTTCTTGATAAAACCAATTCGTCAGCCTTGAAAGATAAACTTCCCCAGTTGACAAATGTCATGTTAGTGTCTAACAATGCCGGCTGTTATCAAAACTCCATGTTAATTCTCCTATTACCATATTTGTCCTATGCTCATTGCATTCGAGTGTCCCGCATCATTCATACGGAGACGCAAGTTGGGAAATCTGTCCTCGATGCACATTTTGCAAGAGCATCACATGCCATAATGGATTGGGTTCGTGCAGGTAAAAAACCGAATTGAAATGTCTGAGCATACAAAAAATAATTCAGTTTTTTAAAAGAAACGATTGCGTCACGCCGGCTCACATTGTTTCAGTCCTCAGTGCGAAAACATTTTTCAATAGTACTGTAAATTTGATTGAACTGGATCGACAAAAGATTTCTGCATTAGAGAAAAGATTACAACTTCCCTATCTAATTCAGAGTGAAATTGATTGAAAAAGATAGAAAACAACTTCTAAATTCAACATTAATCAACATAATTGTCCAAAGTCTCTTTAACTACTTTCAGGAATATCCCTGTTTCTTACTATATTAGACCGACCGAACATAGGAGACAGTGAACATAGGAGGTACCGTTCTGACCACTCTCACTCTTATATTCTGGGGTTCATTTACAGTATCAGATATTAAGCTGAACAGAACAGATTCAAATATTTGAAGCAAGAAAGCAACAACACATAACTGTGGTTGCGTAAACCAAGAAGCGGTGGCGCTCATCATTACGGAGTTCCTGAATCTCTTTCTTTCAGTTTGACTGGCTGTCTGTTCACTGCCTTCTTGCTGGTATGTTGCGTTCTTATCGCTTGTCTGGATATTACCTTACAATATAAGAGTTCAAACTTCTTATTGATTCTCAAATTCTCTATCATTTTGACATACGTACTTTAATAAAAATGTATATTAGAAAACATAAAAAATGGCATTGCATTACTACATACAGGAATAGGGCATTGCTTCATCAACTACAGTTCTAATCACACACAAAACACATATAATGAATTATAATATCGACTTTAACAAAAGAGCAAGAGAGATATTCAATTAGAATACAGACGGTTAGAAACGTTTTGTTTTGTTAAATGAATTTGATTAGCATATGATATGGTATTTGTGGTAGGTAAGATATAGACTAGATGAAGGATGGCGTCGTGGCGTCGTGTGATTGCCATCATATGAGGAGGAAAGTGGTTTAGTACATGAGGAAAAGTTTCTTTGGAGTACCCACATCGCCTACAACGCTCATCTCCGTCGCCAAACCTACGGGTAGCGTTATGCGGGACACAGTCAATACGGGCTCGGTGGATAAAGCACCAGACAGCAAAACGGGTGAATTTTCCATTCCGCAGCATGTGATTGGATGTGGTTCATCTTGAAGTGACGTCGATAACATTCCCATGGATCGGCTTGGAGAAGATACGTCGATAGCATGTATTATATACACAGTCACATTGTATCGTACTTGAATGATTATTTGAGTCACTAAATTAATTTTACTCTGATGGTACGTTTAAAAAAAATTATTTGCCGAAAACAACATTTAAATTTTGTGGTTAGGTTGCGTAGTAATTAGGACGTCCAGCTTCCTCCCAATTTTCGGTTAATTTTTGCATATCAATGGAAATTGTATCAAAAGATTTACATCGAGTTTCTTCCATGCCGTGCGGCACCCAACTCGATGTTCCGAAATTAACTGCTTCGTCACAATTGAAGCCGCGGTTAAAGCCGGCGTCATAACTGTGACTGAAAGTGATCATAGACTCGCCGGCTCTTTGGATGACGCGGTTAAAGGGGATTGAATGTTCCTGTAAAACTAACGGCGATATAACTAAGCTTTTGTGCCTAAAAGAAGAAATCGTTCCTCAGTCGATCCCAGTTGAAGACACAAGAGACCACTAGACAGACTGAATCAACAGCTTTCAACTCCGAATGCCACACTCAATCTGGTCCTGGTGCAGTATCTAACATTCGTGCTAGTCGGCTACCGCTACCGCCACATCCGTTTAAGTTTTTGAAATCCATGGTCATTCTTCAAATTTTTTAGAACTGAGACTGTTGCGCCAGATCTTGCAGCATTGGTGGCCCAGCTGCAATTAGGTGCTGGGCAACTGCAGGGCCAGGAGGGTGCAGCGAGATCAGAAAGTCTTTATCCTCGTCAATTTCAAGTTCATCTATCTTCAGCAGAGTAGGGGGACGATACAGCCGCACATGTGTCCAGCAAGCAGCACAAATTCAATCGGAGGATACAAGGCTGCAGTCATCTGAAGGGTTAAAGATTATTCCACCCTCAGACACCTTGCCAGAGTACCCCCTAGTGATTAATTCCCAGAGTTAATCCGGACCGAAGGCTAGTTAGTCGGTCGCGACCCCTAATTTACTCAAGGCTGTCTAGTGAGAAGCACAGAGAACTGGCTATATCGTTTTGATTGTTTCATGTATTCTGATAATTGAATTAGGTGGATGGATAGATAGATAGATAGAAATATCGTATGCAACGAGAGTCATATGCCCGGTCTCGTCCATTTATCTCATGGTGTTTCAGGAAAGAAGGGGTAGTGGGAGCTCTGCTGGCCGGGTTGGTTACCTGAAGATCGCTATTAAGCCAGTAGTTGTACAGCACACGACTATCCTCCCCTTCCCCCCATCCGGAGCGCTTATTCTCCGGAAGAAGAGATAGAGAAGAGAACAGGAAAGACAAAAGTAGTGATTGTGAAGAGAGAGTGCAATCTGCACTCATTAGAGGAGGATGGGGTTGCTTGGGAAATGGGTTCAATTCAATTGGGCAGCGATTACGTTTTGATTTCTCCAAGGCGTAATGTACACCAGATTCGCCGGTTGCCTGAACACGTCGTTCTACCAAAATGTTCAATTCTGATATGGATAGTCGAAATTGGAACGTATTTACGAGGGCTTCTGACCAAAAATACCACTTTTCATGATTATGACTTCTGGGAACATTCACATAATACGTCACACGTTTATCGGCTTTTATTTTTTTACCCCTCACCCCCCCCCCCCCCCTTGATCACAGCCCGTAACTGTGGTCATTCCAATCGGGACTCTAGCTTTATCGTCTCGCGACAGAAAACCTGTTAACTCTTGTAAGAAAGAGCATACGATTGAACTCAACTATAATATATTAACCACCTTCTCTTTCATTAGTTTCACTCATATACATTAGCACATTTATTGATTGAATGCAGGTACTTAAGTTAACATAGTTAACCCGGGCAGCATTGCGAGCTTGCCCCAGTGTTGTACCAATATCGTAAACTGTATGTGCGATTTCGGATTTCCAGTTTGAGCCCAATATCGTAGCAATAATGAAATTTCGCCTGGGCCGGGCTCTAGGCGATGCAAAAAGGGACATGGGTGCGATGCTGGAAATCCAAAACGGGTCCACTATACATTTTTCAGATTCGGGCCATGATCGGTAATCCATTTTGTAGTAACCGGGAATATCCTAGCGTGATGACGGTTTCCTTACATTGCTCCAACACTGTATTTGAGACTTCGGCGAAGCCAGATTGGAGCAATGCAAGGAAACCGTCATCACGCCAGGATATTCCCGGTTACTACAAAATGGATTTCCGATCATCGAGATGAAACTCCTTTCAAGGCTGGGAAAAAAGGGAAAAACCACATTTTAGCTTACTATGTACATAGTTATTAAAGAATCAAACGAACCTTTTGGGGTTTTCGGAGCTTTCATATACGTCAAATATGCCTTTGCTGCTTTTTTGCTCTTCTTCTTATTAGATTCCGAACCTGATGATGGTATCCCTAAGCGTTTGATTTTCTTCTTCTGTCCGCGTCCGCCTGGAGCTACACTTTCGTCTATTTCTTCTTGACTGTCTGCACCCATTCTCAAAAATGGTGATCTAAAGACGAGTTCAAAAACACCTAACTGTATACACGGACCTATTGCTAATGATAAAAAACAAAAATTAATTTAGCATGAACTCGCATGATCAACTTATCACATCACCTTTGCGTGACTATTGAAGCCCCAAATGGCCAAACCTGGGACAGCTGACTGGATGAATGGGCTCAAAGTTGCAGATAGGTCTTTTGCTAAGACTAACAAAAGAAAATGTTTTTAGGTGTGAAACCGGTGAATGACTTACAAAATCACCTTGCTTGGGGATAAAACAAGTAGTGGGAAACCCCTCGGTTTATCAAACGATATGAAAATCAGTGTGATATACAAATATCTGGTGAAAACAGCAATTAAATAATACAATCTATTAACCAAATAATATTTAATTATAACTATCTTACCAGCACATAAGAAAAAAGCGGTTTGCTTTAGAGTCATAAAATCCAAATCACACGTGGAAAGCAGTCAAGCAGTAAGCAGACGACGTGAAAACTCACGATTCACGAAGAATGAAAAAATAGAGTAAAATAATGTATTACAGCGCCACCACCAGATGGAAAATCCTGATGTAAGACAAGCACGACCCACAAACAAAGGAGCGATTGCCCTCCTCTTTTACTTTTTCTTGAAAGTGACATTCAAAATTTTAAAAAAAGTAGCCTAGAGAATTAAAATAACAGTGAAAAAACCTTGATAAGCTTATTGGAAAAGTTTTTATTTCCAATGAAAGGCACCAATAATATATATCATCATAATATATATTCTTTGAAATAATAATGGTGTATGCTGCTTTTCCAGATTCAATGTTTCGATGCATAGTTCCCTAGACTGAAATTCAAAGCTTGTATTAGAAAACCGTAAGGTTGAAGTTTGAAATAGTTAATTTTACCTACAAATCTGTGTTCAATAACGGCAGAATGAAACAACCGTTATCAATTGGCATTACCCAGCATTTTGCACGAAGCCGAAAATCGCTAACTGACCAAACATGTAAGTAATTTGACAGACCTGCTGATTTGTAAATATTGACGGTTTTCGATTCCATTGGCTTCTTGAAAACTTTTCCAGTGATATTTGTATCATTAAAACCATACACTTTGATTACTAATCCGTTTTCGCACAGGTAAAACGAATCAGATCTGGTTTTTGCTTTCACGTTTTTCATGTCCAGTGCAGTTTTTTCTTGAGTGCTGAAAATTGAAGGAGAAACTTGTTGATCGAATGTAGAAATGTGTCCCAGTTCGGAAATTCTTTTCACTATCTGTGCCAAAGGTTTGTTTGGAGATCTTATGAGGTTTTTTAACTTCCCGAGATAGTTTTCAAACGGAAACGCAGAGAATCAATCAAGTGGACCGTGTTTGACGCATTCATCACTCAAGTGTATGAGTGAATGATCATTGTAAATTAGGTGGTTCACACCATAAATCTTTCAAAATTTGAAGACGAAGTACTTCAAAAGATCACCAGCCAAAGTTGCATACTTGCTGCATAGAGTTGGTGCTACTAAGATTCGGATAGCAAAATGAAGGTACAGGAAGTGCTCATATTTTTCAGGAGACAAATTATCCTTCAGAATTGCTGGACCAGAATAGAGGAGAAACGATATTAGCTCCACAGCTTTCCATTTCTTGATGTGTGCAATAGATGTTGGTATTCGGTAAAATTCCTTGGGGTACGTTTTTCTATTATTGCGTAGTCTTTTATCGATGTTTGTCCTTTCTCGAATACCAAGCTTGTGTTTTAGTTTCTTTTTGTGCCAAAGTCCAGTCCAGATTAAAATAAGCCGTTTAAAGACACCAAGCAAGACAAGGTGCATGTAGTCCAGCGGGAAGGCAGAAATCATATCAATATTTAATTGAAGAAATGGGCTAGTTCCTACGTGGTGATTTTTGTGAATCTTTTTGCGAAATGAAGTGTCGGTTCGTAGAACGAGATTTTCAAGTTTTGCAAATACCATACAACTATGCTCTAGGATGTGAGTGCCTTTTTGAGTACATCGTTCACTAGCACCATAACCAGTGTGACCTTTAATGGACTTCACAAATTGTCTGGCAGGGGCATCACAAATTATTGCTTCGAGCTTAATAGTGTACTGAACTCCATTAAATTCTAGGCCATTTTTTTCAAGCTGCAACATTTCTACAAGGAACGGTCCCAAGAATTCTTCAGCGATTTTCGGTTTTCCTTTTTCTCCATAAATGCTGACGACAAAAGGCTCGCTGTCCGAAGTACTAATGACTCGACACAAGATTTTGGCCACATCTCAATAGTATGCGTCTTGAAAATGGTAATGCCATTAATACTAATATGAAGTTTTATGACATGGCCAAGTGGATCATTTACTCCCTTTTTCAGTTTTCTCAAAATTCCGTCACGCAATGAAAAATGGTGAAAAATGACTTCTTTCCTACTTTCTTAGTTGTTGTTTTCAATATTGTTCTGGGGTCTGTTGGGATATCGTGCCCCAAATCCTGAATCAACTCGCAACATCACCTAAAGCACTAAGTGACAGGCCCTTTTTCGAATACAAGAGAGCTAATCGTTGCAAAATGTCTTCTTGGGTGAGTGGCTGGCTAGAATTATGACCATTTGCAGCAAATAATGCCTCTTGCTCGTCACCCTCTTCTCTTTCTTCCCCCTCTTCTATTTCTTCTCTCTCACTGCTATTTTCCGTCTCAGAATTAATGATAATCTGTAGATTATTTCGAATCTCAAAGTGATGATCGGCAGCGTCATTGCTAGAATCACCAAAGCGGGCATTCTGAAAAGCATCTTCATCTTGGTTTCCAGACTGTGCTGAAGCGACTGGATCATGCTGGCCATGCGAATGAAGGTCTTTCGGCAAAACAGCTACACCACTGAATACCGTTTGAAAATAATATATAAAGTACGAGATTTTTTGGACAAGTTTCATACAAGGATTCTAGGCTACAGAGGAGCTTGGCCCAACATTGGTTTCACCTGGCTTTTACGAGTTTCACGGACAAGTCTCATACAAGGATTCCAGGCTACAGAGAAGCTTGGCCCAACATTGGTTTCATCTAGCTTTCACGAGTTTTACGGACAAGTTTCATACAAGAATTTCAGGCTACAGAGGAGCTTGGCCCAACATGGGATTTATTTGGGGATCGCGAGACTTTTGGGGCAAGTCTATCCAGGTAGCAAATGAAGTCAGCTCACATCTGTTTTGTGTCAATAGGCAAAAAATTAATCAAATTGACGTCAATTTGCCGCCAATTTGCACCATTTTATGTCTTTTGACACTAACCACACTAATCCAAAATATTGCAGACAGAGTATAGGGTACACGAACTGTCAGATTTACTACATACCTAGTTTTTGACGGGCCAATATTTTGAGAATCTGGTCATTTTTGTTTCACTTTGTCCAGCACATTTTTCATATCACAGTTTACTCTATATCTTTTGGCTGATGTCGACTGTCTTGACATTTTTAAATGCAAAAATTGTCAATCGTATTTAAGAAAAACGGTGACACTGAACGAAAGAGGTTGTGAAGTTAACGTTTAAACAGCCGTCTGCTAGTTCGAACAACGTGATATTCCATAACCCCGATTTGGTCCGTCAGACAATGTCAGATGGAAACAAAAAGCTTAAATATTTATGGAAAAAGTCCGTTCCGTACCGTTGCTCCTATTTCAGCTCTTTACTTCATAAACTAAATGTTTTCCCAACCAAGCAGTAAATAAAAAAGAACCATAAAACATTTGCAATGAAATATGTATTATGTTATCAATCAGCCTTGAGCACGAGGATGGGGAGGCTGAAGACTTCGTCTGCGAAGGAATTCTGCAAGTGCCACTTCTCTTAGCTCAGCATAACATTCTGCACAATTGTAAAATAGATGTAAGATAATGAAACACATGAAATGGACAGATAGTAAAGTAAACTCACCTCCTGTGGCATGCACTCTTCCAGGAAAGAGCTGGATTCTTTGCCCATGGATATTAACTTCAATATCCATAACAAGATTTGGATCCATAAATTGCAGAGGATTTACTCTACGGACGTCGATACACCAGTAATCTTCTGCAGGCCCAGTTTCTCCCACCCAAAAAACCAGAGCCCAGCGTGTAAACCCCGGGTTCCAGTAATCGTCATTGTACGCCCCACGAAATTCTTCGTTTTCTTCAGATTCGTCACTTGACCATTCATTCTCTGATTCTGAACTTGGTTTGTCCCCACAATGCTGCATCCCAAAAAAACCGTGATGGAGGAAATATACCACGATTAGCCATTACTGATCAGTAAAATGTATCCTTTTAGCAGAAATAGTGTATGCGGGGCTGAATATGTAAACAGTTGGAAGCAGCATTGCCTCATGTCTATAAATATCGTACAAAATATGACTTCAATCAACCCCAAAATAAGATCTAAAATCAATGTTGGGCCGAAGTCATTTATAGCCTGGAATCCTTGTATGAGACTTGTTCAAAAAATCCCGTGAAAGCTAGATGAAACTAATGTTGGGCCGAGGTCATTTATAGCCTAGATTCCCCATACAAGACTTGTTCAAAAAATCCCGTGAAAGCCAGATGAAACCAACAATGGGCCGATGTCATTTATAGCCTGGAATCCCCATACAAGACTTGGTAAAAAAATCCTGTGAAACACAGGTAAAACCAATGTTGGGCCGAGGTCCTTTATAGCCTAGATTCCCCATACAAGACTTGGTTAGATATAGATTTTGTATAGAAATATATAGAAAATTTATAGAAAATGTATATAAAATCTACAAATTTTTCGTCACTTTATAATCACTTTCTAATAAATTTTTAACTGGGATATCTGATGTTGTCCGGGATAAGTGTAAATGCATTATAGTGATTAGACATTACCCAATCTGCGTGAGATTAAGCTCGAGAGAGCAACAAGCGACGGGAGAAGCGTGGTGGAGTAGCAGACGCTGCCTCGGTACTACACAGCACCCCCTCTGCTGTCAGGCAAAAACATATTTGGGCTGGGTTGCAACGCTTCGGGAAAAGCGAAGCTAACAAAACCAACTACATTTGGCCCGAGAATCGAAGAAATCATTTCGAAAACTTTATGGTCGCAGCGCAAAACTTTCCAGTGACGTGATGAGAATGGTGGTCATTCTGGGTGCGAATAAGTCTAACCTGAAATCACCAATTCAGTTCTATTATCTTTTTTGAACAGTAGGATACTACAATTCATAAAATATGCTAGTATAATAGATCCACTTCGTTCTGGACCTTCAGGATTATATAAGTTATTTGATTTGTTATTTAAAATTTAATTAATAAAAGGAAATAATAATGATTATGTCGTCAAGTCTGCTAGTTGAATAGCTTCTTTCCATTTTTCCGTTAAACTCTTGGGAGGAAGTTGGAATATGTAATTTTTTTTTTCAGTTTTCTTTGTTGTGAAACACCGCATAAAAATACTTGATCTTTTTAAATAGTGTTTTCAGTTTCATCCCTCGGTAAAATTTTAAATACGAAGATAACTCTCGTTCTCTTACAGCATGGCCTACTATAGGTTAAGGCCGCGTAACTCGCCAATTTTCTTTACTCCCATGTTAATTTTTTTAACTTCATAAGAAAGGGGAGAAAAAATTGGAAGGGTATCTTACATTACTTTTTACCTGAAACCCTTATTTTAAAATACATTTTGTTTTTTGATTACGTTTTTGGCCGGAGAAGTCTGCTCGCGCACACTGTCTTGCGACAGCCGTTCGAACGGTATTGCGGATCCCCATGTTTAAACGGCTACCCTAGTTTTGTTTGTAAATGTTCACCAGGCCAGATGGCGCGCACATTTTATACAAATGTTTCTTTATCTTAAACTAGATGGCACTCGCAAGCGAACTTCTCTGTCAGTTAAACGGCTCCCTGTTATGCTATGCCGAAGATGCAACTGAGCATCTTCGGAAAGCTAAGACTCTTCCTCAGTTCTCATCCTCTGCCATCTGACCAAGTCTCTCGACCCATGCACCGACATCTTCTGATGATGCGCCTGGGAAATATAGGATCCTATCCAAATCTGTACGGGAATCAGCCGTTAACCGTCCAACAAGATTTTCCAACTCATTTTGTCGATTCGTTTGATTTAATGTAGCTTCTGCATGGTTATCATTCTGATGCCGAATGCTAGCCGTCAAAGCTGCCAAGGCTTGCATTAATTCCTCGTGACCTCCCATTTTACGTTTCGGTATTGGGCGTTGAGAACCACCGAGATCTTGCAATAAAGGGTTAAGGGGAAATCCTCTATGACTCCTAGTTAGAATTCTGTTTTCCCTCATAGAATGATATAAATATGGAATTCGAAGTCAAAGATTGGCCGTCTATTAAGAACTCACCCTCATGTATTTCTATTTCACGCTCAAAGTCTACCTCACCTTCAACATCTGACCAAAAATTCACGGTGTTATTATTCAAGGATAATTCAACAGAGAAAATTTCAGATAAAAACCCTTCAAGGAAGAGGGAATGAAAAAGGGAATAACAGATATAGACCATACAGATTTGAGAAGAGAGCTTATAATAAGCACTAGAGAACTTAAAAAAAAGATGATTTGGTCAAGAGCTCTTGTTCCGTTTTCTGGGCCTACATTAAGAATAGTATGATCGTTTTTTTCTTTCAAACAAGTTTATTAATACCGGCAAAAACATAACATTTATTTTTTAGACAATTTTAAAGTTTTGTAGCCGGTAACAGGCCGGACTTTAACTTTTTTTTTTGGGGGGGGGGGGACTTTTTGGGGGCAGACGTAGTACGGGGAGCTGGGCGGGAAATGGAGGGCTTTCCCACTTGCGGTAAGCAGCCGGCAACAGGCATGGGAAGTTCCCTGGGTTTCCATGGAGGCGGTGGTTCCAGCAGGGCCGCAGAGACGGGGACTGGACGTCGGGGGCACGGACGGCTGGTCGGAATGAACTCTGTAGCCGTCGAAGGAGGAATTTGGCGAGGGGGGACAGATAAATTAGGGCGGGAAGTGGATTGAAGGGGTGCAGATTCATCCGTTTCAGACATATGAATCTTTAAAAAAAGTTTTAATTACTACTTATCGATTAAACTTAATTATATTATAATCAATTACGTAATTTGTCTCCACAACCCACTTGTGGAGGTGATCTTCTACTATTTGACTAATAGCTTGCATGAATCTCTCGGGGGTCGGTTCCCCAGTTGATTTATTTTTTAGGCAATTTTAAATTTTTGTAGCCGGTAACAGGCCGGACTTCTTTGGGGGGGGGGAGACTTTTTGAGGGCAGACGTAGTACGGTGAGCTGGGCGGGAAGTGGAGGGTTCCCCCACTTGCGGTAAGCAGCCGGTAACAGGCATGGGTAGTTCCCTGGGTTTCCATGCTGGTGGTGGTTCCAGCAGGGCCACAGAGACGGGGACTGGACGTCGGGGGCACAGACGGCTGGACTGAATGAACTCTTTAGCCGTCGAAGGGCGAGTGGGGACAGATAAATTAGGACGGGGAATGGATTGAAGGGGCGCAGACTCATCCATTTCAAAAATTTCAATCTTTAAATTTTTTTTAAATTACTACTTATCGATTTAACTTAATTATGTTATAATGAATTACGTGATTAATTTTAACAACCCATTTCTGGAGGTGATCTTATACTATTTGACTAATAGCTTGCATGAATCTTACGGGGATCGGTTCCCCAGTTGATTCAGCATAGGTCTTAAGGCTCGCAATATCAATCGCGAGCCTAAACATTATGTTTCGCTTCACCCTAGAACTGTGAAGTAACCTACAAACGTATCTATTTGATCTTTGTCGACAAGATTGGATGCTGCCACCTCGTTGTTTTCAATCAACTGATCGACGGGTTGTTCGTCTTCACTAGGTAAAGGGTCTTGTACTTCTTCGTCGAAGATCACCTGAATGACTATTTGATCCTCTTATTCAATAACTACAGGGACTTCCTCTTGTATCAATCGACGAAAACCACCACGAAGCATGCGCGTGGGATGCGCTGTCGCTTTTCGCGACTATTTCTACGAGTAGGCATAAGTAGGGGTAGTAGTTTTAGTATTCTTTAAATGGACTCTCAAACCCCAAAGACCAGCTACGACAAATACCTCAATAGGGGATCGAAATGGAATTCAATATGGCGGACCCATGAAGCATGGACCTACCAAATACTAGTATGGATTTCATTTTCAAAAGACTGACACCTCAAATAACAGAATCCGACAGAAAATTCCCAAACTTTCAAATTTTACCAGAATTCCAACAATCTACAAATGGGGGATATATATATGATATATATCTGATATATATATACCCCATACATACGTATGGAGGACATATCAGTTAATATGGGTGGATAAGATTCACTGGGTAGAGGAATCGAAAAAGGATTTAATATGGCGGACCCATGAAGCATGGACCTGCACATACTAGTGTGGGCTTCTCGATTCCAAGAGACACTTTGAATACCAACAAATTCGTGAATCTAAACACCAACTTTTCACCCACATAGGTATTTTATCCCTGAGGGACTTAGCAATCTAAATCAACCGAAGGTTTAGGGGTCTTTAACGCGATAGGCTCCACTCTCTCTGAGGCCCCCCAAAAGCTTTATTGTCGCCAATTTCCACCAATAGGAGACGAAAACGTGATAAATAACCAAATATTCTACATTGAAGTTAAATTTATGAAAATATTGAATGACAAAGCTACTAATTAAGGTTAGGCACCTTTTGGCACAATAAAATGTCAAACCTTTTTTACATTTATGGTATTTCCATCAGAAATAAGACGAAAAAGTGGCCATCTTTGATTTAACTTTTTTTTTTTTTTTTTTTTTTTTTTTTTTTGTGAACATTTGAATCAAGGTGCGTTCGAAAGTTCAAAAATTAAGTAAAAAGTAATTAATTTTTAACAGGGAGAATAAAGAAAAAAGATCCTTTCTGTGATTTATCTAATTATTATGTAATTAAACTGAATTTATATTGTTAATATACGATTGAATATTTTTTTTCAAAAGTTCTGAAGCGTTAACATAAATCCCGAAGGCGCCCAAGGGGCTTTATCAATTAACAGGTGGATGACAAATATATCAATTGATAAAAGACGATAAAATTAACTGGTTCTGGACTCAGATCTCGCCGCTGCCACCAAAATGTCACGCAAATTCCACCGTCACGTCACAAAGAATAAGATAAATATTCAAAGGAAGTCGTCTTTACTTTCAACCGAATCTATTTAATTGAGCAATCACTGAGAAGACTAAAATACACACGACGAGAAACATCACGACACACTTTTCTACACGACCGTCCGCCACTCTCATCTTTCTCGTTTCGTCTTCCTTTCTCCTGCGCCACGAGCGCCATCTATCCATCTAAACATACTATCCAAATATACTATGCTAATCACGCCATACGGCAACGTCATACATACGTCTCATCACACAGCAGTTCAACATATATTACAACAACGGGGAACAATGTCCACTTATATCCCTCAAAAGCAAGGTATCTCCATTGAGTAGATTGATTGTAGTATGGAAACATACTAATTTCTGTTTTATTTCATTTTAGACGTTCTATACAGTTCTATACAGTTGAAAGCTTATGTAAGTTTTCTTAAGCTGGTCGTTGGGTGCTGATACTACCTTAGCCATGTGAAAGCAACGGGCATTCACAATATAAATAATGTGGATAAATTCCATCTGTTTTGAAAAGATCCCTTCGGTATAACCTTTGGGCTATTTATGTGGTGCTTTTTCATGAGAGTGATATGATATGAAATGTTTATGAAAGTTCCAATTAAGATGAAATCCATTTTTTGCGTTAATTTTAAGGGTTTAACATCTAGGTTATTGAATTTCTCCGTTAATGACCGGGGGATATTAGAAAACCATTCCCAGTCTTAAAGTTTCAAGGGGCGAATCTCATTTTGACGTAGATTGATAGTAGATTTATACAGTTTTCTTTAACTGATGTCCACCCATGACCACAGCTCATTGCATTTTTTATTTGTGGCTTAAATTAGTATATATTATAGTCATAATAACCACAAAGTACATATTACAAGGGCAAACATGTTCATTAGCATGTTTTGAATTCCTTTAACATGCTTCATGGGTCTCCTTCAAAGTTAATGTACTTTAATCGTTCTTTTTTTTGTGTGTGCAGAGAGTCTACCACAGAACTGAAACTTCTGATGCTGGGCCCAGCTGTTCACAAAAAGGAATGACTCCAATAAAGGCGTCAACACGTATACCCAGTATATTTACGAGTTTTTAACCATTCACAAACATCTCTTTGTGTCGTGTTTAATATTTCATGTATGGTTGAGTCTGTTTACTACTGACTACGCTTCTCAGCAACAACCCTTATGAAACCTATGTATCCAGCCTTTAAGTCCGATGACTTTCTTTGAACGATCTCTTGCCAAGTTCGTAAGGAGGAAATTTGTCAGTTAACACATATTTTCAGTTTCTCATCGATACACTGTTATGTAAGTAACTGCTTTCATTTGTCATCTGAAACCAAAACAGATGTTTGAAAGAACGTGAAACCGATCTTACAGTTTTTCACTTACTTTACTTACTTAATTTAAACCAGAATAGACGAGATTCAATTCGGATGGCGCATGTCAGTTGTTTGGGTCGGTAGTCATTTTGAGTAGTAAATGGAGGAGATAGGTGAAAAAACCATATGACTACATGTGTTAAAGTATGGTCACCTTCACTGAATGCAAATAACTTTATTTCAACAAAGCATGATATTTAGCAATCAATCAAACTTATGACAAACAATACAGAAATACCTTTCAACTGAACCATGTTGTAACTTACAAAAAAAAAACCTTTTGAGATCCAAAAGGCACGCGGAGAAGAGTAAGCCCTGCCAATCTATCACTCACGTTCGTCTGCTCTGGAAGACTGTACTAAACAGCATCTCCCCTCGCATTCGCCCGGAGGATAGATTGGTGGGTTTGGCTAAATACTATCAACAATAGGGGCGAAATGTCCCTTTTCGCCGATGACATCGCGATCTACTTCACCGCCAAGACGAAGGAAGAGGCAGAGAGACCACTCCAGGACCTACTAGAAAAGAAAGAAGAATAGGCAATTAAATGGAACTTTTAGTTTTCCGTGGAAACATGTGCTTCGCTCACATTCACAAAGAAAAGGAAAAGTCAACCAGAACACCGATTCAAACTCATTGGTGCCACCATTAGTGAAGTTCTCCAATACAAATTCCGAGGAATCATATTGGTCTGGGAACTCCACACCAAGACAATCATTTACAAAATAGAGAAGCGAGCTAACTTAATCCGTAAGTTGACATACGGAAAGAATACATTGAAACTGCCACTCCTGATCCGTATCTTCAATGCCATTATCCGGAGCGCGTACGACTATGTCTCGTTCATCCTTGGACCCATGCCTAAGACAAGAATCAACAAGATTCATCAAGCCCAAAACCGAATTCTGCTCATCATACTTGGCTGCTTTAGATCCACCCAAGAGCTCTACTAAACATCGAAACCGGCATCCACCCAGCTGAAAGCAAATGGGAACAACTAGCAAACAGATACCTTATCAAACTTAACGAAACACAATGGAACGCAGCGTATGACACAGTACAACAACTAACTAAAGCAACGGCGAAATGGAAACCCAACAGCACCCATGCAGCCATTCTACACCTGAGGAAACCAGACCCGACAACTATCCCCCGTCTCGCATACTCCTAAAGTTGAACCTCCCCGCCATAGAAACACTTACACATGCCCACCAAATACTTTCCACTCAAGAAAAAGGAAGCACTCAACTCAACTGGAACAGCCCAACCTTCCTGTCTCTTACTTCACTACAAGACCCCAACCACCTAGCAATCTACACTGATGGATCAGTGTGCGAGTCTTCCAAAACATGAAAAGGAGTCAATCCGAATTTCCAAGTAAATTCCTTGGTTTAAAGGTTCCTCCTTAATCCCACCAAAAGTTTTGTCGCAGAACTATATGCCATAAGGCAAGCGCAAGCCCTCTACTACCTGAACGAGCATTAAATTCCCTCAGTTACTATATTCACTGACTCCAAATCAGCTGTTCAAACCATTTCGAACTTCAGATGGGAAGCAAGTCCAGCTGTACCTGAATTAATTAATCAAATTAGAAATCTTAATTCATCGGGGACCCAAATCACATCAATGTGGATACCATAACATGTGTTGATACCAGGAAACGGAGTTGCTGACCAACTGGCCATCGACATCCGAAAAGCCGAAAACAGGACCTGGGAAAATACAATCAAAAATAAATTAGACACCAACAAATCATCAACAATGTCAAAATTAAACACAAGAACATCACCTTCAAGAAACTGAAAACACAATCAACAAACATAGCAGTGACTCAAGGAAACGAGACTGGATTCCCTGGCACAACAACAAGAAACGGAATATCCAAATAGAAATGATTATTCGATTACGCAGCGGGCAAAACAAACTAAATCACTTCATGAGTAGATTGGACTCCGAAACACTTGATGAATGTCCCCACGGGTGCCCAGAGCAAGAGGACGCGCCACATGGGCTCCTTAACTGACAAGAATATTCTGAAGCGAGGGACAACTTGGAACGGAAACTCCTCCCCCTCAACATACCGATCGACGTACCAACCCTACTAGGACTGAATGGCTTCATCCCTAAACACACGCAAAGAAAAATAGTGGCTTCCCTCATAGCCTTCCTTCTTGAAACACATCTTATTGAATGAATTTTATTCAACCGTCCAATTCTGTTATTTCTGTTATTTCCCCCTCCCCCTCCTCTTGTCTATTGTTGCCTTTCGTATTATGTAATTACAACAAAATATCAATAAACTGAAGCGAAGTTGTGTAAGGGACGCCCATGGCGACCCGTAAACTATCACCAGTGGCAACCAGCCTTGGCCAGTGGCGCCTATCGTATCAAATCAAATCTCAATGCCCCAACTTTCAAATCTTGAGAATCTTATAGCGGATTTTTTGAGGCGTTTAAGGAATGTTTTCCTTCGAGGTGACTTATTCCTAAAATGCACCACTTAGTGCACTATCCTCGTTTTATTAGAGAAATTGGTCCTTTGGGAGCTGTGTGGTGCATGCGGTACGAGGCCAAACATGCTTATTTTAAATCCCTTCAAAGACGGAGTGGTAACTGGAATAATCATCCCTAGTCGCTGTCTTACAGACATGAACAATAGATGTGTCATAACATGAAACTAAAATAAGCAAAAAATTTTCTTAAATTTCAAACTATCGTACCAAATCAAAGTATTTTGTCATTTGCTTATTTTTCTTATTACGCTGGGCAGATTGCTCAGTATTTTGACCTAGACAATGTACTTTCTTTTGTTGAAAGCTATTCTTGGATACTAATAGGATCAACTTAATTCCGAGTAAATGAGTCTGTCGTAATTTTACAGGGTCTTCGTCGTGCATATTTTGGTTTGATTGTTTATATTATTGGAAAAAAAAAGTTTGCGTTTGTTTGCAAATTTTTTCAAACCAATCGGTTTGACACACTTTACCAAGCATTTCGAATCTGCCAAAGCAGTGACTTTTTCCAAATGGTTGTCGACCCAACTTAAGTCGTCGACTTTCGGTTTTATTCAATGAACGTCCCTGGTTTTGTAACCCCTTATGATTTATTCGGTGATCTATTTGTGGTAACTAAAGTTGAATTTAGAGATATACTTTTGCAACAGTTTTCGGTCGCATACTTGTGTCAAATGTAACATTGTTAGACTCTGTAACCCTTGCTGCATTTCATCGTAAGATTCTAACAAACAAACCTTTTCACTACCACTGAGCCAACGAGATAGTTGTATGTTTTCTGACTATGATAAGAAAAACAATTATTATTACTCAGTTGTAATATACAGATAAGGAGTTTGCATCTGAATATAAAAACCAAAATTGGATCGTGAAATGTATAAACTGGGTCGATGTAAAAATAACCTTGCATTTTTTCTTGGGGGTGAAAGTTTGATCTTCTGAAATATTTCAATAATAGACAATGGTTCATTAGAGTAGCTTTGAATTGTGAAATACAACTGTGCCTTTTCCGTTGTTGACATCAGTCGAGTTATGTCGTCTGAATACGTTGCCAATTTTCCTAAAGAACCGATTTCCGAAGTCGAATATTGTGAAATAGTGGAGGCAAGTTAATTTTTAACCTAGAACAAATTGCAATAACCGATAAGTTACATGAACTTTGAACTATTTTATACGAATGATCATTTTTAAAAACCTTTCCAAAAAATAAGCGTATTTACTATTTCAAAAATGAAATTCAAATTCGATTTAAAGGGAAAACTTATTTTAAAAATATCATTTAGTTGAAAAAAATTTTTCAACTCATATAACCTATTCCTTGTCATATTTGACGTAAGTCTACCAAAAATGAATGCGTTTGGATTTACAGTATTCGTACAATTTAATTTATTGTCAAGGACTACGTGAGAAATTTTCCCCCACCACCCGCCGCTCTTTACATGGGTTCTTATGGCGGCTACCACATTTTTTAGTTAGTCATATTAAGCGACCTATTATACCTAAAAATTGCCATGGGGTCTCAAAAAATACAGAATAATATTATAAAAAGCTTCATTTATGTCGGTATATTTCAATTTGATAATTATTTGCTTATTTAGTCCATAACTGAGGACGCCGGATTAAATATGAAGGTAATAGCTTTGCCATTGTCCGCTACGAAAGATGGCGCTACTGGAAACTCCCCTGGCAGACGGATTTTTCTTTCAAAAATTTGTACAGACTCACTCTGGAGTCTTTTTCCGTAGTGCTAACATTTTTGTATGTTATGTTAACCAATATTTTAGCACGAGAGTGATTTTCGAGTTCAAAAAAGATAAATAACAATTAGTCTGAGGGAACTTAAGTAGCGCCACCATCACACAGCGGACAATGGCAAAACTATAGTGCTCGGACTCAATCTGGCGTCCGTCCTTAGTTATGGGCTAAATAAGCAAGTGATGATAAAATTGAAGAATTCCGACATAGATAAAGTAATTTATAAATTTATTCTAGATTTTTTGAGACCCCACGCACATTTCTAGGACTGATGGGTCGCTTAATATGATTAACAAAAGAATGAAGTAGCCGCCATAAGAGCCCATGTTAAGAGCGGCGGGTGGCGGGGTGAAATTTCTAAGGTAGTCCTTGACAATAAATTAAGTTGCATGAATACTGTACGTCTGATTACGTTCATATTTGTTAAATATATTTGAAACATTATATGGAATGTGTTGTATGAGTTAAAAAAAATTATGTTCTGTTATAATGCATTTTAAATAAGTTCCCCCATAAAATCAATTTTCAATGACTTTTTAGAAATAGTAAATATATTTATTTTTCGGAAGGGTTTTACAATATGACTATTTATACTTAAAATTCTTAAGTTAATGTAAAAAATCTGTTATTGCCATTAGTTCTAGGTAACCCCATGTTTACGGATAACTTTCCTCCACTATAAAATCGGAAACAACCATACTTGTAATGGATAAGATTGGTTTACGACGTGTGCATTCGTTAACCGGCATTTCAAAAGATCGATTGCCGTAGGGGGGGGGGTTGTCCAGAAACCGAAGGTATCAAACGAAATCCGATGGCTACCTTTGGATTTCGATGGTTAAATCTCTTCGACTTCCGGTACCCTTTTTACCAGTCTGAGAAAATCACAGAGACTCTCATGAGAATCTCAATTTTTCGGACTGAGATTTAGAATCTCATGAGACTTTTTTGTCCTTTTTTTCAAAAATTTTTAACTGCAGTGTTAAGTTTATTGGGTGAGAAAAAGTAGAAAATGCTATCGTTCTGGCGGGCTCTTCTTTCGGTAGCATTTGCTGCCGATTTTTTTAAACGGTATCACTCCTTGATATTTGTTAGTTGTTGTTTCCAATTTGAAGTAGCTATTGGTTTCAATTATCGGTAGCAATATGTAGGGGAGAGGTGTACCAGTTAGCTTACTTTTTTTTCCTTCATAAAATCTTTCCCGGTATTTTTATATTTTTCTGACAAATTCTAAAAAAATAGAGAAAAAATGTAGCTACACCATACATCTTTCGAAGTCTTTGAATAATTGCTTTTTTGGTCAAAGATATTAATTTTAAAAAACAAAAACGGAATGCCATCATGCCAGATTATTATGAAATCTCATTTTCAATGTCAGTATAACTAATGAAGATACAGCCTTGTAGATTTTTTTCATGAAACATCATGCCGGTTTCTACTACTGTCGTGATTTTGAATATCCGTTGTGTTTTAGTGAATTAAATTTGTCGTTTAAAAAGTGGGGTGACCAATGCCCCCTCTCCCTATCTCTTTCTCTCTCTACGGCAAAACAGAGTATACAACTTTTTTCACGGCAAATTTAATTTATAATAATTTAATGCATTGGTCACCCCGACTTTTTTTTAACGACAAATTTAATTTACTAAAACCAAACGGATATTTTTCAAAATCACGGTAGTTAGGGAAACAGGCAAAATGTTTTAGGAAAAAAATATACAAGGCTGTAGCTTTATTCTTTACTGACATTGCATTTATAATTTCATGAAAACCTCTCAGTTAGGTAGGAAAGAAATGAATTTTCAATTTAATATGTCAGGTCGCGTACAGCCTTGGCCTCATTAGATTTTCGGACAGAAAAAAATCAGGGGGTTTACCAAACTTACTAACTATTCACACACAAAAAAATTCCAGCATGTTTAGTTTTGCTGGGGACGGCGCGCGAGGGTAATTAACAAGCAAAAGAGTGGGAGGGTGTAAACAATTTTGGTGGGTACTGTATATCTACACTGAAAAAATTAAAATGCATTTCAATTCATAAAACATGTGTGAAAAGAATAATGATAAATGATTAGATAACAATTTTGAACCAATATACTAAATTACTTTTACTATTAATATTTTTTGTTCTATTCTATAGAATTTAACTTTTGGGCCTAAGTAATTGATTAGTAACGAAATTGAAACAACTACTTAGATTGGTAGTAATACTTAAGTATTATTAAGTAATCTTAAGGAGTCGTTTCCAATTCGTTACTTAAAGCAAAATGTGAGTATATACGAGCACTAAAAAAAATTTGTCTTCTGGGTACTCGCATTCCGTCTTCCAACCTTTGCTGTGGTGTTCGGGTCTACCAGCTGATGGCCCCTGGCTATTTTAGACCTATAATGACCCCCCAGTTGTCTGAGGCTCTCTGGTCAGCACGATTCCCCTTGGTTCACTGTCTCATTGTTCTCCGGTCTAATACAGTAAGAACATAACATTTGCCCCTTTTTATTACTCGAAGTCAAACGAATATCAGTTATGGATGTCATAACTCGCAACTTGAGTTATAAAGAAAAATAATTAAAAAGGAAAGTTCAAACTTATTTATTTAAAACCCATGCAAAACGAAAATAGCAGGCAAGCGTGAACCAAAGAATAAGAACTTCATTATTTATTTTCGTTATAACATCCATCTGCTTGAGAAGACTCAATTCCTGTCACAAACGATCTCCTGCTTCACGAATTGTTTTGAAGACGGCAGTAGCACTGTAAACATATGATTGAAACGATAAATCATTTGTTGGCAGCCAAAAGCGGATGCATCGGCGGAGGCGACGGCCTGTTGACGGGTTGAGCAATGGTAACGGGAGGTGGCATTGGGGCGGTAAAGGCGGAGGCAGAGGCCGGTGGCAAATCGTCCGATTTTCAAATCTGAGAGTGCGATGGATTTTTGCAAATGTTGCTCCATATTCTGTTTTCAAATAACTAATTATCCCTTCAGGAGGTACTCCTGAAGGCTTCTAAGGCATTACGCCGCGACCACCCGAAGAAAAAAAACATTATTTTCCCGAGACAAGTAGCGCCATCTATTGAGAAAAATATCGTCCGAAATCGAAAGATTTATTTCGTTTATTAACCAAATAAATTTCTAACAACTTCATTTTGTGTTATAAACTTCTGTTCTTTATGCTTACAATTCAATGATAAAAATAATAAATAATAGCATTTAGGTATATAAAATTTTAAAGTAAAATGACCCTACTTTACCGATACAAAATACTGTCTGAGCGGCTCACTTTAAATGAATTTCAAAATACTAAAGGAATAGAACAAGGACTAACGTATAGATTAAAACATGAATGAAAGCTCTCAAATTAGAAACAAAAAATTTCTAAATGAAAGCAAATAACGATGTAAAGGTAATCTAGCCAATCAATCAGATGGAAAAAACCTGGTTTGGAAATGGTATACTTTTACAACATGGAACCGGAAACATAATTATATCAATCGACGCGTATTGATCTGCTCTTTCAGTTTCGTGCGTTTTGAGTTCATAAAGCGCTCGAAATCACAAGTAAGGTTAATTTACATTTAGTTGTTGACAATCGTTTTGACAGCTGACTACGGCGATGCTAAACTTAATTTGGGGAAAAATATATATCTTTGGACTCTTAGAACTCGTTTTCTCTCCCAATAATTCCCGGACATAAAAAAGCGTATCGGGAAAGATCGTAAATCTTCGTGCTAAATCGTTCAAATTTAGTGAATTTTTCTCTTCTTTACGAAAAAATAATATTTTCTCTAAAACGAACTAATACGTTCTCTAAATCAAAATAAGCGTGAATCTTTGATTCAAATTCTTATTTTCTTCCAATTTTCCAATTTTCCGTTTTTGACTTTTAAAAACCCTTGTTTCTTTTAACCGTTAAATAAATACTCTACAACAAAACGAATGTGAATCTTCGGGAATTTTTCCTAGAGGAAACAATTCTACATCACCTCCTGAAGGTCTAACCACAAATGTGGCTTTATTAATACGAATTTCGAAAAATTTTTTTTTAAATTCTATTATATTCACAAAATACGTTTAGGCCAAGTGAAGAGTGATAAATGGATTGCAATATTAGAAGAAAACAATGCACTTCGAGCTGGTACGGGGCTGTCGTAAAGGTGGACCTACTAGTCTCCACTAGATGGCCACAAATACAAGTGGGAAGTGCTCATCTGTCAATTGCTCTCTTATTGTATTCTGCCGTCCCGCTGTCAAGAACTTGTACCCCCGATCGCCTGAATACTACGAGTACTCATCAACTGGTGTTCTGTCTATTTAATGCGTGGACGCGGCCGACACCTAGGTCCGTCGATGCACAACAGGGGCTGAATTTAGCGACCAGTCGAATCTGTGGTGCCCACTTTTCTAGAGATAGTTTTTCCTTGGGAACCACGAAGTTCTTGCAACAAGTCGTTCCTAGCGTTTTTCCTAAGAAACCAATAGCAACGAGAACTGATGGTCCATCAAATGCTAAAAAAAGAAAGTAAGAAGGTAAGACATTGAGGCTTGTTGTGTCGCAATATTTTTAACAATAAATATTTTGATCAAAAGTCATAATCTTCTAATTAGAAATTTTTACAATCTACCAACAATTGGTGGGCGAAATAGAACCAAATGTGCCTCCTTCTGTTGAAACATACGCCTAACATAGGTCCTTCCATTGGAAAATGGAAATACCATTCATTGTAACTTCAATCTGCGAGTATCAAGAGAACCTTGATGAAGAAGCCAGTACCAGTGGGGAACCACTGATAAAAATAAAAACGTCGCAAACGTATTACAACTTCCTTCAGTAAAAAAAATGATCCCGCTGAAGTAAATGCCCGAAAAAGAAATCCATTAAGAAATTTGAGACATCAACTGGAAAATGAAAAAAAAGTTACGAGCAGAAGTTGAGAAACTAATAACCTTACCTCTGCTGAAGAAATGCTAGGAAGATAATCGAATTCATACACTTTTGCCAATTTTGGGAGAAGCCGATGTGTGGTCAACACTTCTTTTGGACCAGGTATAGTGGTATTCTTGACTCACTCTTATGCCCATACTCTTTTTGTTGAAGCTAATTAAAGACTTATAGCTAAGTACATAATCGGTACACGTGGATGTCAGTTCACTTTTACTGTATTCAAAAAGACGACCTTACCACAGGTAGAACATATATCAAGTGAGAGACTTTCAGACAGAGCAAAAGCACAGGTGGTGACAAGATAGCAGACAAGAGTACGACCACAGCTAGAGCCACCTATCGGTAGACATCAGGATACGTTAACAGGTGCCCAGTTTGAATTTAGCCTCAACACTTTTTACCAGGCCTCGCCAACTATTGTCTTAGCTATTTAACTACGGAAAACCAGTAAGAAAGAATGAAGATTTAGTCAAATCACCATAAAGTATTCCATAGTTTTCCATCAAGAAGTCCTCGAACTTACGAGATGGTGCGTGATAAAGGTTTACTGATTCTGTCGTCTTCTAAAACCCTTCATGCGTACACGGGAATTTCGTATGGTGAATCTGTGTTTACACACCTAATGAAAAGAAAAATGATGAAAATCTGAAAATTTTAAAGGAACTTGATCAAGAACCACGTGTGAAAATTTAATTTTTTTACTTTCCCAACTAAATCATTAATGTACTTAGGACTGATACCTCGTAATATGGAAGCTTCTGTGGTCAAATTCAAAGCAGGATATGTTATTAGAACTCTAGCGAAAGAGACGTGTGGCGATTGCATTCAGAACCTTGAACGTAGGTCTCCACCTGTTCATCTTGCCTCCAGATCCAATTTTAAGGTACATGTCACTTGAAATGTTACTGTACATAAGTAATGTTAATGTCTTTACTGCAGACCGTGGTGTATTGCTGTATCCAAGCGATAATAAAGATCAAGATAATGGACAATTTACAAATTTGTTGATGTTGTCTTACCACGTCTCTCAAGTGGCAGTCATCTACTCGATCACACTGTTCAGTTTCTCTCTCATCGTTTGCTGAAATGCCTAGACTTCAGTTGTGGCAAAACTACTTCCACTGGTTGCAAATCACACAATGATGAAATTGTAGATTGTATATACTACGAAAGTTTGTATCCCCAATTTTAAAAAATCATGGGCAAGTTGCTACAGAACTAGGACATGGTAAACCAATCACAAAACAAACCTGCCAAAATGAAAGTATTAAAATTGATCCATCAGTACGCTGGGCCGGGCGACAACAACACGAAAATAATCAAGAAAAAAAAGCCGGCCTGTGGAAGGGAGAGAGAGACATGATGGTGATGATGGATTACTTATGACGGGCGGTCACTTGTGAGTCGAGTTCTTTCAATTTCTCCTTCCTCTCGGCCTGGTTGTGTCCCTCGCACTGCAGGTCCGTCAGCGACGACTCGGCGCCCGTCAACTAATCTTCAAAGTCCTTCATATTGGCGTGCAGCGTGCGCCAGGTCGTTAGCGACTGGTGCACTCGACTGGAAAAAGTGGAGTACAGAGTCGGTTGAATGACGACTGCCCAAAAACCGATGTAAATTTTGCCGAATTTCTTATTACGCTTGCTTCTCGGCGAACGTGCGGTTCAGTAGGGTCCGTTCCTCCCTCAATTTGTCCAGGTCGCCCTGTATCTGCTCCTTTTGCTGGACGGCCTCGACGGCTTCGACGGCGTCGTCCTTTTCGCAGTTATAGGTATCGACATCGCCTTTGAGCGTGTTCAAGGCGGATTTAACGGCCTGCATCAAAAGATGGCGATGTGAACCAAATTTGAAATGTAGGTCACGAGCAAGAGAGGAGAGAGGACAAGACCATACCTTGACGGAATCCTTCTGGCCGCTGAGCTGCTCGTAGTGCCTCAAGTTGAGAGGCGGACTATGCATCTGTCGGGAAACGGAAGGGAAACGATGGCTTCGCGTAGTTTGTTGACGCGAGTCACGAAACGGCCCGCCCATGATGTCGTCGGACGGATCCTCGGCAGCGCAGGCCAAAGCCGACGATTCCTTCGTCTGAAAGTCGACGAATTGTCGCTGTAGATCCTGCCAGCGTATCGTAAACGAGCTGATCAACGCCTGGTATTCGACGACTTGCTGCTCCTTCAACTTGCCAGCCACTTCGCTAAGTTGGCGGATATCGCACTGACGCCGGTTCAGCTCCTCTTCCAGCGACTGATTTGTTTTCAAAAATTAAAAAAGGAAGAAGAAAAGAAACGATGAAAAACGAAACCGGCGGAACGAAAATCCATCACAGACACACAAGCAAGCTATCGTTTACAAAAGAATCAACACAAGAACGACGGCTGGCCTATGGTTTCCTGCTTAGCTGACCGGCTGTGGCTACGCCCGATCAAATGGCCGCGGCTCGAAATAAGCTGATAGAGAGTCACGCTATCTTTCCACTCAGTCAAATAATCGTTGCAATGCGGGAAACGCGAGACTCTTTTCCCTTCTTGGTTCCACAATGCGATCCGAGTTGTTTGTGCGACGCACCGGCCCGTCTACCCATCTATCCATTTCGGAGAAGCCAAACGAACCGAACGACGTAGATCCATCGTTAGCCGACACAAATCGATCGATCTGACAAGACTCAAGTCTCAAATCGGTCCAAAGCGCAAAAAAAGGCGGCCAAATTTCACCTCAAGTTGAGATTGATCGTTGATACGACCCTGGACCTGCTGGCGCCCTTCGCGCAGAACCGCTTCCACCTCGGTTTTGGTATCGCTAAGCTAGCGTAAAAGCGCTGCGAAACGTCCGGAAATAACACAAAACGGTTTTTGGTGTCAAGAGAGACGACAATGTAGAGCAGAGATAGAAAAAATGGGGTTACAATGAAATTGTTTAGTTGTCCTTCAATGGCCTCGCAATCGTCGGAAGCCAATTCAATGTAGCACATGCTTTGCTCGAGATCTCGCAAGATTCTCAGAATACGCTCTAGTCGCGGTTCCAACTCTGACGGATTCTGGAACTTTCGAAACTTGTTCCTGACGTCTTCTAGTGTTGACTAGAACACGGTGGAAGATAAAAGCATTGAAGCGGTTGGAAAGCATGAATATTAGCCCCCGATTAAGTAGAGGAAATTCGGCTTACCTCGATAAATGACAGCTGCTCTTGTAGGCATTAGGCAGCCTCTTTTCGGTCCTCGGCTTCGTAGTCTTCCTCCTCGTGACATGAAAGTATTTTTTGGGGGTTAGGCGGCAAAAGCTCAACTTTATTTGGGTATTTGGTGGCCATGAAAAGGGCCGATTGAGATAGTAGAGATTGGAGATGTCTAATCGCGTTCACCACGAATACGACGGGCAAGTTGGATGTCCTTGGGCATGATGGTGACTCGCTTGGCGTGGATGGCGCACAAGTTGGTGTCTTCGAAAAGACCCACCAAGTAAGCCTCGCTGGCCTCCTGAAGGGCCATCACGGCCGAGCTCTGGAAACGCAAGTCGGTCGCAAGTCGGGAGGGAAGATTCGTAAAACGAACGTCAGAGCAGTTTACTTTACTTTACTTTAAAATAAAAGTTTAAAAAAAGTTGAAGCTTTTTCAACTAGTTTGTTAACTCCTCAGCCACATTCCTCTTCACAAAAGAACTTCCCGCCTTTGCCTTCTTGCCTTTCTTTTCCAAACGGTTTTCGGGCGACAACAGAACCGTTTTCTGAAATAAAATAAATAGAGCTGAGTTGAGTATACAGCGTTATGTACTTCAAATCGCACCAAAATATGGAAACAAGGCGAACTAGTCAGCAGCGGCAAATATTCATTTGTTGGTATATCTGCTAATGTTAGGAATTTTTTTTTATCGGAAAAAGATGCTATAAGAAAAATAAAATTTTCTTTGTGTCGAATGTATTCAAATGGTTGATCAATTTCGCTTATTTAGACAGTTTGACTTTCGTTTCTTTAACATTTGGAGGCCCTGAAAAGGGCCGTTTGGGTTGAGATGCCTAAAGTTCAGATAATATACTTGGTGCTTGTATACTTGGTGACGGCTTTTGTGCCTTCTGACACGGCGTGCTTGGCCAGGCAAATACAGACGGACGGCCGTCTGGATTTCCCAGGATGTGATGGTCGAACGCTTGTTGTAGTGAACCAAACGGGAAGATTCGCCGGCGATGCGCTCGAAAATGTCGTTGACGAAGTCGTTCATGATGGTCATGGCTTTGGAGGAGATGCCAATGTCGGGGTGGACCTGCTTCAACACTTTGTAGATGTAAATGGCGTAGCTCTCCTTCCTCTTGCGCTTTTTCTTCTTGTCTCCCTTGGCGATGTTTTTCTGTGCCTTACCGGCCTTCTTCACGGCCTTTCCACTAACTTTGGGGGGCATTTTGAAACTTTGGTTTTCAGTAGAGTTAAAACTGATGTGACGAATAAGAAAATGATCCGACTATATATATTCGGAGCGACCGTTCCCTCAGAACAGAAGTAGCCAAATCTGACGAAATAGTTTCTCTCAGATTCCCACACAACTGAGCTCTGCGCGAGTTAAATCCTGTTAACGAAACTCAAACCGATTGGGGGATGGGGAGGCCGCCGAGACCGTGTTGTTGGCTACCAATGGAGACTACCAATATTTTCACTCTGATTTCGTTTCCATCCTTTCTTTCCAATTACTATTTAAGCCTCGTGTTTTCTGATTTAGATGTATAGTTCGTTCCTAGAATTTAGCGACCGTTTCATTACTCAGCCCTACTCAACATGTTCTAAAGCTAATTCATCATGTCTGGTCGTGGGAAAGGTGGTACATAAGGAAAGTTGGAAGACCCGTTCGAGCAGGGCCGGACTCCAGTTCCCCGTCGGTCGTATCCATCGTATGCTCCGTATGAGCAAAACAGGCCGAATGACCTTCTCAGATCTGTCCTTCCCAGCCCCCTCAAGGACGCCTGTCCCCCTCCTTCGCCTTGCAAATGGTGAAATAGTAGGCCCTACATCACGGCCCGACAATCTAAAAATGATGAGACATTTTGAAATTTAAAGCTTTTACTTTAAATTTTAAAATGGTAAATTCTCTGGTAAAAGCATAGACCTAAACCCAGCTACCTCTCACCAGACGTATGAGCTTTCAAAGGAACAAATTCCAGAAAGAATTATTTCAAGTCGATAAAAACACAGCATCAAGACAAAAATGTCAGAAAGCGTCTGCTACTCTGCTGATTGTTGCCAATTTGCCGCAATATACACCTTTCAGACATTCGGCCATTCGGATGATGCACCGCGCCATAGACCAAGTACGGGTACTGATTTTTCCCTAAACACGCCAAGGTTGCCAAGTATAGAAATCTCACTTGATTTTCCCGGTTAAATTTTGCAGTGGATCCTGCTGGGGCTTATTTTTTGGATGACTGTGTAAGGAAATGTAAACTACATTTTTGAATTTGGTTTCGAGAATCAAATTCCTTGTTTTTTAGGTAATATTTGAAACCAACATTCTTACTATTTATGATAGTATTTATTGTATTATCGATTTTCTTATTGTCGTGTTTTGATTATATCATGACAGGCATGGCCGTCGCAGCCGACTTTGAGTTTTACCGTCTTTCGGCATATGCCAAAAGTTTAGTGCCGATTGAACGACAACTTTACCTCGAGAAACTGTCAAAACTAGGTTGTAATGACCCTTATTTGTTCCCTCCAGACGTTTGGAAATCGACACAACTACCAAACATTGACGAGCATGACGTGTTTAGGCATTTAATAGCCAAACATAGTAAAAAAACAGGTTTCGAACTTCGTGCGTACAAAGCTATTCGTGATGCTGAGGAGTACGTGCATGGACGTTGGGTGAAGGATGTATTTGGAGCCAAGTTGAACAATGGCATAACGATAGTATCAACCAGGGTTACTCATTCCCAAGGAATTAGAAAGACAATGTTAAATCCATGGTCAGCGATAGCCAGGGATAGCTCAATCATATCTTCACATTACAGGCAGTTGTTCTACTTACTGTAAATCGATATGCTAGATCTGTTGTAGCAAGATTCAAACGTAACTTCATCATTTTCATTAAGAATTGTTCTTTTAAGGAAATCTTAAATAAAGTACTGGGGTTCAGAGCTGGCGAAATTGACTCGAAGATGGCATCAAACAACTCGTATGAATTCAGTCCAGTGTAGTACCGAGTCATTTCTTCAGATCTTTGAAGTTGCGATAGCAAAGATGGCTTTTCTTGTGTTACGTTGAACAGCTTCTCACTTGTAGTGATGTATTTCAAGGCAAGCTCATCGTTCAGTTGAATTGACATTTCCAATTCGTTATTGGTCCGTTCGCTCGTTTCTTTTAGTTGATTGTTGGCTAGTTCCTACTCTTCTATTCTTTGCTCTAGTTCTGCAATCTTGTCACTTTTTTCTTCAAAATCCATGTCAATTGCGGTTGATGATAACAAGTTTGTAGTGTGAAATGATGTCCCAGTATCATCACCATCCTACATTAGTGGAATGAGATAAAAATTGTAAGCTACATAGTGAAGTACGGTAGACTTGAGTTTGACGAAAAGTTTGAGTCCTGTGTGGTACATCCAATACTGTTTCTGTGCATTGTTGAAACCCTACACTCATCTCTTTTCTTAGCTCTCTCAGAGCGGACATCACTCTTGTTTAATGCCACTGTACTTGGAAATATAGTAGGGGCCCAATCTGGATGAGACTCGTCAAAAGCATCTCTACAGGGAGCACCTTAAAATTCAAACAACATAGGGTTTAGTGCTATACGAACAGTAACTAACAGATAGAGATACGAACAGTTTACCTCCTTGAAAATGGGCAGAACAAAACCGTGGTGTAGCATAATCGTCCAAAAACTCGAGTTTTCAGCCATGCACATCTCCTTTTAAATATTTGAGCATTTACAGCTTTTTTGTATCGAATTCTTTCTGATGGCAATGCAAAAAACTTGACGCTTTCACTGACGTTTTTAAGAATTCGATTCTTACAACCACGAACACAACAGACCGTCATTTTCCCTTGTCAGGACAATAACAAAGCAGACTACACGCCGAATCCGAACAAATAAAAAACGTCAACATCCATCGAATTAATTAAATATTATTACTTCTGAAATCGCTAAATTAGGTTATAAAATTTCAATAGGTTACCAAGTTTGGAACTCTATAGGTTAGGACGTTTGGGTTTGGAACCGACAACTGAGGAGTAATCCGCGTAAACTGTTGCCTTAGTGCATTTGCATTGAGCGCAAAAACCCGTTCTCGCTCTAATAAAAATCCGTAGCCAATACAAGTCGAATCCAATTGATTTATTGAACCTGAAATGTGTATTTTATTGTATTCGTTCGGGATATTTATGTATAGTTATAGGAAAACCAGAATTAACAGTGACAAGTTTGAACAGAAGAGTGAGCACCATCTGGAAAAACGTCGACGGATAAAGATGTCACAATCCAACCAAAAGCTGCGTTGCTTGAAAGCAGAGTTCTGATGGGTACGTACTTCTTGATTATTGCCATCCAATCCTTTCGCAAGCAAACGGCTTTACCATTTTTCACCATGAAATTCAAAGCCGTTTCGTAAAGCTTAGGGGAGTTGTGCAAATGTGCCAAGACAAGGAATTTCGCTGCGTTTTCTACTGAGAGCGTCGTCTTTTAATGAGTCGACGGCATATTTATCAGCGGCAACTAACAAACTGGCAACTTCAGTTCTGTCCTTGTCTCTGTCCTCCGACAATAATGCACATTCACCGACGTAAATGTAGCGAAAGAGATGCTCAAGTACGTTTGCTTGCATTTTTTTATCAAGACCATTCTCTGTTGGCTTTCTTTGAAATCTTTTCGAAACATGGCAGCCAGTACGGGACTTCCAGAAGCCAAGATCAATGTGTGGGCTTTTATTAATTGTTCTCCACATTTGAACGTCACATCAGAAAGGGTCTTGTTTCCCCACGGCTTTTCCAAGTGTTACAACACATTTTTTCTACCTTCTTTACGGAGTTCGCATCATCAGATTTGGTATCAATTAATATATCAAAACTAACGGCCCTCGCTTGGTTTGCATCTCTGTAACGATTACTATGGGGGGCGGATGGGACACAGACTCAACAGCTGTTCTCAACCCATGAATCCATGAATCGAATACCAGATTTAAAATCGAAAACCTTAAATCGAACCCGTCCCCTACTAGAACGAAAGGATGTCCCGCCCCATAGAAATGCCAACACCCAAAAATAGAATAACTCCATCTGGTGAGTACTCGAATCACCAATTGCAACCCCCCTACCTGCAGCCGGCACTTGTTGTTTTCTTGTCTCAAAGTAAGACCTTTCCAACGTCAATTGAATGTCGGCGTGTGGAGCTGTAACTGCTCGTGCCGACGTGTAAGCTGAGCTGCTGACAAAATGAGTAACGGAGAAGTCGACCCCTCAGTGGTCGCTCAATTGTTTAAGAGCAACCCCGAGTTCGAGAAAAAATATCAAGAGTTTTTGAAGAATTCAATGGGACCACCGCCGTTGTCAACTCCAAATTCTTCAGGTAAATCCAAGTGCCTCTGCAATTTATGTTCAGGGAACTAATCTAAATGAAAATGTAGGTTCCCTCCCGCCAAGTGTATCAGCGTCTGCTGTAACCGCGTGCTTTGCACGAGGTCTTGCTGGGTCAGGCCCACAAGTGTCTGGGCAGTCTGCAGAACCGGGCAGCCAAATGTCTCAAACCCCCCAAGTGGGGCAACTCCAACCAGTCATTGTCACGGGTCAGACACAAGGCTTTGGTGGCCAGAATTGTCCAATTCCAAGTCCGGTGAAGATTCCACCAGGTACCTGTTCCCTTGAATTTTAAATTTTCTTGGTTCTTTTTTTTTTTACTTCTGATGTCTTGTTGGTTGTGTTGTAGTAAGCCAACATCAGTCATTTGGTGCCACGTGCAGTGTTCAAACTCAGCCAGTCTCCCAACCTGGGCAATATCAGCCTGATAGTGTTACGGGGCACCCACAAGGGTTTGGTGTCCAAAATTTTCACATCCCAAGCACGTTGCAATTTCCACCAGGTTGTTGCTTTAATATTTGATTTTTGTGGTTTGTTTTCTTTAATTATGATGTCTTTATAATTTTATAGCAAGTCAGCATCAGTCACTTGGTGCCACCCCCTACGGTACTCAGCCAGTCTCCCAAACAGGGCAGTTCCCACCAGCTAGTCTGGTAACGGGGCAGACACATGGCTTTGGTGGCCAAAGTTTTCACACTTCAAGCCCAGTGCACAATCCACTAAGTTGTTCCTCCCTTTAAAATTTGATTTTTTTGGTTCATTTGGTTAACGTACTATGTCTTTATTGGTTTACAGTAAGCCAACATCAGTCATATATGGTGCCACCCCTTACAGTACGCAAGCTCAGCCAGGCCCACAAACAGGACAGTTCCAACCAAATTGTGGGGCAACGGGGCAGACACAAGGCTTTGGTGGCCAAAATTTGAACATCCCAAGCACGATGCAAGTTCCATCAGGTACTTCCTCTCTTTAGTATTATTATTTTTACAATCGTTTATTTTAGCAAGACTTTGTGGTTATAGGAGGACAACATCACTCCTTTGGCTACAGTATGATGAGTCAGCAATACAAAGGCAACCAAGCACATCAGTTCCAACCAGCTCTGGGTACGGGGCAGCCACAAGGCTATAATGGCCAGCCTCCCACCCCAGGGCAGGTTCAGCAAATACCAGTCTATAACAGTGACCGTGGAGCAAAGAAGTCGGGTGGTTTTGTTCGGCTGCAACCCAAAACAGAAGAAAACGGTTCGTTTCGGAAAAATCTTTTTAAATCTTCAAGTGAGATATGCTTTTTCATTTATTCTTTGAACCTTTGATTATTTCTATATTTTCAGGTCCAGCAGTGAAACACAAAATGTTTCAAAAATATGTTGTTTTGCTTCCCGACTTTAAACCGTCTCAACGGCCCACCAAAAAAGAGTTGGTAGACCTTAATGCCAGAGGTCTTGGTGAACAGAAGATTGACTTTGATATTTCTGACTCGGTGTCGGATGTGTATCAATAAATTCTTCAGTAATCTTATTATCAATTCTTCATTCTTCATGCATTACCTTATTTTTATCTTAACAGGCATTTTCTCATACTCATACACATAAATGGTATTAGACTGTATCAACAGTCTTCTGGTGGGAAGTGTAGGGACATTGAGTGTTTCCATTCCCCATTACTTACGGGAAAAGAATGAAACGTAATTACAAGTTTTGTACAAGGCTTAATTCATAACAGTATACAAGATGAAGAGTTCCCTGAGGTTGCTCGATTGTGTGAACAGATGGTAAGATGTATCAACTGTGATCAAGAGGTCGATATGAGCATCATCGAGAGTCATGTTCAAAACTGTAAACCCAAGTTGAAAGAGATTAAGCCAAAACGAAGCAAGAGGGCTTTAAAAAAGTCTTGTTCGGCCGAAAACCAAAGTGATTCCTTTGATGATTCCGATTCGGATCAAACATGGCCATTGACGCTCTCCCTTGACCAACAATCACAAGAGGCTCACCAAATCTTGGATACGTTAAAAATCGTTGATCCCGCAGGGCGCCGCAACATCTTTAAGTGCAAACGTCACTTTTTCTTGGAAAATGACGATACCGCCGTTCAGTCGGACGAATTCAAGTACGTGTTTCTTAAGACATTTGAAGATTTTGGCCGAATCGTTATTTTTTCATTGTTTTGCAGATCAAAGAAAAGCCTGCCACTATTTTGCGAAATTGAAGGGGAATTGGGTATAGATGACGGAGGATTATCAAGAAACGTCTTAAGCACTTTTGGATGGCTACGAATTGCAATTTGAGAAACTAAATAAAATGATTGAAAATGGCGATCAAGAATTTGATGCCGGTTGTTTGCAGCTGGAATATTTTCAGGTAGTTACTTACCGTTACCCACCAAAATTATCAACGCTTATATCGTCTTTTCCAGAAATCGCGATTTTGCAGCACGACATTTTTCCAGAATTCGTGTACGAGTGGGCCGTAAAATTGGCCACTCAGCCAAATCATCCATTCAATAAAGGCCTTGAATGCCACGGATTGCTTGACGTAAGATCGGTTTGATAAGCTGATATTAACATGGAGACTAATTCATCCCCTCTGCAATAGGTTATTATGGGATCCTCTTAAGTCATTATTCAAGCCGATTCCATTGACCCTCGACACCATGAAGTCAATGTTTTACAAAAAAGAAGCTTTGGACTTTGATGTCCACGTGATCGATCGAACTGGGGACATTCGGGATCAGTTGGAAGATGCGGCATTTGAGCACTTCATGATTTTTCTTGAAGATGTGGCGAGTAAGTGAAAGTGCTGAATAGTAGTAGAAAAATTTGCATAGCAATAGCAGTAGAAAAATTTGTTGTTCGAAATGTTTTTATTGGTTTCTGTATTTTTTCTAGATGGAAAGATTTGCGACCATCAGCAAAAACCCATTACACTGAAACTTGTATTTGAGTTCTGTACCGGATGCACCATCATCTCTCGGTCTTCGGAAACATTTAGAATTGAAGTTTTTTTTTCTGATCCGAGTAAATCGTCTCAGCCCCGTCCCACAGTTCAAACGTGCTCCAACTCAATTACAATTCCACGAACTGGGACAATAAAGCAATTGCGTAGTTGCTGGATGGACGCTTTGAAAGAAAAATTGGAATTTAATCGCCTCTAAGTCAGACATGAAGAAAGCATTTAATTACCATACGCTTCTTTAAAACATCCTGCCAATCAAAACTTTTTTTTAAATCTAGATTTTGTTGTTTTTTATCTTCACGAAGTTGAGTAAATTTGGCGCAGTCGGTCTTATTAAAATGTTATTGGATCTCCAGTTAAATGTTTCCTTCCAGTTGATTCATGTTACTATACCAAGAAAACTTGTTTTATTTGACGTGATATCTCATTGAATGCTTGTGTTCACAACTGAAATAACTCTGAATACAGAATTTTGTCCGAGAAGGATGTTGTCAAGTTTCTACACGGGTAAAGTTTGGGAGTCTTGAATGATTTTCTTCTTCCGATGATTTATGAATCCGCAAAGCTATATTAGGCTAAATAAGGAAAAAAGATAAGTAAAAATGAGTGCATGAGTAGGCTACAATAAGGCTTCATAAAGATTCGAGCCGAATTGAAGAAGAGTGTTACAGTTTGAACTGCTACAATCCACGTAATAGTACAGGTCTCTCCCACAGCGCCATGAATCTAAGAGCAAAGAACGGGAGTCATGTAACGTTAAGTTTCAGCTACGCCTACAGCTAATTTCCACATGACTTATCGAGGTATTTTTGGCATTCTGCGGATTGGCCATGTCTACTCTTTGCCGGAGACTATACCGACTATACTACAATAACAACCACAGTTTTGGCCACCCGGTGTTTCATTAAATTGTGTAACCTGGAATTACAATGAAGCAGTGAAACAAATTCATCGGGTAGAAGTCTACTTCTGCACATTACCCCCGACGAAATACTTCTATTTAGCACCGTGCAATACATTTAGTTTTCATCTCGATTGCAATGTAAGACGAAATTCCTTACGAACTGATAACTTTCAACTAGATTTCCCTAGGATACAAGACGTGGATTGAACATACAATCTAGATCTGATTTCTGTTGATTGTTGAGAGGAAGCTGATTACTACCTTCGAGATCATGAGTTTGTCCAACCCCAGAAAATATACTAATAAATTGTGATTCAATGTGGCCATAAGCAATCCTGTCGAGAACCTGATAAACAAAACAACTTTTAAAAGGATTGTACCATAATAATAAAACTAAGTTTACTTGATTCAGTTCTGGAAAAGTGTTTCCAGAAGACTTCATACGTAACAGACCCAAAACGAAGAGCTGACGAGGCGAGAAGTTTTCTGCAGTGCTAATGGGATGTTCATTCCATCCGTTTTTGAAGTCTTGAATCGTTGTTCGTAACAATTCACCGACAGTATGATGTAAACAAGCTATATCTCTATTGTCGGAAGGATTGAGAAGATAAGCAGATTCCAACTCGCTGCAAATGTGAACAAGAAAATTTGAATTCAGATGACGAATGCTTGTGATTTCGAATACTTTGATTTATGATTATCTTGAAAAATATGGTAGAAAGGTTCGAGGCATATAGCGAATACATCTCACCAGTGGCGTTCAATACGTTGATTGTGTACGGATTTGCCGGTTATAAAAGAGGGGGCTGAACCACCTTCTCGGGCTGCAATCATGTAATCAGCCACACCGACGTTTTGGAGACCATGGTCAGAACTATAATATATATAAATCCATCACACTATAAACACCGTACTTCGAATCTGATTTTTCTACATACCGAACACCAGCAGGTAAACCCCATTTGGACACAGCTTCATGAAAATATGTTAGGACGGTGTTCGCTCTATTGTTGGTAGATAAATTGAGGAAAACAACTAGCCTCGAAAATCCATCAACTCCACCATGAATAATGAGTTTCCACCTATAAGTAAAAAGAAAGATAGTAAAAATTCCATAAATAGCTTTCGTCATGAACTTAATAAATACCTGATAAGGCTGTGGTGGCCATAAATGTGCCACATAGTTAATGGACCCCGTACTCTATATTGTCTGCGGCGTATGGTTTTCCCTGGTGGAAGATGGTGTATTTTCTTCAGACGGCGAAGCGAATCGCGTAGCTTGTCCCTTGGAATGGGTACACACCCCTCGTCTCTGTATTTTCCGATTAAATACTTATAACCTTCGTTTTAAAAAAACATAAATAAAGACGTACACATAATCTAAAAATCGCAATTATCATACCAGAGTTTGGAAACTGGGCTATCAGTTTCACAACTTCGCGGTCAATATCCTCAGGCAAAAGTTCTTGGTACTTCCTGTTTGGTGAAAAGATGTTGTTTTTCTTCATGAAGTATTTCAGCTGACGAGCGGTTATTCCTAGGGCTGAAGCAATAACTGGAATCGATAATTTTAGACCTTCAACAGTCATAAAAAAAGAAATTAAACAGAATCCTTTTAATTCTCATATTCAGAATACCTAAAAGCTCTAACAGCAAGTCTAAATCGATTTCCCCACGAGGTATTCCAGGTCCAACTCCAAAACATATAGCGTATATCCGGGAATGCATAATTGAGTGGTCTGAATAGTGAGAGTATTAAATTACCCAACAGAAAAAACTGTTAGAACAAAGAAACAATTTACTGGAATTCATAGTCTCCGGGGGTAACCGTACGCTCTGACTTCCAAACCCATGTAGCAATGGTATTTGCTGAACCTGCCCTGGGGTGGGAGGCTGGCCATTATAGCCTTGTGGCTGCCCCGTACCCAGAGCTGGTTGGAACTGATGTGCTTGGTTGCCTTTGTATTGCTGACTCATCATACTGTAGCCAAAGGAGTGATGTTGTCCTCCTATAACCACAAAGTCTTGCTAAAATAAACGATTGTAAAAATAATAATACTAAAGAGAGGAAGTACCTGATGGAACTTGCATCGTGCTTGGGATGTTCAAATTTTGGCCACCAAAGCCTTGTGTCTGCCCCGTTGCCCCACAATTTGGTTGGAACTGTCCTGTTTGTGGGCCTGGCTGAGCTTGCGTACTGTAAGGGGTGGCACCATATATGACTGATGTTGGCTTACTGTAAACCAATAAAGACATAGTACGTTAACCAAATGAACCAAAAAAATCAAATTTTAAAGGGAGGAACAACTTAGTGGATTGTGCACTGGGCTTGAAGTGTGAAAACTTTGGCCACCAAAGCCATGTGTCTGCCCCGTTACCAGACTAGCTGGTGGGAACTGCCCTGTTTGGGAGACTGGCTGAGTACCGTAGGGGGTGGCACCAAGTGACTGATGCTGACTTGCTATAAAATTATAAAGACATCATAATTAAAGAAAACAAACCACAAAAATCAAATATTAAAGCAACAACCTGGTGGAAATTGCAACGTGCTTGGGATGTGAAAATTTTGGACACCAAACCCTTGTGGGTGCCCCGTAACACTATCAGGCTGATATTGCCCAGGTTGGGAGACTGGCTGAGTTTGAACACTGCACGTGGCACCAAATGACTGATGTTGGCTTACTACAACACAACCAACAAGACATCAGAAGTAAAAAAAAAAGAACCAAGAAAATTTAAAATTCAAGGGAACAGGTACCTGGTGGAATCTTCACCGGACTTGGAATTGGACAATTCTGGCCACCAAAGCCTTGTGTCTGACCCGTGACAATGACTGGTTGGAGTTGCCCCACTTGGGGGGTTTGAGACATTTGGCTGCCCGGTTCTGCAGACTGCCCAGACACTTGTGGGCCTGACCCAGCAAGACCTCGTGCAAAGCACGCGGTTACAGCAGACGCTGATACACTTGGCGGGAGGGAACCTACATTTTCATTTAGATTAGTTCCCTGAACATAAATTGCAGAGGCACTTGGATTTACCTGAAGAATTTGGAGTTGACAACGGCGGTGGTCCCATTGAATTCTTCAAAAACTCTTGATATTTTTTCTCGAACTCGGGGTTGCTCTTAAACAATTGAGCGACCACTGAGGGGTCGACTTCTCCGTTACTCATTTTGTCAGCAGCTCAGCTTACACGTCGGCACGAGCAGTTACAGCTCCACACGCCGACATTCAATTGACGTTGGAAAGGTCTTACTTTGAGACAAGAAAACAACAAGTGCCGGCTGCAGGTAGGGGGGTTGCAATTGGTGATTCGAGTACTCACCAGATGGAGTTATTCTATTTGTGGGTGTTGGCATTTCTAAGGGGCGGGACATCCTTTCGTTCTAGTAGGGGACGGGTTCGATTTAAGGTTTTCGATTTTAAATCTGGTATTCGATTCATGGATTCATGGGTTGAGAACAGCTGTTGAGTCTGTGTCCCATCCGCCCCCCATAGATTACAGCAGGACGTATAGGCTGATGGCGGAATCCAGGAACACGACGTTCGCCAAAAACTTTTCTAGGGAGTGCCGACCGAAAAGCGGCGTCTTTGCCAGTTTTAAAGCTAGAGAGAGGAAAAATAGGGAAAATAAAAGGCTTGAGAAATAAATAAACGACGGGTACATACGGACGAATAAACGACGGAGAAATGAAGAGCGTGAGTAGATGGAAAACTACGGTACAGCAGCTCCCAGAGAAAAAGAAGAATAGGAAGGGGACGAAACGTGCAGGCAAGACATCAGGTGTAACGGGTGTAACCTGACTACATCAAATGATTGTAAGAAATATTTCAAGTTTAGTACTCAAATTGTTTTGACATAGGAAGGACCAATGGAGAAATAGAAAGAATTTTACCAATATGATGATATGGAGAAATAGAAAGAATTGTACCAATATGATATGACTTCAATCACTCGATGCAGAAACTCTAAAGCGACATGCTACAATTAATAGAATAGTATATAATAGCTAAAATAACGATGCCGTTCTCCGATAGTTAATCATCATTGACGCAATATATTCTTATATTCGTTGGTGCTCCGGAAAGCTCGCTGGGAACGTATGACCGTTCGGCGGTCCGTGAGGCGGATAGCCACTTGGGTTTTCGCGCCATCAAACCAGATTGCTGAATTCACGCATTTCACTCAGCCCGATTCATAAGTCGGGGAGAATCCCAGTGGATACGTGACAGGATTGCCAACGATGAATCTCTTCGTTGCAGCAGAATAAACGGGTGGCAGGCAATCCTCATCGGGGACGATTTTATCTTGGACACTGCACTTGTCAGAAATCGACGACTTATTCGTCAGGAAAGCATTTACCAAAAGTTAGATTTGGATCTTCGATTATATTATGACTTTATATTAATCTTTGATTTATTATCTTTATTAGATTTGGCCTTATATATTACACTTCGCTACTTGAACGTTACAGTTCAGTTGAAATGGGGGTCTTTTTTATATTTGTCTGGAACCGACTTGATTTGATTTTATCTTGCTGTTCAATGCACGAAACTGAGCAACGGATGGTATCTAGGTGCGGCTTTATTCACCGCCACTTATTCCTCGCGCGACAGACCCGTTAACTCACGCAGATATGCAACTATACAGGCAACTAACTCTTCGCGTCTCACCGGACGATATTCGACTTTGGTTCCATTAACCACGCCAGATTTGTAATGTTCAACAGTTCTTTTGTACGTTCAACTTCAAATGGGAACAGATTATTGTGGTGAATATATAGGCTATAGGCATAACATGTAGTAGGCTACTTTTATATTATTTTCAATTGCATATTGAATTTTTCCTTTTACCAATACCTTTCGTACGATTTTATTATCAGCAATGCAGTAAATAGAAACTGGTCTTTTATTATAGATTTTTTCTCATCAGCAACATACATGTATATATACATTTATACTGTGAAACGAACAACTCAATTCGAATCCCGGTCGAATGATTTTCGAGTTGCGAAACAATTCCACATTGTCCATCAACTGCCCGAAGCCTACAATGAGCAGAGGGACGCCCCAGGCGTACAAAGAGTAATAGACGAATTTCTTTCCCAATTTGCGGTCTGACCTGGTTCGCCGATGATCGCTATACGTTCCGGCCATATTCCTAAAGTAATAAAGCAATTAGCAATGTTGAATCTATTGCACGGACGGAGACTGCCCGTCGTCGGGCTTTGGTGGACGGCCCTGATGATCTTGTTGTCTACCGACGAGTAAATCGGGAACGGCACTTCCGTTATCTTCGTCTGTGACCAAGAGCAATAGTCATACCGTTTCTCACTATTAAAACCCACCGAGTACAGATGGGTTTGACTGCAACATGTCGTTAGAGACGATTTAGTCTTCATTAGGTCTTTGACAGTCGGGTAGTCCGTTTCGATCTCTTCCGAGCGTCCAGAGCAAATCAAGACGGCCCACAAGGTCGCCAGTAGAAGCATCCTGTCCGCCATTGTGTGTTACCCTGTCGGGCAATTTAATCGCCTAAACGGCCCACTCTCGGGGAAATATATTTCTGGACTTGAATGAAGTTAATAGATGGTCAGTCGCACTCAAGTCAAGACGCTATACCAGCAGCGATGATTCACTCTATTTCACACGGCCTTATCTTATCAGGGCCACTTCAAGGCCACCAACCGTCTTCGTCTCTTATAACAACAACAACAGCAGCGCGCAGCTGCGTGACAACTGACACGGCGGCACCAGCAGACACTGAAGAGGAATCTGCCTCTCGCTCGCTCTATAAGAATAGATTTCGTCCCGCGTGAAAGCTGTGTGCACATTGCGATGACGCAATGCATCATTGCGCCAAAAAATAGTAGTCGTGGCGTTTACGTGCAATATTAGCCCAGTTACTGTTGTAAGCTAGCGGTTAGTACACAGCCACCTCTCTAAAAGTGTGCTGTTCAGCCCTCGACTCCAAAACATTTGTGTTCAGTTTTCGATTTTGGGCCGTACACTTGTAGAAAGACAACTCTAATGTCAAAAACTAGGCAAACTCTGTAAAATTGCTATTCATACACTGTAAGACTATTAAAAAGCGTATTTAATTCAATATAATGGTTAAATCAAACATTAAACACAAATGTTTTAGAGTCGGTGGCGAAACAAAATGTTTACTTTCCGCCTATTTTGTGAATACCACTTTTTAGAAAGACAGATCTCGGGCCTTATCAATAAAAATCCGTTTTTTTTTTTCTATTTTGTGTCCTAACTGGTCCTTACTGTATTTAAGATGGTACATCTGGCCGTTCTCAATATGTAGCATGCATTCCGTCGGCGGATTCTTGTGGTGAAAGGATATATTCCGAGTTGCATGGCTGTTTTAATTTATTAATTTAATGTACGGTGACAAAGTGTCGATGTGCAGTCAAAGAAAGTTTATGTTCTTCATTAATTGAGGGGCTCATTTAAGTAGGGGATTACCTTTTAAATTTACTTCTACTTTCTGGGATTTCTATGAAATAATTTTCGAGTTTCCGCTAGGTGTCGTTGCTGCCTGTAAAGTGTAGGACGATTGGTCGGCCAAAAGGTGGCAGGCCAGAGCGATTATTATTTCCTCCGACGACCGTCTGCTCTGCAGCAGCCTGGCAGGCGGCAGCAGCACACTGCACACGTCATATGTGCACGACTATCAAGGAGGAAATGGTGACATGAAAAAGTTGTGTTCGTGTAAGTTGAAGTTCAAGTATTTATCACTGTTCTTTAGTAGCCGGTAATTGCTCTCGAAGGGTTAATTTCTTCATTGGTTAACAAACTCCCCACTATTCAACGGGGTAATTGATCTTAATCCAAATCGGTGTGTGTTGGTGATTCGTCTCTTACTTTATGGATGGTTGAGATTTTATGGACTTTAACACTTGCTTCTGCTTGTTTTTCTTGGTTGTACTTTTCACAATTTATACTGATTTTCTTTGATTGTTTCAGGATTGGAGATGGCGGACGATTGGGCTCCGGATGTGACTGCTCCAACAAGTGGCGGAGGTGGTGTCTCTTGGAATGACAAAATCAAAGGAGGTACGAGACCACCTGGTGGAAGAGGTAGAGGAGTCACTGCTATGGATAATCAAATAAGCAACATGAAGATCGGATCCAAAGCCAATGATGAATGGGGTGTTGGAATTGAAACACCTGTCAGGGATCTCAACAACTGGAATGTGAACGCCAACAGCAGCCATATTGGGTGGGAAACACCTGCCAAGGAAAACACAAATGGTTGGGATGCACCGAGCAAGAATGGTGCTGATGATGAGCCAAGAGGTGGAGGATGGGGCAACTCGGCTGGTGGTAATGGATGTGGAGGAGGAGGGTGGCAAGGTGATGGAGGTGGTGGTGGTGGAAGTCGAGCTTGCCACAAGATATTAATGAATTCCAACTTGATGTTCCTTTAATTTTATTGTGCATTTGTATATGTTTTTGTTAGTGCAGAGAAGAAGGCCACATGTCTAGGGATTTCCCTAAAGGAAGTGATGGCTGTGGATGTTTCAAGGTATAGTGTACTTGGTTTATATTTGTCACACTTCAACTAATGGACTCCTCTTTAGTGTGGTGACGTGATTTTTATGGCCTTCGAGATGCAGAAACGTATCATTCGACACTTGGAAACTGAATTTCATGAAGAAAAGGCGTCTTCAAGATTCAAAAAGTCTACTCCAAGAAGTTAAAGGAGGCTGGTTTATCGACGGATACTCAAGAAGCTACTCGATAAGTCAAAGAATCTATGCAAACAAGTCGTAAGAGTGTTGAGTGGGGAGAAGAAGGCTACATGTCTAGGGATTGCTCTAAAGGAGGTGATGGCCGTGGATGTTTCAAGGTATAGTGAACTTGGTTTATATTTGTCACACTTCAACTAATGGACTCATCATTTATTTGATTTTGTCTCATCTTTTTATTAATTTCCATTTGTATTTTAAAGTGTGGAGAAGAAGGGCACATGTCCTTCGTTTTTTTACCCTAGTTGGGTTGTGTTAATTGTGATTTAGGAAACTACTATTTGTGTTTGTGTTACATGCTAACGAATAATCCTTTTTTAGTCTGATGCAATCAACCGTACACATTTTGAACGGGCTAGTAGGGAGTAAAATTTCTTACAGCATTAGATAAGAAAAAAGTACTGTTTTGCAAACTAGGCACGAGTCTCCATCACTTTATGGCAACAAATTATTCCACTGGGAAGAGGATAAGGAAAACCACGAACTCTCAAAATCAACGCAGTCAAGCAACCTGTTTTTTTATTTGCTCTATGCCATATTTCCTTAACCCTAGTAGAACATTATAGCTTCTAGACATCTTGTAGCCAGGATTCTAGCCTGCACTGGTTGGCTAACTCATAGTTATTAGGTGGCTTCAAGGTATCTAAATATCACTCTTGACTCAAACTTTTAAGATGGATTCTAGCTTTCTTTCAAGATACCTGAAAGTCATTTACATTTTCTTTTCCACTATCACATCATGTCATACCTCTATAGTTTACCTTGCCATTTCTTTTTTTTCTATATATTTATATCTTACCGCAGTTTACCTATATACTATAGAGAATTTTTCGTTTCTTTCTAATTTCATTATGGCCCTGAGGTGTATTTCAAAAAATATCTCGTCTACAGTTGTAAGTGATTAGTTTTTACCTTGACCTATGTCAGTTTTTTACCTGTAAAGTTGAGGGAGTGGTTTGAAAAACAAGTTTCACAAGGAGTAAAGAAACTAGTATATATGTGTACGAAATTTCTAAGGCGTTGTTAGTTATTTCCATACATTTGTCGAAAAATGTTTCATCGTGAACGTGGGCATCTGACTTAACAAGATAGAGGTGCTATAATAGGGCTTACTCAGTATGGAGTAGACGCAGGTCAAGTTGCCGAACTTGTTGTCTGCCACGTCAACACTGTGAAGCATTGTAATAAGCGGTACGAGGAAACACTAGACGTTAAACGGCAAATTGGATCAGGGCGACCATTTAAAACTACACCTGCTCAAGACAGGATGCTGCTGGATACCGTAATAGCCAAACCAATTACCACGGCTCAAAAAATCGCCAAATCCATACTGTCATTATTTGCATTCTGCAACGTGAATAAATAAGGGTGTGATATTCTCTCTGTTTAAATGATGTGCGCGCTGCATTATGGGAATTATTTATGTTTTCTTTTGTTGTTATTGTGTTAGTAATTAGGCTATATTCTATTACTTATCAGACTACCTTTCTTCTTATCAATGTTTGAAATGTTCTAAATGTTCCGTGTGTACACTTTCTTCATTCTAGACGTCACTGGACTTCCAATTAATCGATTTACCGTTTGCCGTTGTTTAAGAAAACGTCAAGTTAAACCTCGAGTTGCTGCGCATAAAGAGTTTTTTACAGATGCGCACAAAAGACTGCGGCTCTATTTTTCAACGAATACGGATACTTTCAATATGAGTGGTGGGATCAAGTCATCTTTTGCGACGAAAAGTCTTTTGGGTATTTTTAATTTTTTGTATTCATTCGCCATGACCCAACTATTAACTCATAAACTTTGTCCGTTCCAGCTAAGATGAAACTGGTCGAAAGTTTGTCTACCGCCCAGACGGCACCCGATTTCATCCAGGCCACACTGTTACGCTGAGTGGCCGCGTGACTGTAAATGTCTGGGGATGGATTTCATCAGAAGGTGCCGGTGCTTTTCACAGAATAACCGGTCGCTTAAACGAAGAAAAGTATGACGACATCTTAGAAAATGTCCTTGTGCCCACTGCTTTTTAGCGCTTCGGACAAAGAAATGATGACCAGCCCATTCGGTTTGTCCAAGACCGTTCCCCAATTCACACTGCTCAGCAGTTTGAGACTGGTTTGAAGAACACCCTCAGTTTGAGTTGCTATCATGGCCACCAAAAGGAGCTGACTGAAACCCCATTGAAAATGTGTGGAATGAAATGGTCAGGGACATGAAGGCTCAACATGTTTCATCTGCAGAGAATTTGTGGCATAAAGTAACTGGAATATTGGATGTTCTTAAACATCGCCAACAATACTGGACACTTTTAACCAGATCCATGCCATCAAGATTTAATTTGGTTAGAGAAATGGAGGGAGACTGGACCAAATACTTATACCGAGTAGCTAATGTGTGTATTTAACTTTCTGTAAACAAACGTAAAATATATCACACAAAATACACAGAGTCTCGTTTTTGTAATGATTTAAAAATTAGGCTTCTCTTTTCCATGTTTACGAGCAGGAATTGATCCCGTTGTCCCGTGTGTAATTTGAAAACTGGAAATCTTGAAAAGAGAAGAAAACAAAAAGATTAAACCAGCCTTAAAAGGTTGCCGTATTAGTGAAATAAAATCATATCTTAGCTAAACTAGCAATTATTCCTACGTGTTAAAATAGAATTCCTTTCGGTATGATAGACAAAAGTTATATTAAAACCGATTCCAATAATTTGTCGGTTTTTGATGACTAGCTTGGAAAACTCAACTTGATCCCAATGCCGTCTAAATCGGGTTTAATGTTCTAATTCTGAGAAAAGGAGATGAAAAAATTTTTTTTACAAAACTTGACAGATTGTTCATAAGATAACATAAGATTGTTGTTATTAAAGGAAAAACTGCAAAAGATATTTACGACAAAAATGAAGCTGGCACCATTTTCTCAATTCTAGAATAAAAGCAGGAAGTAAAACACAACCACGAACAAAAGCAAACAATTCTTTTCAAGAAATCTTGAACTGAGAATGTGTTCGTTTGGCATTTGGTTGTCTTGCAATGCAATACATAGAAAATGAATCTCGGGAAACTATGAAAAGAAACAGTAAAATTTAATTGTTTAAGCTTATATTGCAAATTTACCCAGAAGTGCATCAGTGTTTGCTCCTGTAATAGAAAAAAAACAATGTTCAGTTAAACACAACGTTCCTTAATTTTTTTTTCCGAATTGATTATTGGACAAATGCTGTTCCCATTCTTGGTGAATCATAGTAAAATGTTTAAAACTCCTTCCTTTTTGTGAAACAAGACGTAACGGTATGTAAACGTTAATCAAGACCAAATAGAAAACAAAACATTTTTAGGCAAAGTTCTAGTTTAGTTCACTATTTTAAAATTCGATTTTTTCCCCAAAAAGGACACATTTCGATTCCTTTCGTTGAGAGGAATCGAACTGTGTAGTGGCATTTTCTTCTTCACGTCAAGATGATGTGGAGGGCTTGGGAAAATACCAACGCGATGAAAAAGGTTTAAAGAAGTGGAATTTCAATCAATAGAGCCATTGATTACAGCAGCCGTAGGCTGCAAGAAGCTGAAAGACATGCTACACGCTTGGGAGGAAGGGGAAGTAACGATCCTGGACGAAGAAATGGTGACAAACGTGAGAAACGAAATAATCGCCAATACCGAACTTGTGAACCAGCTTGCTAACGTCGCCCAATCTCTGGAAATATTCCATAAAGTATTGGCAATGAAATGTCATCAATTGATCAGATCCTAACTTTTTTATTCGATGTTCTAGCTCGATATTTCCATCTTGCTGATGATTATTCGACGAGCGGATAAAGCCCGAAAAAAATTGATGAGGAGTGTATGGCATGACATTTCGAGCCTTTTTCTTGGTTTCCAATAAAAAAAGTAAAAACTCAAATTTCCCAATCTCGTTTTTCTTATTCAAATAAATCAAATGAGCAAGAAAAAAAGCCATTAAAAAACGGAATCAAATCTAGAAACCAGTCAATTGGACGAACAAAATATAAAGAAATCGTTTTGGCATAGTTGTAGTCCTTCCAGCTCGTGTTTTTTTCTGGAAGAAGGCGGACAATCCTTGGCCGTCAATGGCTGCTTCGATTCAGTTGTAGTCCTTCCGGCTCGTGTTTTTTTGGGAAGAGGCGGACAATCCTTGTCCGTCGATGGCTGCTTTGATTAGTTGGAGTCCTTCCTGCTCGTTTTTTTGGGGAAAGGGCGGACAATCCTTGGCCGTAGAAGGCTGTTTAGATTTAGAGGCTTTGGCCCATTGAGAAGCTGTTACATCCGGGGATCCGGAATTGATGCCCGATGAAGCGGCATGAAGGGGAATCGTATCACTCTCAATGGCTGGGCGGATCAAATCGACGGATAAAAGAGACTGAGCTTTACTATATTCCAGGGCAGCCCTTACACGTTTCGCAGATAACCTCTTTATCAAGATCCGGTTTTTTTTCAGTTTTTCTTCTTTCCTTCTCAAAATACTCTTCTTTTTGTTTTTTCGTCATCTTCCAATCTTCTTACGTTCCTTTTCCTAATTTTTCATATCATTTTCTTCAGTTATTTTCTTCCAATCTAGTCTCTTTTTCTTCCTCTTCAAACTCTTCACAATTTTGCTTTCTAGATACTTAATCATCTTTTGTTGAATTTCTTCCTTTTTTCTTTAGGGTCTTCTAATCGCTTGACGAATTTAAAATCCACAGCTTCGCGATCAGCAAGTGGAATCCAACACTGAACACCTTCGCGGAAAAATTCCGCGAACGGATCCTTATGGAACTTGAAGTGCCGCTTCATGACGTAATGAACAAGATAACCTAACCATATTTAATTATAAACATGAATTCATGAGAAAAAACTCATTAGATACCTTCAAAATGAGCTATGCCTATTAAAATTAGGACAGTGTAGTTTCGTTAGAGTTCAACATCCTTCAATTTCGTTGGTACAAGCCTCTGTCACAGTATTCATAAACTCAAGACTGTGATTTACAGTCTAGTGGGCGGATTCACAATTTTCCCTGATGAAATAAAATAGATAAAGGTTAATAATAAGCAGAAATATCCAGTAATGGCAACTAACCATAAGCGGTCGTAAGCCTTCCACATGTCTGAAAACACGATAGAACCCGTTTTAATATTTTTGGACAGAATTGGGGCCAGCGTGTCCGTGTTTCTCTGCGCCACAACATTTAAAAAAATTCGTCCAGTGGCTCGTGCGACTCCACCCAGCAACCAAAAGCCATCGTGGTCCCTTTCCTCTTTTCCAGATTTTCTTTTCCCATAGAGGGAAACATCAATCTCAATCACACGCTCGTCACCTCCACGAGGCCCCAATGAGTTTTGTATGTATAGGCATACTTGCCTAAAAAAGCTTGACCAGTCAACTAACGTGCCATTAGCATAAAGTGCATTCTTCTTTATTCGGGACAATAAAGTTCTGAAATATGAATACAAGAAGTTAGAGATGAGCACACGATACATTTTAGAATTTAAAAAAGTCACATTACCTTAGCCACCAGTTGTAGGCAAGCTCAATTATCTCAAGCATAGACAAATGTGACCTGTCGAACCAGGTTAGTTTCCGAACACTAACAGTTTTCCCACAAACTGTTGTCTTCTTGTGGGGAAGCCGTACTCTGTCACTACATCTCCAAAGGCAACCATCAGAGAAACTTTTCTGTGAAATAATTCGCATTGGGTATTGGCACGATGGACACTTTCTTGCAATGGGTGGAGGAGCAAAACTAATTGCTTCAATTTCAGCTTATCAGCTTTTGCAAGTTCGGAATCAATCTATTTTAATAAAAAAATGGATGGCAAACAGCTGCAATTATGTATGTTTTGTCGTCAAACACCTTTTCAAATCTAAAAGAAAAAAATAGTGTAAACTTAACTACTTAATTTTTTATTAAGAAGTTCAAACCTTTCATCAATTTTCTCAATAATTTTGTCACGCATTGGACCAAGATTGGCTGAGTAGCGCTTTCTAACTTGCTTTTTAATTCGTGTAAGTAAAAGTAGTACCATCCCAATACCGTGGAAACATGCGTGCTCTCCCTGGAATTGGTCAAGCAGCTTTGAAAAAGGTTGCATAATTTTTGTAAATTCTTGTAAGTAATCTAAATCCACTTTCGTAAATTTTGCAGTTAAGCCAATTGATTTTTGCAGATCGTTGATAGACTTCAAGTTTTTATGGTGTTTTAAGAAGGCCGATGTGCAGTCATAATAAAGGTTCCAGCGTGTAGGGCAAGGTGTCGGAAGAGAAACGCCAAACTTCTCTAAGCTTTTCTCAGTTGCCAATATTGATTGGCCAATCTTGTTCCAAAATACTGTCAGTTTTGCCCTCGCTTGGCACGGGAGAAGAATTTTTTTATTAGGGAATTTTTTTGCATCGAACCTTGATATATCGGCGTCTGTTTTGGCGATTAAGTCCAACGTATGTGATGCGCACCTGATGTACAAAAATAAACTGAAAATAACGGAACTGCCGATTTTGATTTCCGAATTGGAAATGCTAACCTCAAACGTCAACCCGAAATATTTCAAACGTCAAACGTCACGGAAAACGTCACATTCGATGTAACGTCATGTGTTGACGTTCCAAACACTGCCTTGAACTTACAGTACGGTCGTGTGTGTGACATTTGGCGAGAGTTTGGCAAAGAAACCAACTTTCAGTGTTTGGAGCCGACGATACGGTGATAGGGGACTCTCTTAGCTCTCTTAGCTCTCTCTTCTGGTGTGCGCTATGCCTAGCTTTATATAACAACTGGCCAGATGGTGCCTGGCGCCGGGAGAGAACAAAGGCTAATAACTCAAATAACGAGCTCTGTGTTAAGAGTACCCCGCTACTAGATGACATTTATAACTCATAAATGTCATTGACAAAAAGGGGTAGCAAAAGCACATGGTCATCGGATCTCGATCTAATAATTCAAACGAGGCTGGATGTAAACAAAGTAATTCTTATGTGTCTTGTTTTACACAATCGCAGCGCATGATTTCGTTACACATCCTTCTGGATGTGACTTTTTCCGATCCTTTTGTTAAAAAAGTCACCAGATTTTGGCTGTTGGTCAGCCAGTAGATATTCACGGCCTTTTTGGCGATCTTGCTCGTTTGCTCATAATATTCCAGCGTTCTTGCGACGGCCAATAGTTCTCGATGTCCGGACAACAACATCCTTGCGTCTTCATTTAGAATGCCACGAAAGTAAAGGTGATCCCCTTTAATTGAGTATGCGCGCACATGTCGAATATTCCGACGCGTCGCTTGCCCAGATCTTCTCGCCATCTGTACGTACATGATTAGCAACAAAGCTGGACTTTATGAAGGAAGTTGGCGGCCAAATGATGGAGAGAACGGAAATTTCCGTGGCCGCCAATCGGATGGGCGAATCGCCAAGTTCAATTCTCGGCGAAAAACTTCAAACCGTTTAGAGCTTCGTTACTCATTATTAGCTTCGTACCCCACCCTCTCTGTTGGGTGGCCTCCTCCAAGACTGCATAAGAGGCTCTCGCTGTCATGAAATTTATTGGCCCCAGTGTTGGTTCTGTAGCTACCATTTTTTCGAGCGTTCCAGCCAATTCTTTCGCTGGAATAGGTTTTGATCCGTGAGAAATTGTCTCCCAAACTCGCTGTAATATGCGTAGTTTTTTGGCTTCTTGAAGACGAACTGTCATGCTGTTGGTGTCGATAATGAAGCCTAGGTATTCCTTGGATTGGTTAATATCTTATTTTTTATCAGATTTCTCGGGTTCAAAGATCCAGCCTAAACTTTTCAATACTTTGTAAACGAAAACACGTTGTTCTTCTGTTTTGTGCTTCTGCCACATCCTACCATCATTCAAATAAATGGTGTCGGATTCCCTTTTCGTGGATGTAAGCATTGACTGGCTTGAACAATTTCGTTAAACAGTGCACAGCAAAAGACAATCCAAAGGACAGATACAAGAAAAAAAAATACTGCGTGCCTCCATCTGGTTTTGAAAAGGTAGCGCCCAGATACTTTGTCTGCGACGGGTGGATTCAAACATGATGATAAGCTGGCTTGAGATTGTATGTCACTTGGAAATCCTGCTCTCTTGTTATCTCAAGTGCCCTTCGTAGATGTGAGAGTACGACGGATTTTGGTCCTTGATGCGCAAATTAAAGCACCTGGACCCGTCCCAGCAAAGTCCTTTCTTGACTGTACCGTCTCTACAGAATTTCTTTGATACCATTGGAGACACGAAAAGGCTTCTCTTCTCGAAATTCAATAACTCCAAGTTTTTTCAGATCTGCGACCGCTTGAAGGACAAAAGTAATGTCTTTAATAGCCGATTTGTTGTTAGCCTCCTCGTAAGCTGGAGGGCATACGACAAAGGAGATGACATACCCCTTCAGAGAGGAAGCTTCCGGAGCACAATTCGCTCTAGGTGCTTGCGGATAAATTCATAACCTTCTTTAGCAGGAAGTCGGTGGATCTGAGAGCTGATCTCGACATGCGTGAGACCGGAGGAATCACCTGGACGACCTGTTGTCACCAGATGTTGCTGATGAAGATTGTCTTTTTGCTTATCCTCCTGCTTCTCGTACAGATGTTATTGGTATCGTCATGCTTTGCCCTACTAAATCTTGCTCTCTTGACCCTATTCCAAATATTTGCTGAAATGTGTTATCGATATTGTTGCCACACCTATTGCCTCGCTTTACAACCTATCTGCCTCGTGTTCCCATCCAAGCTAAAATTAGGTCTTATAACAACTTTTGTGAAAAAACCGTCTCTCTGTCCCAACCAAAAAGTTAATTTCCGACCAGTTACAAATGTCTCTTTTTCTTCCAAGTGTCTTGAGCGGCTTCCCTTCCAGAGCCTTATTCATAATTTTTCTGTTAATAATCTGTTCGCCCTGTCCAATTCGCTTATCGTGGCCAGCATTCAACGGAAACAGCTCTACTGCGCGTCTACAACGACCTGCTGCTTGCGGTTGACGAAGGCGATGCTGCGGTGTTAGTTCTCCTTGACTTTAGTGCTGCCTTTGAATCGATTGATCATAGCATCCTAATACGGCGCCTTGAGTCGCTATTCGGGTATCGAGAGAAGGCCTTGGAGTGGATGGAGTCTTACGACCAAGCAGTACTAATAGACGGCTATGTCTCTTCCCATGTCCCTCTGTGCTACGGTGTTACTCAAAGTTCTGTACTTGTCCCAATTGTGTTTACCCTGTACACCAGTCTACTACATGACCTAATTTGTGCATCTGGTATTAACTGTCATTTCTTCTCTGACGACACCCAACTCAAAATCTTCGATTCCTGCGTCGTCTTGTGGTTCATGGTGGTTCCCAACAGGAAACCTATTGTCTTCTAGCGAGCTGCATTACAGCCATTAAAGGCTGGACTGTAGAGAACAAGCTGTCCCTGAAGGTTGCGAAGACCGATTCACTGACTTTTTCTGCCGAGAAGGCGGTGGTTCCAGCATCGAGGATTGACTTGGTGGAGGAGGTGATCATCTCATCAGCGTCAGTTAGAAATCTTGGGGTCATTTTCGATGCTCACCTCAAGATGGACAAACACGTGAGTGACTGCTGCCGTCGTGGTATTTATCACATACGTCGCATCGCTCTCATCCGCAAGTATCTTGACCACGACGCCACTGCCCGCCGACAAGAAGGAAGTCGACTTTCCCCAAAGTACGACTTTGAAACATTTAATTTATTAGTTCCGTTTCTTTCCAACAGATGGCTATGGTAAAATTTAATGGGGCGGTAGAAAATCAGGAATTTTAGTAACTAATTCGCAAAACAAATTTTATTTAAAGAAAATATGGACAATTGTCTATGGTCATTTAATAATTAGAAATACTCATATCATTGACATCAAAACAAAAACTTAAATGGAAAAGGGTCCAATATTACAACACAGAATTCCTACGTAGTGTTAAAAACCGCCGCCAGAGGGCACTAATAATCAATACAAAAAAAGGAAAGATGACGTATCTTCTTATGAAAATACCAAAGAAAGTCACAACGAAAAGAACATACTAAATATATTGAGGAAACAAGATTCCTTCGGTGAAACTTCGGGCTATATATGTGGGGCTTTTTAATAGTGCCAATAAAGCTGAAATCCATTTTTGTACCGTTAATTTTATGGGTTTAAATTAAGCCTAATCTGGGTCATTATGCCCGGGGATAAAACAATACCCAATCTTTAGGTAGCAAGGGGCGGATCTCATTTTGAGGTTAAAAATGAGAGTTAGTTTTTTGGAACTACTTTCAATCAATTCTCCTTTAAAATAACCGTTGCTTCGTTTACTATCTCAACTTCTGTTTTATTTAAAAAGAGAATCCAGATATTTTTCAGGATTCTGAATTCTTAGTTCATGTTCCTAGGTAGCCATATCGAAAACGCTTCGAACGCCCATCACCTGATTACGAGGAGATACGAGTTCGATCATGGGCAGCGACATACCAATAAAGTCTATCAAATTTTACTTGCTACCAGAAAGTGAAACAAAAGACGGGCGAAAAACTAAGACTAAAACAAAAGACAGATGGAAAATGTGCAAGCGATTGTCCACGTCATCTAATGAGGGAGAAAACCCGGCTAAAACATAAGACGAGTGAAAAATGTGCAAGTGAAATTCCAAAAGTCTAAAAAAAGACGACTAAAAAAAAACCAAAAGCCATCTGTTGAGCCACGCCGTAACGAATTTTAGCATTAAACCATTTAGAGCCCCCTAATCGCCGGAAGATACGGGAATCTAATACCTTCAGTATATTCATAAGAATGAATATTACCCTCAAGGATAAGTGAGACAAAAGTAAAAAGTTTCGGAAAAAGGTTTTCCGTTGAAAATGATGTAATAGTCATACGTATTTTACAATGACTGTAGGACATAACTAGAAAGCTTACAAAACATATTTTGTTCCACATGAAGGGCTGGCGCGCAAGCGCGATTTCATTCTGCCTTGCCCCACTCGTAACATTACATCAAGAGTCGTCTACCAGGTAAGAACAAAACTTCAAATCAGACGACTTGCCTATTCAAAATATGCTCCTTTTCAGAGGAGGAGCTTATTTGAGTTCTGGTGTCCAACTTTGAAATCACGGAAAAAAGGTTGGAAATCTAATGTCTCGAATTTTTAAAATTAAAAATTGATTCAGCAGATTTTAATAATTTTATGAAAATCGGCTGAAGTTCTAGTGTCTGGTCGTATTTTTAATTAAGTATCGTTGGAGGTCTAATGTCCGAATTTTTAAAAATTATTTTTGACTTAAATTCTAATATCGATCATTTAAAAATAATATTTCAACATTGGAGTTCAAGTGTCTGTGACTGGGGTGGTGGGGGTGACTGGACTTCTAATGTCGACCCCTTGGAGTTCTAGTGTCCCTCTAACCCTGGACCCTCTTGCACTACATACCTTAGCCACATGTCTCTCTAACGTTCATATTCTTCCTTTTTTTTAATTATTACGAGATTAAAACATCCCATGCTTTAATGTAATTTTATGGCCCGATAATAAAAAAAGAAAATTGTATTGATCCTACATTTTCCCAATACCAGTCCCATATGCTTGCTGGCCGGAATTTGTTCACGAGCCCCAACAGCCTGTAAAGAAACAAAAGCAAATATTGAACTCAATGCAATATATGCATTCAGCAAGAACCCTGGAAATTCCAAAATGAATATCGGTAGGTAACTAATTACATAAGGGATGTTATATTATACTTATGTCATCTTTTATTATATCGCTGTTATAAGATTTATAATTGAAGATAATAATTGAATAATATTATAGGTTTCGTTACGCAGAGTGTGGCAGCTCTGCGAAAAGTGTATACATAGCAAACAATCCAATGACGACTTTAGACGCACTCCTTCATAACGTAGGATACTATTCAACTTTCAGTGTGTTAAGTAGATTTAATTATGTATCTTTTCCACGAACTAAAACAGTTTTTAACAGAAAAATATCACTTAATTTAGAAAATATTGGTTTTACGAAGAGTCAAATTTCAAATAAGATCCTTTTGGGCCTTACGTTCGGCTTCTTAATGTAAAGGGAATTTATTTAATTTCTGACATAAGGTATCCCGGACCCGAGTGCTTGTTCTCATGAATTAGTCATATTAAAAATAAGCATATTTCTCTTCATACCCGCTTTCCAACAGAAAAACGGAGTGTAGCTACGCAGTTAATTTATCCGTCGTTATCAGCTGCTCGAACTGCCGAGGGCTACTTGACGGAAGCAGGGCCAATGAGAAGCCAGCCTTCGGATTTCACACGAGCTGTCCTACTCGCTTCACGGAAACTACTTTCTTCGGTTATAATAGTACAAAAAAAAAAAAGAAAATAAAGTTTACTCGTTTCAAACTTCTCGTTAATTTGTATTTTAGCAGATCAACCGGAATTACACAAAAGATTGTTTTTAAAAATTTTAAATAGATTGGGGATGTGAGATCAGTGAAGTGAGATCGGAGAACATACAGCAAGAATTAACTGAGTAATAATTGTTGGTTTGTTCTGTATTTCGATTTCCCTATCTCAACATCGTTGCAAAAATTTCTTCTTTGACTATTTGCAAGAGAGTATGTGTAGGGGTAGTTTTTACTGTTTTCCTTCTTTATTTTTGCTAAAAATGTAAAAAAAAAGAAAGGAATATCGTAAAATTTGAAGTCCGTATAACGAGAACTGTGAGTTAAGGTTATAATTCCTGAAATGATACCATCTATCACAGGTGTCGCAACCAATCTAATCTTGATTCGGCTAATTAAGAAAGGACACAAGAATTATTGAGATTTTCAAAAAAGAAACTTTGCACTAGAAATTTTACACCTAAACAATGAGGGGAAATGTCCCAAATTCCCACATTGTACTCCTCTTTTGTCCTTTCTTACATGATCGCTTTTGCACTCGTGCATATTGACAAGCACTTGGATGGATGAGAGATGTAGCAATCATCAATCAAGACTGTGGGCATCTAATGTAGGTGGTTTGTACTTTGTAATTGTCCAGTGCAATGTGTATCCAGGCAGTTGCTTATGGTGTCGCCTTCTGTGCAAGGCAAAAGTAACTCTCCAATTGCATAGGATTCAATATTTTTCTTGAGCCGTTGAACAAGCGATTCGAAATCGTCAATCTCTGGAAAAAGGAAATTATTTATCGTTTGTTCGTTGAATTTACAATCATATGTTTTTTAACCGGGAAACTGAACTTGATTGGTGAGTGACTGATGATGACCCGCTGCCATCGGATCTCTTTCTGTTTCGTCTATACATTCGCTAGTACAGGTTGAATTCGATTTGCCATCTGAATAATGTGAAACAAAAAAGAGAAAGAGTGCAAAATGTTAGATTTTTGGCGTACGTACATATATACAAAAAAAGCTATTAAAAATGTTGTGTTACCTATGAAATAAACAGGATTTCTAGTTATAATTGTAGCTGACAACAGCCTATTTGCTGCTTTCAATTGAATTTCGAGGTTTTGATGGCCGTGAAGCCAAATCAGTGTTGTGACTAATCGCAAAAGATTAAATCACGTAATGATTTTGTTCACGATTAAAATCATGTGCACTGATTTTTTATTTCGATTTAATCACTCAATGAAAACGTGATTTTTGATCAGGATTTTTGATTAATACAAATCGGGTTCCATTAAAAACAGGGGAAAAATCACGAATTGGCAAACCAAGGAAAATAAAGATGCAATTAATACGAAACTTCGTAGTAAATTGTCTTCGAGAAGTGAGCCACTTCCTTGCGTCTCGTGTCTCGAAACAGTCCCCACTAGACTTAATTTCTTTTGATTTTACAATTCTTTCGTCGCAAAAAGACGAATTAGAACAGTTCATGTGCGATCTAGACAACAGCATTCCCAAATAATAAATCCCTTTTCATTAGATCAACCACAACTCTTCCCTTAGAGCACCCGTAGAGAGGCTATTCGGCCAAGCGAATTTGGTTATTACGAAATCGTCTGGCAGATAAATTCATAGAAATTCTAGTTTTTCTTAAGATTTGAGTTTATTTTATGTCCCATTGTCTCCAAAAAGTGCTATATATCTTTTTGAAACCAAATTTTGTCCTTCATTTCTGACTAAATGATTTTGATTTTTGATTTTAAATCACTAATCATTGGTTTTCGCCCAGATTTAAATCAAACGATTTAAATCACAAAAAACACTGCCGTGTAGAAATAATTTTGATTTCGATTAGATCACCTTTTATAAATGATTAGTCACAACACTGGAAATCAGATTATGGGAATGAAAAGTTAAGCGGTACTGTTCCTCGACAATTCGCAAGTGCCCACTAGGTGTACCCCACACCCCGTGGTTTTTTTGTGGATCAGAAACCCAATCAATAAGATATTCGGTAGCAATTTTCAAACACCGTTCGAAGCTGAGTTCTGCGGCAAGGGGATGATTCGTTAGAGTTTCAAATCGGATAACTCCGTCTGAAATTTGGTCTTTGTAGATTGTTGATTGTTGTGCACCAAAAACATACCACAAGATCTTGAACGAATTAATGTCGTATGGGCAGAAAGTAAACCATATATGAGCTTTCCCCAGTGAATTATGGTCTGCGTAAACCCCACCTCGATTTTCAGCTACAGCGGCTATAGAGTGTTGCACTCTCATTCTTTTTGAGTATTGGAAGCGTACCCGAACACAATGTAAAATGCAGAACGCATCGAATTCGACTGGAAACGCGCCAAAGCTCGAGTAGGAGTGGTCGAATTTCGTTCGAATATCTACACTCGAAAGCTTCGCATGCTTCCTTCGTAGCTTTTCGAGTACGGGTATTCGAACTGCCCCGAAATATTTTACGGGCGCACTATAGAATCGTAAACCGCGCCATATGCATGCATCCAGGCCAAAAGCTTCCAATGACGACTCACTGGGTTTAATTTATAAATAGAACAAGTAACGATACATGATTGTATGAAGCAATGTATTGCATGGATCATATTGGTGATATGCAAGATACAAAGAAACAAAGAAAAAATCATCAACCATTCAGCCAATCCAACGCCAGCAACACAAACACGACCATCGCATCAAGGAGTCTTCTTTCTGCATGTCGTATTAACAATCTAAAATTCTTCCCCCCTCCTTATGGCAGAACATCTCCCTTTTCCCTTTGTTAGATCAGCTTTCGCAATTCTGTAGCTCTATGGTAAGACGAAACTTGTGTGGTCCTGTATGGCTAAAGTATTTAAATTTATCCAGCATTGGAGATTTCATTGGTAGATTTCAATAAAACAGAATACAACATTCATTACCATGAGGCTGAGCCAGGCTGAACTAACACAAGCAAATTTCCTCAATGCCTACTATCGTTTGAATTAGAAGATTCTATCCATTAAGTAACTGGACAAACTGAAAATGATGGGTGTACGAAATTCAGTGGCCCAAACATTTCAGGCCCAACGTTTCAGGCCCCAAGCTTTCAGGCCCAACGTTTCAGGCCCGCCCCTGGTAGTTCAGGCCTCCCCTCTGTCGTTTCAAACCCAAACGTGAAGTTTCAGACCCACAGGTGTTTTTTCCGGCCCACTCCACCTGTTATCCAGTCTTTCTGCTTACTGCTTATTTTTTACAATTGTGGAGGTACGTAACATGCAATTAAACTGTTAGATTGTTGAAATTTTATTTTCTATGATCACTGTTTATAGAATGGATGAGGTCGGTACGTGTTGTACATGTGGATTAGAATTGGGGGTAGGTAGCCACATGTTATTACTTGTATAAGTTGTAACAAAAAAATTGCACCCCCAATTTCTACCAGGAAAAAGGTAATAATAGTTGTAAACATAAGCTTATTTAATCTCTATGATTATTGTCCACTGATTATGTTTACATGTTGAACAGCTTTGAGAAATTTAGATTTGAATGTTGGTCATGCCAACAAATAGGTAGTTCGGTTGATTCCCTCGAGCAACATCACCAAAACCAAAACCCAGCAGAGAGCTACTCGCAGCTCAGCTCATCAAGTTGGAGCACAACAAAGACCTACTCGCAGCTCAACTCTGCCCGTTGGAAGCCAACCTCAGCAGAGAGGTACTCGCAGCTCAGCTCAACCACAACTACCTAAAGTTGTTCAAGATTTAAATATTCAGCTTACAACATCAGCTATTCGTCCGACCGAGCTTCAAGTGACTAGTAGCTTGACAATGCCTTACACTTCTTCCCCAATGGAAGAAGGGTCATTCCATCCCAACTCGAATTTTTTTGTCGCAAAAAAAAGATTTTCTCGATTTTTCTTACAGTATGTTCTATGTTCATTGAAAATTACTTCCCTGAAATCCCAGATTTTTTAAAGCACCAAGAAGCTGGGCAAATAAATTTAAAATTTCTGGCTGCGCACTAATTTTTAGGGTCAAAATTATGTTTTTTTTTGCTTTTTGTTGCCGATATCCGGAAAATTTTGAATTAAGTATATAGATGAAAAAATAGAAAATAATTTGAGCTTTCTAAAGGTTGATTCAGAATTGTAATTACCTGTTTTATTAGGAACCGTTGTGCTACATACTTATGTCCCATGAAAAAAGAAAGACTATAAGGCTGTAACTGAGGCAGTATGGGACTTGTTGAAAGTAGATGGGGATCCAAGTTTTCCCAAGTGCCGTGAATTTTTGCAAGGTTTTGAGATAGCCGCTTGGCACGGGGCAAAGCTTGCGATGACTAATGTAAAGTTAGTTGGTTGCAATTTTCATATTTGCCAGGCAAAGTTCCCGTATCTCAAAAAATTGGGATGGCTTAATTGTTTACATAGAAAAGCAGTGGATCAACCACAGTGTTTGTACACCTATCAATTGGTCGATGTTCATGCAGTTTCGGCGTAATAATAACAATGCATAGAGGTTCCACAACCTGCTGAAATCTTTGGTGGGGACAAAATCCCCCAATTTAATCAAATTCTTTTCTATTATCAAAACGGAGACTGATAAAATTGATCTCAAAGCTAAATTCCTTACTCAAAAATAAGCTCTGGTGGCTCTTAGTAAAAATACGGCAGAAATGCTGTTTAAATTTTCTAAACTTTGGGGGAGTATAACTATGCATTCTCGCCAACTTCTTGAGCAATGGGGAGAACATACAAAGAAAAATTCCAAAAAAAGAAGTGCGAGAGCTTAAACTTTCTCAAGTAAACAATATTGGGGAAGAGGAGGATTGTTAATTAATGAATGTATTACGAATGTTTGGAATATTTTCTACAATATACTTTATTTTGCATCCTATATCCAAACTGTATTGTCTTGTAATTTATTGTCGGATAAAGATTCTGCATATGGGCCTGAAAGGATTTCCTTTTTTCGGCCCAGGGCCTGATGGAATTTCCTCTTCCAGGCCCGGAGCCTGAAAATTTTTGAGTGGGCATGAATCATAGGGGCCTGAAAAGTTGGAGCCTGAATGTCACCCATTCAAAAAGATCTTATGTGAGGTTAACTAGAAGTAATGGAAAACAGGCAGGCCTAGAAAGTAAGAAATTAAAAATTATTTAAATGACAAAACATCAATAAACAAGTGCGGTTGAACCAAAGTTGCTTACGGTCAATCATGATTTTAGTTTGTGATCAAATGCAGCATGTCAACCATTGATATTCTAAGAGAAAAAAACGGCATGGTAAAAAAAAAAATAAAAAGCCAGTTTCACAGAATCTGTCACTTCACTCACAGAGACAAGACCATTGTTGGGTGAAACCCCATCGAAACCCATAACCTAATGTCATCTATGGAAGTTTCTAAGTTACCGTTGAGAGTCTGGACTCAAATTGGACCAATGTGGTATATCTTTTGCCCGTTCAATGCATGCCCAGCTAGTAGCTAGGATCTGAACTTATAAATAAAACTGGTTCTGGTAAAGACACTAAACTGTGAGTAAATTCAACAAAGAATAATTTAACATTAATTTTACATTTTTACTGAATGATTGCTGATGAATAATCATAAAACAAACACAAGCTGCATAGTCATTTCGAGTTATATGAGCAAAACGAAAAAAATACAGGCAATAGAACAGCAGAAGCAGGAATTCTAATGAAATCGCGCTTGCGCGCCAGCCTTCGTGTCATTTGGAACAGAATATTATTTGTAAGCCTTATAATGATGGCCTACAGTCATTGTAAAATATTGTTGACAATTACATAATTTTCTGCGGCAAACAAAATTCTTTCGAATTTCATTTATTATTATCTTACTTATCTCCTCAATATCTTTAGTATGTTTAGTATGTTTAGTAGTAGTTTAGTTACCCGAAGGGTTTCTGTAAGTTTTTGGGTTTGTATGTGGGGTCCTTCAGTTTTATTCAAAAATCTTGATGGGTTTACTAGTCAACTAGTTCCGAACCTTGAAATCTATCAAAAAACGAACCCATCTATCAACCAAATTGATACATTTCAGGGTACTCATATGGCTTGGCAAACGGCTTTGAGTTCGGTAGTTTACTAAAGATCTTTCTTTTTGCTCCCCCCCCCCCCCCGCTGACTGGAGAAAAAGAAGGCAAAAGAAACGCCGTACTCAAACATTCAGGGCAACGTTCAATTCTGAATCGACTGCTACGCATTTCGTTTAATTAAAGGTCATCAAGTGGGAAATAAGATATATGAACTTTTTTTAACACGGAAATATGTTGACAATGTTGTCGTCCCAATCGAGGTAAATTTCAACCGACCAGCGTTCCCATACCATTACCGACGAGCTCAATGACAACGCGGTTCACTCTTTAAATTGTGAACATAAAGCCATCTGTCATAATATAAAAATAAGATAGAAACTAGTGGATCGAAAAGACCGATTGATTTACTAATCTATCATATACAGCAACGGGTGAAAGTTTCCTGACAGGATTAAAAAATTGGCTGCTTTTATTTTATACCCACTCATAGTTACGTTTAAAAAACTAACCCCTCACCCCTTCTGACCCCGGTCAATTGGGAAGGGTAAGAAAATAGGTATACCCTTTAGCACAGAACTACCGGTAGATGTAAAGTAAAAGCGCATAGTACGAAAATCGCGTCAGGAAACTTTCACCCGTTGCTGTATTTTGGATGAATGAAATATAAAAGAAAAAACATAAAAATTTGAAAGTTAAGTAAATCATCCTTACTAAATATGGTATTAAATATGTCTTCTAGGATCTGATACGCACGAAAACGCAATACGATGACAAAACTTTCACCATATTGTGGGGGAGGAAATCATTATTAATTTTGTTAAACTCATGTCTGATGTGATTCTAATTTTCACTATTTTTTTAATTATATTCATACAATGGCACACGGGGAGCGAGTAGGGTGGCCGGTGGGGAGCGGATCACCGGACGACCCTTTCATGTTAATGATATGAATATTTCTAATAATTTAAAAGGCCATAGACAATTGTCCATATTTTCTATGTGTTTGTTTCGTGAATAACTTCTTAATTTTCTGATTTTCTACCGCCCCCTCGATTTTTGCCATAGCCATCTGTTGGGGGTAGAATGAACTAAATGTTTCGAATTTGTACCTGGGGAAAAGTCACTTCCTTCTTGTCGGTCCGATAAATTGGTAGAAGCCCTCGGTTCCCACCTAAAGGTCGGAGACACTCATGGATAATGTTTTCTTCTATTAACGTAACTTGTCGTCGGAATTGATTTTGCGTAGTTTTCGCTTCATGGGTTAATTAATTCAAGATGCAAATAAAAGGAATGAATAACTTCCAAATAATAATATTATTAGGAAAAAAAGATTGTCCTGTCTGTATTCTTAAGTAGCTAGAGATGGTGTAACAGAGTAAAAACCGTCGATATAAGATTGACGATAAAACAGCCCTTCAAGGGCAATCAGGTCAGAAAGGGTTTAAAAACAATTCGTTCCCTGACTCTGCCTTTAGTAGAAAACGACATAATTGACACTGTAAAATACTCTACAGACACCATACGTTTTGTATAGCAAAGTGTAAGCATACGAATTATCTAGGCCCTCTTTGACTTTAAAGATTTCAATCCAAATTTAGCTCCAGGCAACAACAAACATGTTCATCTACGCAAAATCAATTCCGACGACTACCGGAATTACACTTGAAACATTTGTGTGAAGAGCGAACAATATATAAGTGTGCCATAGTACTTATATTTTGGTATTAGGGTATCCTTTGTGCGTCGTAGTAATAGATAACCTTAATTTAAAACACGCATAAACAAGTTGGTTAATAGGCAGACAAAAATTCGTTCATCAACTGGTTTAGCCTTTAGTATTTAATGGACTAGGGAATCAAGTTTCAAGTTTAATTTGAAATATTTTGTCAAAACTTTTAACTCTTTTGATATCACTAAACACATAATGAAGTCTCGATCAAATGTAGACTTAGTGCCACCATTATTACAAAGCACATCTGTTCAGAAAGTATCGTCTGAAAAGGTGTATCGTAGTTCCGAGATAAAATGGATCTTTCTGATGTTGAAGCTCTTGAAGTGGCAGAGATCCATGATGTTCTGAAACCATTTGAAGGTGTAACTTTCTATGAACTAATATACATTGCACGATTCTTTGATCTTAATTTGATTTTTTTTCTTTCTGTTAGACATAGAAACATATTTAAGAAAAAAAAGTCAAGTTCCCTGACTCTGCCTTTAGTAGAAAACGACATAATTGACACTGTAAAATACTCTACAGACACCATACGTTTTGTATAGCAAAGTGTAAGCATACGAATTATCTAGGCCCTCTTTGACTTTAAAGATTTCAATCCAAATTTAGCTCCAGGCAACAACAAACATGTTCATCAATTTATGTATACAACATATAGAAAACTTCCACACGGTATAATGTATAGTTCCTGGCTCAATTCACTGGACCCCATTTTTAGAGTCTTTCTCAAATTTTTAGATTCCTTCGTAGACTTTATTTTGAAGCACTAATGAGCTAGGAGGTTGTGGTAGGAGCACGAGGAAGGCACCCGCTTCCTCGCCCCAAAAAAGACGACGATTTTGGACTTTCGACGATGGATTGTTCACACACCAAAAGATTCATCTCTTTTTGCCACATACCGAAAGAACGATATCGCCATAAATCTGAACGATATAGCAGTTGATGGAGACGTTGGATTCAAACGCATGCAAAAGTTAAAATTACAAAACTTTAAATTTATTATTTTGTTTTCTTAAATCTTTTCAGTCGACAAACAGATTGTTGATTACGACGCCTCCGTTAGCAAATGAAAGCGCATCTCAATTGCAGAAACCATTCAACTTATGATACAGCCAGAAACAGAGTGATACAAATTGAACATTTAGATGCTGGAGATATTCGATGGGTTAAGAAAACAGGGGGAAGAAAAAATAACCATACCGAAGTATGATGCCGACGATGGCAAATCCAGAAGCGCTGAATAGATTGAATAAATAAATTTTTTACTGATGAAATAAATTTTTTATTGATGAGAATGGTGTTTGCCACAACTTTTTCATTGTAAATACTAGAATTTTCAAGTGAAAAAGCTGTAACATAAATGCTATCATAATATTTTCTCCTTCAATTTTCCAGCACAATGTCCAAAGACTTTCCCCTTTGTATCTCTTTTAAACGATTTATTACTTCACGAAAAGGATCTGAAACACTCAGGAATAATATATATATTATTGTTCAAGCATAACTGAGGCATCAATAAATAGAACATAAGTTGCTCATCGTGGTTGATTATCTTTCGACGTTCTACTCCATCCGTGCCAACTCGGGATATGCTCTGCGTCTGTTCATCGACTCAGCCCAGTTGACAGCATTGTTGCTTTTCTTCTTACTGGGAGAGGATACAAAACGAACTTGCAATCGTTCGACACTCCCGTTGTTGCTACCATGCTGTGGACCACTCTCTTCACTCTATCCTAATCACACTCCTGGGTCTTTATGATATAGAATTACAGTTCTGAATCTTCTGGGAACAAATTTTAGTCATTACCAATTGACATGTAGTTTCCGGATGTGAATAAAACCTGAAATTTCAATTGGAATTTGTAATTGTAAAACCTGCACTAACCCTTTTTTACTAGAACCCGTTAATGAAAAATTCTTTAAAAAATCCTGAATATGTAAATGGGCCAAAAGAAGAATTACCTCTAATTTCATTGTACTCACTTTAAATTTCGCCGACTCGAAAAAAACGCCGCCATAAGAGCCCATGTTAAAACCAGCAAAATAAGGGGGTGTTCAAATACTTTTGGTGGGTACTGTAGATATTGATTCCACATAGAGCATCAGCCAAATCAATGGTTTTCATTCTAAACAAGTAAGTAGAGAAAGTCTTAACAATTTAACAGTATTTGGTTTTCATGCAATAATTTGTTCGATTGTGAACTTCTAGAGAATTTCCATCGATCCAGTCAGTTGCATGGTTTTTATTCTGAAAAACAAGTCGAAAAAAAATCCTGCTGTCGCGTTTGCAAGTTCCTCAAAGCATGGACATTAGGATATTTTAGACTTAACTGTAATACCTGTTCACTTTTTATGTTTTTTCATAATAGATAATAGAGAAAAAATCCTGACACCATTATTTGTAAATTTTTCTAGCAAGTGAAGCTTGCGAAGAACAATCGAAATTGTTAGAAATGAAGACGAGCATCAACTATGATATATTTACCTTGTATTTTAACTAGATTGAAAGCAAATTAATTATTGGCTGTGGGCGCATACCAATTCACAAGAAATTTCCATGTTAAAGATGTTTGTATTATGAAATAACTTAGTCCCTCTTGGTACTACCAAGAGGGCCCGGATGCGATTATTGAACCCAAAACGTGTTACCTTTGCTACACTATATTTCATAAGCGCCTGATTTTTTTTACCTTCCTCCGATACCTAGGTACAAAACGTTACTCTTCGTGTTTGTCACAATTAATTGCAAAGAACGTTGAACGCTCGACGCGCACGGACGTGATTTCCCCGGGAAAAGGGTTTGAGTCGCGAAAGCGATATTAGTCATTTCTGTTTTTTAAACTCTCATGTTATATATTTTGGTGCAATATACCGTTGCATCATTTGCCGCATTTCCTTTTATTTGACGGTAAACCATTTTGTAGCAAAATTGAAATTTCTGAAGAAAAAATTATATATCGATAGATAACATTCTTTCAAGAAAATTCTTCGATCGACAATTAAGTTTTATAAAAATTATGATTTAATTCAAATAGTCCCTAACTACAATTTATTTTCTAGCATATGGAGTGCGAGGACTATCTAACGTGGTTCGCCTTACAGTAGAAATCAGCCCCAAAGGATAACCACCTCTCGTTCATATGGAGCTAGTTAACAGATTACAAATTACTCAGATTACTCAGATTACTTATGCCTCAAGAGTTTTGTTGAACATTATGACTGTAAGCTGCGTAACTGGTAGAATGGGTTGCTCTTTCGTTAATTCTTTATTTAAATTACAGATTTTCAGGCATGACGGGGCTCTTTCCTTTCACTCAAGGCACCCTGCTCATAATGGACTGTGGAAATTTATGTGGGGACTTATGAAGATGAGTATATGATGACAAGGGAAATTAGAATTTTTGTAGCAATTTATCATTATTACGTGTATTTCAGGGTTGACTTGTCTTATTTTGGTGGTCTGAGTGAGCCCATCATTGTATTTGAGCTGGTGGAAGTTATCTTTCATCCCCATATTCAGTACTCGCTGTGTATGGCACCAAGTTGTGCTACTGGCATGCCTCAGATCTTTTTTACTAGCACACAACAATTTTAACTTCTCAATTGTCGTACCGCCGTTTCCCCTCCAATTATTATTCGTTGCGTTAATTTCTGTAACCAGATTAGAATTCGGAAACAGAAAATTAATTAATAATTACAAACTTGCACAAATGATAACTCAGTGATGGGTGGGTGGGAGATAGTTAGTTGATTCTCATCTTCATTTCAACAATTTCAACTGTTTGAGCAAGCAAAGCTTGCAATGAACAATTTACAACTATTGTAAATTCGTCTCGCATGAACTATGATGTGACTTCTAAGCACATTAACAAAAGGGGAATGATTTTGAGAGACAAAAAACAAAACACTGAACTAGTCTGAATCGGACATCTCATAAGCCAGAATAGTGGACTCGAAATGATCCCGCTCTGATGCCGTTTCACCACGGTTAAACTTTGAGAAAGTAGATTTATTGGCCCAATGGCTTAAGAAATGTAATAACTAAGCAACTATATTTCGCCCACGAGTCATTGATCCTTTAAATAAAATATATAAACAGAGGCTATTAATTAAACAGCTCCTATTAATTTATTACACGATAAATATGCTTACACCGGCAAAACTCTAGTTTCTATTAAGTTAACGTAGGACGAAATAGATGAATCGGTAAGTTTGCCTCCCCCCTCGACATTTTTATAGTCTTCAACAAAATCCAGCAGCTTATTGAACAGGGGGGCCACGATTGAAATGGTGGGATATCAAAATGCTTCGACGTACTTGGTAGCTTCAGCGAATGGCTTTAAGTAGAAAAATGTCTCTTCAACTACGAGACGAGTCAGTCACCCGGAAACATTTCATTCTCTAGCAGATTTCTTTTTTGGACATTTTATCTAATGCAGGATGGAGCTTCAAAGCCGTTTCGATGAACATATATTTTGAGTTCTAACGAGTAACAACGTCCAAAATGGGAAGTAGATCATCGGACATATTTTGGACAAGTTCAAACAAGTCAAAATGTTCTTCCTCATCCGCATCGTCCAAGTCAGTCGATTTCAATGTCTGTATGACTTTTTTCAATTTGTCGATCCACTGAGTGGATGCTCTGATTGCAACAACCAGGTTGCGAAGCTGTAAACATATAAGGAATTGTTATTCATAAAGAATACGATTCATGGATTGAAATGTAACAATAACTTTTACTCACTTTATAAAAAAAGTACGCAGCCCACAGAATCCTGGACGGCAAGGTGGATGATGCACGAGAAACACCGGATCCACGTCTCTTAAGAAAGATGACTCAGAATCCTTCTTAAGATTAACCATTTCGTAAATGAAACCCCCATTGGAAAAGCGTTGTCGGTCGTAATTGAAGCAATCTATAGGAATGTTATTTGACAGATTAGATAAATAAGTGAATTGAAAGGTATTAAGACTAGTTCCAGATAACGAACCTTGTGATTAATCTTGTAGGATACAAGTTTTTCGTAAAAATGTTGAGCTATATTTTTACCACTGTCATCTCCGACAATCTTGCTACAATCAATTACAATATCGTGAATGACCATATCAACATCTATCCATCCGCATGTGATTCCAATGAAAGACACATGGTTGAGGGATGTCCATAAATCAGTGGTAAGGAAAAGCTTTCCGGTCGTCTTGTAGTTTAAAATTTCAGTAATCTTTTGCTCAAGAGACAAAAAGTTTACCATCACTCTGGCTTTAAAAACAGACGTCCTTTCACTCAAGGACAGGTGACGTAATTTTTTACTAAAAAACAATTTATTTCATAAAATATTAAGGTGCACTTGTAATAAGAATGAATTAAATGATTCACATCACCATAATTGATCAATAACCAGCACAATTAAGATAATTCAAGTGTGACAATTCGAACAGATATCCTTTCACTTAAAGACAGCCGTGACTGGACCATGGAATAGTCAAAGCGTATTAGTAGAAATGAGGGTGGTACTGGACCCAGGCAGCGCAAAAAGACATCCTTTCACTTAAAGACCAGGTTTTGACAAATGAAAGAGCCGGAAAGTGGTGCCGAGTCAAGTCCTTGCGTTAAGGGACGTCTTCCGATACCATGTTGTTTTTGTCAACTGCAAAATCTAAATTTTTTTTGCTTTTCAGTTAAATAATTAATTAGTGTATGCTTTTATATTTAAATGATTCATATATTCATAAGGCTAAAAGTAACTTACTATCAAATATTGGTTTCAATTTGATTAGTGATAAATTGCTTAACTATTTTTGGATTTCTAACAAATTTGTTTGTAGTGCCAATAATTTTTTTTCTCGGGGTATTATCCCTTGGTAACCTTCAGGTACCCCTGAAGGGATAATTTAATAAAATTAAATTCAATATAGAGTATTTGGTAGTTTATCACATTCTCGTCTCCTATTGGTGGAAATTGGCGACAATAAAGCTTTTGGGGGGCCTCAGAGAGAGAGGAATTTATCACGTTAAAGACTCCTAAACCTTCGATTGATTTTGATTACAAAATCCCTCAGGGATAAAGAAATCTTTGATTTTCAGACTCAATAGTCTCAGTTTGACTGGTAGTTGGTAGATATCTCCGAGCATTTCAGCAGAATCGTTAATTCCAACAAGGTGACGACTTTGCGGGCCAGTTGTAGAAGCGAAAGTGTACCTCCCGCCGTCGCATCAAAATGAGAAAAAGCCACAGCTGGGTCCCATTTACAGCTCTACTTGGGAGTCGGAGGCTTGGCGTGATATATTCCTCTCATTAGCTGGGTTACCAAGGGGTGTTTACCGATGTCTCGCTGGTCGCTTCCCATTAAGTTGAGCGTAGAGAAGAGCATAGATCTTGAGATATTAACCGTTCCATAACTCACTCTCGTTTTTAAAATCTCGGTCAGGTAGCACAGCACCTCTTTCACTGGTATTAACTTTAAATATCTGACAAAACCTTTCCAACCCTGTTTTAAAAAAGGAAAATCCCACTGATAGCATTGATGCTGATTATGGTTGGGATGAATTAATGGAAGAAGCAGCTAACAAAGCTGTTACAGATTATGGTTGCAAGTTGAGTTTCTGTCAAGTTTGTAACTCGGAAGTAGAAGACAAAATTAAATACACTGACTTGTGTACTGCGGCCGTTGTGATAAAGAGAAACAAATAAAATCGCCGCGTCCCATTTCGCCAACTATCTATCCATTATAAAAATCCTTCAAAATGGGCCTTTATCAAGGTTTTATTACCGTCGGAATTTATTAGTGAAGGTGCTCAACATGTTTGAAGTAAAAGGTATAATTTATTGTTTACATTAAACATTTTAATTTTGATTTGCAACAATTTTCATATTTTTCTTTAATGCATTCGTTCTTGTGCCATTGGCTTCAGCAGGCCCTTGTCCTAATTGCAAAAAGGCGTGGAAGTTTTGACGATATAGTTGTTTTTGCTCTTAGTAAAGTCCATTTGTGTTCTGTTGTGACTATGGATGGTAATTAAAAGTAGTGGTATTTTTCAAACATTTAGAGATGCTATTGATTTTATATTCGCAGGAGTTCTGAAACTCAATGCTCCTATTTTCAGGTGCAATCAATAAAAGACATGCAACTATAACACAAAAGTGCAATTGGTTAACTTTATAGCTTCTTATAGCTTTCAAATACTTTGCCCCGTATGTGGCATAACTTAATATTTCTCACTTCTAGTACGTCACTGACACAGTTTGCAGCAGTTCTTGTAAGCACATCCGAATATGCTGGACTAGTAACTTATTTAAAAAATTTTGTGATGAGCTTTTCTTATTGCACTTCATTAGAACACCATTAGAGCAACTCACCAATGTTTCAGATCGCTAGCAAGGCTTGTGCCTACGCCTATCACCTTACTTATAAGCGTATTAAATAATTGTAAAAAGAGTTTGCGTATATGTTGCAAAGGGACAGCCTGAGCCCCAACCCCCCCCCTTAAAAAAGAAGTCAATAAGGTACAGGGGAACACACATTTGGATCAAAATATGGCAGTTCCGAGTTTCTAGCCATGAAGGAAGTGTCTACTAGATTCATAAAGCTAGAAACAGCCTGAATCGTAGTGGCATCTTGCCCACATGGTTGCTTTCTTAATGCTGTTGACAAGTGCGAAGGTGAAACGTTCAGGCGCACGTTAATTCCTAACCTTAAGTTATGCAAAATGAATTTCAAGTTTGTTATCAATGATGTCATCTTAAATATTGGCCTTTCGTCGAATTTATTGCTGAAAACCTTAAGCGTGAATTAGCTACTTTTACGAAGGATATGGAAGGATTTTATCACGTCTTTACGGTCAGTCTCACGCTTGGTACTGTCAGGCATTATTTACTGGGCATTGGAAAGAAGGTGCGGCGGGTGTGATCGGAGAATAAACTAAACAAGTCTTCAGTTTTCACTCCAGATATAATACCATAATAAAAATTATGACAGAAGGAGTCGGAAAGAGATCTGAATTGTAATTATTTTTAACGGACCTCAGTACCACACTACTATTTTTATTAATGTTATAGGACGATGTTATAGGGCGAATGTTATAGGTCTTCCATATTACGTTAGCCATATACAACTGGAATGTGAGGAAAGAAAAAAAATTGGCGGGGTTTATTTGCTCAAGACTCTCTGGAATATTCCAGACACTTTTTTTACTTTTCTACTGTTTTTTTCAAAATCTTCACTTGGTTTGTTATCCCCCTTCGTTTTCCCTTCCCTAATAAGCTGATTAAGGTCGCAAACACCAAGACCTTTGGCTCGCCACCCCTCTCATCAGTCTTTTGTTCCATCTCGATCGCGACACATCTTCAGTGTCACATCAGGATTCAGATTCTCATCAATAAAGATAAATTCTCCAGTATTTTCAGTTAAAGCCTAGTTCTTCCTTTCCTACGTGCAAAATTATAGTCGGTACTCAACTATTTCCGAGAATTTGGTGCCGTGACCAGGATACGTACTTATCTGTGATTAATTTGTTCGACACAACGTGCTCCAGTGTCGTCTCTCTCGTCACTCTAAAAAAAACCCAACGTAGGGTAACATTTTCTCAATTATGGCCGATCGACAAAAGCTTGTCGCTTAACGTGGTGGCAGTCGAGGCGCAGTCACGCGGCTGAGCAACAGGATTACTCAGATATACGCGGATGCAGCTAATAGAACGACCGCGTAAGGTTCAAGACCTAAAACAGAAGCTTGCGGATTTCTACCGTTTTCTCGCAAAAAAATTTTTTTACCAGAGAATGTTTGCGGAATCGGACATCGCTGACTTGGAAGTGGAACAGGATGCCGTTGAAACAACCAGCACGATCATCAAGGATTCGCATGGAACAGTTAAGTACCCATTGGAGTGCTGGAGGATGACGAAGTAGCAGCTCGTGTCCCAGCTCCGCCGAGCCAGCCTGCTCTAGCTCCAAGTCATTCTGCTCCCGCTCCAGGTCAACCTGCTCCCGCGCCAGCTTCAACGAATTGGGTTGGCCCGATCTCAATAAAAGCGACCGAACCTGCACGGATCGTCTCGAAGATGATGACGTGACAAGAATCACAAATACGACCAGCGAATGATGGGACGCACCAACCTGAGACGAATTCTTCCTTCCCTTGCTTCGTCGAAGATGGTGGCAACAAAACAAAGAGAAAGACGAAAATGGTCGACCAGGTGGAGGTGGGGAAGGTGGCCATTTTCTCGTGCACACGTGGTTCAACGATGAACACCAGCCGGAGTAAGTTGTGCATAAATTTGAGTAACAAGAAATGCTTACCAGGCCAACATGGGACCGATTTTGCATAAATTACACAAAACAAACAATGCACGATTACCCAAGTTTGATTAGCCGGCTACCATGAACAAAAGAACAACTCAAACACAAACTCGATCACAATAAAACCACCACTTGAATGGGAAATCGATCCCACTTCTGACACCACTGTTGCGGCCTCGACTTGCCGCGATTAAAAATAAGAAACAAAATTAACAAAAAGCCTAGTTTAAACGTTGTATTGCTCAAAGATCGGTCCGGACCCACCTCTCACGTGGTTCCTTCCCGCTCGATGGCCTTACCCGACTAACTAAACTAAGAGAGGGAGAGCATTAGGAAAGGGTTGATAGAGGATGACATCTATCGGAGGGAAAAAGAAAGAGGGTAAAATGCTGGATCATAACTGTTACCCGCGCCGTCGCGCAGGAAGGTACCCGAAGGGTTTCTTCACCAATATGTTTTTGCTTTTACGGTGATTATTTCCAAAATGAAAGGAAATCGGTATAAATGATAGATTTTGTAACATTTTATCTATAGTTCTATTTTTCGCTTTGAACATGCGCTTAGTCGAGTACCGAGTAATAGCTAGTGTTGAGTAGCTAGATGTAATAAAAATTGCTCTGCGTCAAATTATGAGCAGATTTACCATGTGCGCTGCTAAAGAAACTATAGAAAAAGTAGTGGTAAAGTAGTTTGCCACTAATTCGATCTCGACCCTTGCCCCAATAATCACTTGGGGCGAATATGAAAGGACCATCGGAAGTTGCATTCCGAATTGGCATCACTGGCATAAACAGAAACACGCAAAACTTTTGTAAATATTTACCGATTGTGATTTATTAAACCCTAAAAAAAGGACCCACTGGAACCTCAACTCTTTAGTCACTGTTTACTTGCTTTCTGCTGTTGTTTAGACTGTAAAATACTATTTATTTTAGCCTACAATTGGCTAGTGTTGTCGTTTTTGAAGGGAACCTAAAGATTCCCACCTGGAATAGTGTATTAACTGGTTTATCACAAACAAACTTCTAAAATATTTAGTTCTCTAATCAGTATAGAAAATGAAAACAGTTTCTAATAATTAAGTGTCGGTCGTACGATCAGGTATAGCTTATAAAAAATTATAAACGTTGGTAGACGTAGGTTTGTATTTTGAAACTTGTGTTGTGTAGTGCATCGAATTACATGCTGTTGCTTTCCTAGTGCAAAAAATTTAAACCGATAAGAAATTTACTTTTGTAAAACATGAAAATGAAACTAATAAACACATAGCCTAAGGGATGTAGTTAAATACGCTGAGTTCGAAAATCAAATTGCTTTTTTTCTTAATTCGTTACTTTTTAAGTTACTTTTTAAGTGGGGGAATGGAATTATCCGTTTTCGACGGTGTCCATCTATCGGGTGCACCGTACAACAGAGCGACGTAAAAAATGTTGTACAGAAACCCTTCGGGTAACAATATCTTTATGCCTCTCAGCGCAATCGTTCGTCACCTCTACAGAGCGAACAAAATCTCTTGCTGTACGGTAGTCGCTTAATATCCCAAAACTGTGGTGGCAGTTGTAGCCATTCTTGGCTTTTGTTGATATTTAACAATGAAAAAGCAACCGCAAGCAAGCAAGAACTTCCGATGAAATCAACGAGTTGAGATTAAGGAACTTTTTGGCGGCTTTTTTACGGGAAACGTCGTCGGTCGGTTTTGACGTTTTTTCGTCATAATGCTTTGCGTTAATTGATATAGATTTTCATTGAAAAGCGAAAAAACTACCAGTTCCCGAGTCAAATACCTGTAGGTAAAAAATGAATGAAAGCTTAAGGAACTATATGGATGTCCATAAAACTACCTTTAGTGTCTTGACATTGACAGAAGCACGGCAAGTGCAATATCTTCGTATTCGTCTTTATATGCTACCATTTGGCGAAAAAAACATAAAGTAATCTATTGGGGCAAATATAGCAATTCGAGTCCAAAGAAAGTATCCAGTGTTGGGAAAATCATTTGCCCAAACCAATCAAAAATTATTTAAATCGCGATTTAAATCACTTCGAACGATTTTTTTTTTTGATTGAAATCTTTAGTTTCGAAAAACGATTTTGGCAAGATCCTGAATCAGGATCGGGCTCAATTCTATCCGAAAGAAGATCCATTTTTAGAAGATAAATGGCTTTGCTCATGAATCTGGCGGCATGGAATCCTATCTTCATCAATGCATCTTCTTAACTTTCCTTTGTAAGATCCTCTTTTCTTACGCACTTTTTCTTTCCATTTCTCTCATCTTAATTTCCATATCCCTTTTCTCTCTTTCTCGTTTTTCTTCTTCTGTTTCTTCAACTTTCGTTTCTTCTATACAGATTACTGAATCGTCTAACAGGCTAACGAAATTGTCAAATGGCACATCATTTTCCATGAACCTTGACGGATCTTCATTATTTGAGTTAGAACCCATAGAAATGTTGGGACTGAGAGAGAAATGTGTTGGGTAGTACCGTACTAGGCAACGAGCAGTCAAGAAATCTAAAAGCAAGATGGCGAATAAGATGGTTTACGCTTCCTGCTGCAACGGCCGGCCGAAGTATTCAGCAATCGTTTTACGTGTCACTGGCCCGGACCCCCTTCGGCGCTTCTACTACCCCATTGCAACTTATGGACGGGATTAAAGTGATTTTGATTGCAATCAGTATATTTCAATACTTTCAATCTTTTACAATCACTGCTGCCGAAATTTTGTCGACTGCGTGCTGCGAACCAGAACTTTTCACTGTTACTGTTGCGTCACATAGTGACCGTTGTCAATGCTGATTTATCTCTCGGTCAGGTGAACTAGCCAGAGCAGCATTTACGACAGAAGCTGCATATCTCATTCGTGCCGGAATCCTTCTAAATAATTCAAAATTCTCGTCGAAAAACAAAGTTCTCCTTAATTTGGGCCCCACAATTGCTGAGCTACGCGCTAAATTTGAAATGGTCAAAGTCGTGATCATGGATGAAAATTCAATGTTAAACTTTCCAATGAAATTAACAAAAAAGTTGTTCAAATGTTATTTATACCAAAACAGTAAATCAAATGCTGGTAAAACTGCAAATTTTAACAAACCTTTCAAAGTAGATTGACTTGAGCCTCGTGTCACCAAATGCACTCATTCAAATTCATTAGCTGATCATTTGCGTTTAATTTATATTATTCTGATAAATAAAAGTAAAAGTTTCGATAAAATATTGAACCGTTTAAAATCGAATATATCTATGCATCTACCGATTAAGCTTTGTAGCACTGATTGTGGCAGAATCATTCGAAGCAGACGACGTTTACTTGCCAAAAATTACTCCCGTTCGTAGTGGAAAATTGCGGAATTAATTTCCGCATTCTAACTTTCGAGATTCTTAAAGTATTTTCTTTGTTTACTGCTAGGTGACGCAAAAATTTTTTTGGCCTGACAGATATTTTTGCTCCGTACTGTACGGTGTCCAGTTTGGATCCGGTCTTCCCTAAAAATGTATATTTTTTTGTAATCAACAGAATATTAGGGTGTATTTTTATCAGAATCTGCATATAGACTGCTGCTTTCATAAAATAATCAAAGCTATCGGTCTCCTCCTTCCAACATTTTTTAAATATTAAGTAACATAGCCCTAGTGGCACACCATAGCTCTCAGATATCTTTGGCTCAAACACATATCTTAAAGATTTTTCAAATTGGTCTTAACTTTGCAGCTTTTGTCAAGATACCATGGAGATATCTCATTTTATAGCTTACTTAGCGCTAGCAGCCATCGCGAAAATCGCGGCCAAAAATCATGATTGGATCCGACTACATCACATGCATCCGCAATTGTAAAGAACGAAAAATGTCATTGAACTGCCTTTTATGCTTCTATTAATAATAGAACTAAAACATTTTCTCGAAAACGAGTCGTACATACATCATATTTGGACATGCAAAAAGGAGTAATAGAAAATTCATTGAAACAGTTCGGGAGTGGGATTTTAATTGCCTTATTTGACAAACGAGTAACGGGAAACTTTGTAATTCACGAGGGGAGCGGCTAACTACAAATGCTCCGAGAATTCGGGAATCCATTGGATAATTATAAAAGGCTACGAATGGGAAGTAGTATGCGACCGAGCATTTCCCCACGATCCATCTTTGGAAACTTTTCAATTTCAAACACATCGCCGTTGCTCAAAACAGCACAATTGTCGCAGGATCTTATAGAAAGCAAAAATCCGTTATTTTTGAATTGAATTCCGTTAACGTGAGGGATAGTTGGGCCGTTGTTGTGTGGCTGGTGCATTCCAGTTTGCTTCGTGTTAGGTAACCTTCTTATATTGTTCAAACGCCTCTCAATAATCCGCTTTGCCAAATGAACAAGGGGTCTGTTTGTGGGCTGCACAAGATTTTTAAGCACCCCTATATGATTTTCAAAGGGAGCCCAGCTGAAAACATCACGTGGCTCAAATCGCAAGACCTCATCTGCCAAATGAATAAGGTTGTGTACATTGGATACTAGGAATTCACCATAAAGTATACTGGATGATGTGACAAAATTGAGCAGTAAAGTTCTTGCATACTCAACGTTTTCTCTTTCTCGTACTAGTTTGGGACAAGAAAGAATTCTAATAGCACAGTGGAGTAAAAGAAAGTGTTCATTCAACTCTTTTTGTAACAATGAATAAGCGACTGGAAGAATATATAAAAAGAGGAGACGAAATTCACTTGCCTTATAACGGCCGAGCTGTTTTAAATTTTTTGTTTTCCTTGCAAATTCCACAGGAATGCAGTTTGTTATGCTGGCCAGGAAGTTGGAAATTGCATCCACTTGAATCTTTAAAACACGGGTTTTTATTTTTCTTCTGTAGCTGTTAAACAGGTGAAGGATTTTAGCAATGACGCCAATAAAGACAAGGTGCATGGCGTCAATGGTGAAACTTTTAACTATATCTATGTTGCGCAAATTTTCCAAAATAGACGTGCCATCGTTGTGTTCTGGTTGCACTTGGTTTACAAATAATTCATTGGTTCTCAACGGCGCATCAGTTTCAGGAAATGTTACTCTTCCTCCTCTTCCACTGGCATTATTGACATAAACTCCTTGAGTTTTGCACTCTGTGCACGAGTGGTAACCTCCATGCAGAATGATGAATTTAATACCTGATAAGGCAGGTGCGTCACAGGAGAAGCAGTGTATCTGAACGCGAATAGTTTTTTATGTGGATTCGATCCCATTCTCTAGCAAAGAATTGGCCTCCTCGACGAAACGACGGAGAAAATCATTAAAATCTATCGGCTTCCCCAACCCATGGTACAGTCTAATTTCAAATGGCGTTGATTCAACTGGTGGGCTTTAAGTATTGAAATATGCATATAACTGGCCAGTGCAATTCCTTTGGTGAAGCTGCAACATCTTGCAAAATTGACTTCAGCATGAATCTGAAGTTTATTGCTTTCGTCGCTGTTTGATTCTGTCGTAGAATCGTCGTAGTCTGATTCTTCCATAGAATCGTCGCATTTATCTTCCGTTGTAACATTGTTGTCGATTGTTTGGTTTTCTCTCGGATTTTCGGTCGAAGCTTTTTGGTCTAGCAATAATGTTCAGACATCGCAATTAACATTTTTGGCAAGCACATATTTGTATCGATATCCAACGTCGGCTAGAAGGGACATAAATTCAGCAAAGTAACATTAATAGGGAATGGAACCAAAAAATGAATATTTTTTAAAATATATGCATTTGATAGAATTTTTTATGCTGAACATTTTGGCATCAAACTTCCCTATTCAAAAAAAAAAACCCAGCGATCTATTAACGATTAAAATTTGAATTGGCTCCGCCTTCTCCAAATTGGATGTTTGGAGAAAATACCACGTGACACGCGAGAAAATACCACGTCATAGTATAAGTCGCTAAACTGCGCATGTGCAGATTGCGCACGGTACTACCAAGAGGCCTAGTGCGCCGACGCAGCCTTCGTTTGTTGTCTGCTTGGTAGTACCGTGCGCAGTCTGCTGGTAAGATATCTAAAAGGTAACCCACTATCCCGATGCGTCTCTCTTCAAAAATTCGCTGGAAAGTTAGTCTCTTTCGTAAAAGCCACAAGTTTAAATGGGAATTATTTGATCGCCAATAACAGAACGCAAGCAAAATTATTTCTTCGTCGTCATTGCCCAAGAGAAACTGGGCCAAAATATCAGTGTGATTGATCGCCATCTTATTTGAACACTGCTAGCCTTCGCGGCTTCACCTCTTATGCCTATTTTGTTTTGAAACACGAGAAGTCAATTTCAAATTATATTATCTGGCACCAATTGTATCAAAGAGTACATAGTCCTAATTCTCCTATCTGGCAATGATGCGAAAAAGAGCTATTCAAACAATCCAAATAAATACAAAAGGAATACGTTCGTCAACGTATCACGCCGTTAACAGCAAAGAAGGAGCCAGCTAGCGAGCTAGCTGGATGCACTATACCCTCACTCCATACATGCGATGCAATGGCTCCGATATGAATTTTTTGTGATTACAACCTGGCCGGTCGCCTGCCCCCTTTTCGTAAATGTACATTGTCTAGCTGATTTGCTTCACTCCAATACACATTCGCATTAAGAAAAAAAGGGCTTGGCCCGGCACGCGCACTCGTTTCCATCAAACTCAAACAACTCACCGACAAAAAAAAAAGAAAACTTACTTGAAATCGGATAGGAAGCAGGATCTAATATTTTGAAAAATGTCGATTCCCAGCTCGCTACCATCAGAGCACCGCAACACAAAATAGAAACAAAGCTTTCATCTGTAGTTGCGGTGGATGATGTCTGGGAGCTTCGGTGGCCGGGAGGGAGGATAAAACTTCGCTGTTGTTGCATTACGGGAACTTGGACAAACGGTTTTGGTTTTCGGCTCAACACGATTCAAAATATAACCTTGAAGAATAAAACTTAATTTAAAAAAACCAACTTGTTTTGCTTTCATAAATCCTGTAGCCAAAGTTGTAGCACCTTACACACCGCCAAGTTCGGCCATCATAAAAGTGTTTTAGTAGAGAAGCTCCATCAAGGAGGTTTTCAACAGTGAAATTTGCTGCATTTGGGGCAGCGGTGGTAGATATGTCGCTCTCTACAAATTTGAATACATCAATAAACATGGTGAGATATTACAATAGAATTAACGTTGGCCGCCCCCTCTCCCTACGTACAGAGAAAAATTTGAAAAACACTATAAATACCTTGGGCACGCAATAAAATTAGTTCCCGATTATCTGGGTTGGTACTCCGATTTACGAAATCCATTGCGTTTTGAATGAAAATGGCCAAATTGCTGCTGGAACACAGTAAAATTACTTTCTTAACAGAAAGCCTGACGGAAACTAAATTACGAAATGGCGACTGCAAGCCGGGGACACTCTCAATAGTGTTCTATGGAAAAATAACAAATGTGTTAAATCAGTGTTTTAAATCATTTTTATGTTGTATTTATTCCCGCCTTTATTCCCCGAGTTATTTACTCTTGCGTTTCCCGTTTCTCCTTGGGAAAGTCGAAAGTATGTCATGTTTTCCCCCTATTCGCCTTCGGCAAATCCCTCGAGTCAGCTATCGCTACATTTAGCGAGCTCCGAATCTGTCTGCTTCGAATGTAAGCGACAGTTGACCATAGTTCATCTTGATATAAAATTGCTGATCGTGTTTATCACACTTATTGTGACATAAGAAGTGTTATCTATTTAAAAGCGTCTAGAATTTAAGCTACAAAAATTGCCCATTGAACAGCAACAGACTTTATCAAGGTTCATGAAAATATCATAAAAATTGCCAAAAAAAGGTTTTTTTAAAGAGACTTTTAAGATTTTTTGTACAGCTCAGTTTTGAATTATGATTTTTTTAATATCCCGAAAAGCCGTCAATCAATCAGAACACGAATATTTTGTGATGTCTACTTTAAAGACAAATTTCTGTTCTCTAGCGGACAACGTTCGAAAACGTCGTGTTGTTGACTCGTTTTAAGCGGGAACCGGGAACTGCTATGGCTACGACAAAAAGTTTTGGGTACAAAAATGCCGAATAAATGTTTTGTTTATTTATGTAATAGTGGGTAAATAACGAATGCACAAAAAGTTTATCTCTTCAAGGCCCCATCGGAAAGTCAACTTTGTAACAATTGGCTTACTCATAGTAATAGAAAACTTACTAGTGGATACAAGTTAAAAGGCGACATTTACTTCTGTGCGAATCACTTTCACGAAGACGATATAGTGAAAGTCTCAAATACGACGAAAGTTCCATTAAAAAGATGGAAGTTAAAGAAAGGTTCAGTTCCAGTAACAGAAAAAGATGCAAAGCTAGGTATGTTGTTCGTTGCATTCATTGTTTGTGAATCATATATCAATGTTTCTCTTTTTTTTCTATTTGATTCAGTGACAAACAGCAGGTTGGATTTTGTTGGCCAGTGTGTTGACGAAGGTAATGTGATTTGTATTAGTGTATGTAACATTTTTCATAATCACTGATAATCTAATTATATAAAGTAGGGGCAATTGAGAAAGGCAATGCTTCTTTTTCTGAACCACATGCAAAGAAACCACGGGTAGACTTTGTTAAAAGTTCTGTCAACAATGGCCTAGAATAGCAACACCCAGTTATAACTAACATTCATTCTGTAGAAGATCAGAATAATGAAGCTCACGGTGGGAACCCCAACAGCAATGGACATGGACATGGATAGTGACAACTCTTCTGGAATTGAAAGTGAGGAAGAAACCATTCAAATGGAAATGGGTCACATTGTTTACCCAAACGAAGTAAAACTTCGTCCTGGATGGAAATGGAGCGAAGAGAATGTGTTGTGCATCCGCACTACTGGAGATGCTGAAGATTATGAAATTTTAAAAAAGATTCGTACTGTCAATGGAAGCGAAGCCCGATTTTACGTGAAAAGAAAGAAATATTTCCAATAAATGTTGAAAGTACTTGGAAAACGCTTGACGAACTCCAAAATATATTTTGGAAATTTGAATCTTTAAAACTGTGCCGTGGGATATCAAAACAAGATCTATAGGTTATTGAGAAATCCAAGAATGGGATAAAAAAGAACTCTTTTTGGCAATAAAAAATTTGTCTTCGTGTTTGTGATCGGCAATATTGTGCGCAGTGTGCTAAGCTTATGAACGCACTAAGGCAAAAATTAACTAGAATGGAAACGTAACTAGAAAGCTCAAACAAAGCGACGAAGGGCCATCAAATTTCAAGGATATACGAGAAAACTAGAAAGAAGAGATCAAGCCCTCGCGGTAATCATTAAATTATTATTGGGATACTTTCAGTGCTCATTTATAGTTTATGTCAAAAAAAGAGGGCGAAGAAAGAAATTGAGATAATACGAAAAGATTTAGAGGGAGCTGGAGCTCGTGCTTTGGATTTAATGATGGAAACTTTAGAACGACAGGTAAATGTTTATTGACATACTGTGTGAATTCTTTAACTTTTATCTATGACTTAAAAACTTGACTTGACTTGATAACTATGGTGTTTTCAAATGATGTTTACATCATCTTTCATTATTGACACGTCAATTGGACAATACAAACGATGTTTTCCTTTGTGACATCAATTTCTTATCTTTGGTAGGAACGCATGATCGTTACAGCTATTTTCAAGAAGGCGAAATTGTAAGGATAAAAGGGGGATGCGATATGACGCGGAGTTTATGATCGATTGCCTCCTTCTGCAAATCAGATCGAAATGTGCATATTCAAAAATTCTGGAACGGAAACTCCTACCCTTACCATCCCCGTCCACTATAAGGCGACTTCTAAGTTCGTTGCCGTGTAAATTTGGAATGAACGAATTCTCTCTATCAGCTATCAAGAAGCATATGGAAGGTCTACCTCGATCAAAACGATATGGCTCCCTAATTTGGGATGAGATGACTGTTGCAGAATTTCTTACTTTCAACGCTCATGCAATTTGATGGACACGCAGACTATGGTGGTGAAATCAATATCAAGAAACACGAAGGTCAGCTTGCCGATAAAGTGTTTGTACTCATATTTCGCCAATACCGCACATCATGGATACAGCCGTTCGCTGTGTTTTATTCTAGAGGTGGCGCCCCTTGAGACTTACTACACGAATTTGTGTCAAAGGCAATTGTTGCACTCCACTCGCATGACACGATTGTGAAAAATTTAGTATGCGATGGCGCGCAGGCAAATGAGACTATTATGAACCTTTTCGGAGTGTCAGGTGGACTATATGCGGATTGTGCATCTGAATTTTTCCTTCCATCCACCGCTTACGATCCTGAAGAAATCCAAGTGGAAAGTAGAGAAGAGATATCCAAAATACCGACGGACAACCCGATAAATGAAAACCAAAGTGACGACCATAAATGGGCTGTTTTAGATCTCAATCGCCCAGTCGATAAATCAATTGTGGATATGATAAAGAACCCAATAATTGGCCCTGCTGTACGTGATCCGAATTGATCCTGCCCGAGCCAAATGGGTTTCAGAGTATTGAAACTATACATGGATTGCTGGATTTTTCTGTAGTGGATTTCCATTACCTATCTGATAAAATTGGGGATTTAGCTGTGTCCTCGACATTCGATGATAGTATGAATTTCCACCCCAACTATCAGACAGACTCGTCAATGGATTTTTACTTGGCTTTGGATGAACCAGTATTGGATCCCGGCTTTCATTCACTTATTGATTCACCTGATCACCCTTTTTGGCCAGTCGGACCAACAGTAAGGGACCCAAACTGTCCTTCAGACGTGACCCAAAACGCAAACGATTCTAATCCTCGAGGGCTCGGGGGCCACACTCTCGATTTGGTCTTTTCTCGTGAAGCAGATAATCTGGTGTCTCAGACTTGTGTCAAATCACTCATAAGTGATCACTATGCAGTGCGGTGCTGTCTCTCAGTGCGTACACCAAGATGGCCGATTGGTCGTGCATGGATCCGATCCATCAAGTCCATCGATAGTGAAGCTTTTGCTTCTGACCTGGAGGCTCTTGAGCAGTGATCGGAACGTCAACACGCGACGTATCGTCAAATTCGACGGTACGTCATGACGTTACGTCAAATTTGACGTTCGACGTCGACGTTGACGTGAAACAAAAAACAATTGTGACGTTTTACGGTGACGTTCTACGTATACAAATGAAAAAATCCTTGTATCGTCACCGTCATTTTATGAAATTTTTTACTTGCTTATTCTTTTAAAAATTCATCTTAAATACATTTAAAATGTGGAAAAAATGGCTTAAAAATCGGAAATTAAAAAGTGTTTGACGTATGGTTGACGTATTGGTGACGATTACCGTCAAATTCGACGTTTTTAAAATTTGACGGTGACTTGACGGTTTTTTTCTGACGTTTGACGTACGCAAAACTGCGTGACGTTGACGTTCACCCAATACTCATACGTCACAATTTTTCATTGACGTTCCGATCACTGCTCTTGAGCTTGTAACCAGTCCCGCAGCCGATATTGAAGATCTCATCGTACAGTACAATGACGGCCTTAAAAGTGTACTAGACAAACATGCACCGCTGAAAGAGAAGCGTGTTGTCCTACGTCCTGCCACCCCTTGGATGAACGAGGAGATTCGTGCTCGGAGAAGAAAGATTCGGAAGGCGGAAAGAACTTGGAGAAAAAGAAGGCTTACTGTTGAATTTCAAGTATACCAGGAGCTACTTCGGAGCCTCTCTGTTCTGCTGAAGAAGTCAAAGAGAGCATTCTACAGTGAGAAGATTGCCGAATGTGGAAATGACGCAAGGGTCTTGTATCGTCTCGTCAACAATTTGATGGGAAAGTTGGACGTACCTCTTCTACCGAGACAGCAGAATGCAGGAAAGAGTGTTGCGGATGAATTCAGTGATTATTTCTCATCAAAAATAGCGTCAATTCGCTCGTTTCTCGATAGTTCAGCGGAATCAAGGAAGTCGGATCATGCCAACTTGGAGGCATCTTTCCTCTCACTGCATGGTGAGAGGTGTTATCTGGATCGTCTTTCGCCGGTGTCTGTTAGGACAGTAACGGAGATTATCCTGGCCTCTCCGGCAAAGTCGTGCTGTCTCGACCCACTCCCGACTCCTTTGTTAAAGAAGTTTTTGAGTGTGTTGGCAGTCCCAATAACTATGATCGTGAATGCCTCGCTGAGTCTGGTCTGGTTCCGGATTTGTTGAAACATGCAGTGATAACTCCACTCATCAAGAAATCATCTCTGGATCCGCAGGACTTCTCTAACTACCGTCCGGTATCTGGTCTTCCATTTCTCTCTAAATTGATTGCGCGGATGGTGCTAAAGCAATTAACTTCTCACATCGAGGACTTCAAAATTTTACTATCTAGTCAGTCTGCCTATCGAATCAACTATTCAACTGAGACCACTCTCCTGGCCATCCAGAACGATTTACTGAGTGCAGCTGATGCTGGCATGGGTAGTGCGCTCTTGCTCCTAGATCTCAGTGCCGCGTTTGACACCGTCGATCATCAGAGACTATTGGAAAGACTAGCCTCTACTTTTGGTGTCACTGGTTCTGCCTTGGGATGGTTCCAGTCCTATCTATCGGGCCGGACACAATCAGTAAAGGCTCTGGGTGTAACATCGTCACCCACTCCGCTTTCTTTCGGTGTTCCACAGGGATCTATGCTTGGCACGTCTCTTTTTTCCGTCTACACCAGCCCTGTTCCAGCCATTGCTTCAAGACATGGAGTTAGTGTCAAGCAGTTTTCTGACGATACCCAAGAGTATGTTCATTTCAAAATGAATCCCCACAGCCAGTCGGTGGCTCTGGGCTCACTTGCTCACTGTGCTGCTGAAACTGAGGATTGGTTTATTGACAATCGTGTGAAGCTGAACATGGGAAAAAGCCTCTTACTCTACACTGTCCCGCAACGTCATTCCTCTAAACTTGTGACTTCTCCATTGGTGGTAGGCGATACTACTCTTCCTCCCACAGTCCAAGCACGCAACCTTGGCGTTATATTTGATAGTGCCCTTTCCATGGTTCCTCAAGTTAACAGTGTGTGTAAATGTGCTTTTTTTCACCTTACTCTTATTGGTAGAATTAGAAAATATCTTGATGTAAGATCTGCTAAGTCGCTTGTACATGCCCTTGTTCTGAGCAGAATTGATTATGCTAATGCTCTTCTATTTGGTGGCTTCAGCGAGTTCAAAATGCGGCTGCTAGGCTAATTGTGGGTATTGGCAAGCATGAGCATATATCGGACCATCTAAGGCTCTTGCACTGGCTACCAGTCAAGGAGCGTGTTTTATTTAAGACTGCTCTCATGACCTTTCGTTGCCTAAGTAGTACTGCCCCTTCTTACTTGTCTAGCCATGTCAAACTATTCTGTTACAGCTCGAAGCTGTGGAATCAAAATTAAATAAAAGCAAATTCCAATAGCGAGGGTGAAAACTCTTGTATATTTCACGAAAAGTGGCCAGCCTCCTCTCACGAGGTCTAGCCAGCCCAAAGATCCGAGGCAAGAGTGAAGAAAAGACGAAAAGGGGAAAAAGGGATGAAGGGTGGCGAATGCCATCTAGCGGAGGGGAAAAGAAGTAGGGGGAGAAATGCCGGGTCGTAACAATACGAACCCAAACGTGATTTAAGATCCATTCACTCTCGTACTATTGTTGCCCCATCTTTTAAACTTGGAAAATACGGAAGGAGGTCTTTTACTTGTGCTGCCCCTTCTGTTTGGAATGCACTCCCTCTCTCTGTAAGGTCTGAGACCGATCAACAACAATTCAAACTAAAACTCAAGACACATCTTTTTGCCACTGCGTATACTCGATGACCCTAACCAAACATTGTGACCCAAATTTAAGCGTCATTAGATCGTTAAGTATGGATAATGCGCTATATAAATTAAACAATACAATACAATACAATACAATACAATGCAATCCTGATGTTGAGTTCGTTGACTGTGTAACCTCTGAAGACGTCAAAAAAGAGGTTGGCGAAGCGAAGAATGTTTTGAGCATTTACTTGTGATGAAGATGAAACGATTTAATTTTTCATTGACGTCCAGTATTTATTTCAGTGCGTTAGAAATTACATTTTCAACCGTAAGGACGTTCAGGTAACAACAGATTATTGGTTGAATCCTTATATAATCGTTGATGAGAATTCTTTCTACCTTTGTTTAAAGGTCTTCCCGTTAGGTATGCCCATTTTGAACTACTTTACTTGACGGACCGAAAACTCAATGGGAACACTGATAAACGTGCAGTCCCTAAATGGACAGATGCACATCTTTACCCAACTACATTTCAGAAAATGCCTGTCTCAAAAGCAGTTCAGGTAATAATCACATATACATGTACAATTTGAGCTGATTAATATATCTTTCAATAATCGTCCACATATCTGTCTTTATTGTAGCTTTACGCGGATATTTGCTACTCTTCCATTTGATATTTTCTAGGTATTATCTGGTAAAGCGGCTTCAGGATTCAACTTCTACCGAACCAAAATAAAAGGAACGATGGAGGATTTTAAAGGTAATGACTCAAACCTAATTTAAAATGTTGTCAATCGTTAACCATTGAGTACCAATTTAACAGAAACAGAGCATACGGAGGCCATGGTTACATTACTTAATGCGGCATTCGACGTAATGAATGGAAGAAAGATAAAGGATGGGAATACTTTATCGACGTGGAAAAAGGATAAATCGGTATGTTAAAACAATAGTTAAAACTTGGGCAGGATTGAACTAATTCGTTGTAAATAAATATAGATTCTCGAAGAACTTCTTGAGGCGCTGTTTGAGACACAGCTATCTTTTATGAAGGATCCAGTGAAAAATATACCGTTTTTGGCTCCCACAGCGCGATGAGAGTAACAATAATGAGCACGATTGCTCTGGTGGATCATTTGTTAAAAAAATAAAAATATGAGTTTGTTCTTACGGGAAAATTTAACCAAGACTATGTGGAGGTTGGCTTTATTGTATTCATACCACATTGCATGAAAGCTATTAACGGTCTTCGTTTTCCTGTTTACAGAGACTTTGGAATCGTGCGGGTGGTCCGGTGGTGGACAAGATCATCCGACAGTGGCAACTTTCCAACTATTATTTAGGATGCTTTGCATGTATTATCCTATCAACTATCAAATCAAAAACGGTAATGTTGATGAGGAGAAGATGCGACTTCTGACTTCGTACAAAGAGTGCATGTTGGAAAATTTAAGGAAAATGTAAAAGAGGTTGCGGATCTAAGACACGGGTTTCGAGAAATCCTTCAATAAGATGGAATTCAATTTACTGCAATGGAGTCTACTGTTGAGGACAATTTGACAATAGTTGAAAACGAAATTACTAGAGTGGAGACTACGCTCCATGTTGATGTGGGTGCAGTGTTTGTTAACACAACTGAAGTTAGTACTGCAGTGGAATCTATTCCTGACGCTTGTATGGCTAAAGCAGATAATGTTAGTCCTGAAGCGAAGTCTACTCCCGACGTTGATGTCGCTACAGCGAATAATTCTATCATATATGATTTTTGCGGAATTCTGCTCCATACCAGGCAAGGTATGATCAAATGTAACGACTGTTGGAGGACCCTGCAGACCACAAAAGATAAAGTGCCTAAGAAGTTTCTGAACAGTGGTTTGATAGCCATACGAGATAGAGAAGGGTTGAAGTGGGGTACTGAAATGCTATTTCAAACTATTAAAGCCGTTGAACGAATTCTTTATGAACATTTTGAATCTTCGGATGGATTTGTAAGGGATGGGGCCCCAATTTTATACCGGACGACGGACCCAACTGGTCACTGTGTCTCCGCTCCCATTTCTCGTGACCAAACGTACTCCGCTATTGTGCCACACCTATACTGAAACCTGACAACCTGACGTGCACCTCGACAATACAACACGTGATACTTGAACAACTCTTGAGTTTTGCTTGACCGTCGCTGACCTCCGACCTATCATCCTCCGAGCCCCCGTCTACAAGTAACCGACGCCGGCCTACGCTGACCAACCCCGCTCTACTACCAACAACATGCCCAACCAATTGTAAGTCTTAGGCGCATAAGTTACTCTCGCTTAAACTAGTACCTGCCGGTTTGGACCGATAACCGACAGGGAAACCTTTACACTAGGTATGGCACAGAGTAAGCCTTACGTCGACGAGGCTACATTTTTCGATACTGACTGCAGATGTTTTTTGGGTACGCTCTTATAAAGGACGGCGGTCGTTACATTTTTATTAAAATGGGATTAATTCCAATTTAATAGTTGGAAGTTGGATAATTTAAAAGTTGGAAGTATATGTATCATTTAATGAAATTTCATTAAAATATACTTCCAACTTCCTCTGAAATCCAAATTCCGAAATCGACAATTCGTTCAAATCTGTGACTTTGTCGTATAACGACGAAGCCATGAAAAGGAAAATATTGTCGCAGCGTTATTTACGGTATACGAAAGTCGAAAGACAACTTAGATGCTCTGGCTATTAAATAAAATTTACCCCGTTCGACCCCGTTTTATTTCATAAATGACACAGACAAGACTACCCCGCGGCCCGAAATCCCCGTATCCCGATGCATATTCTTCATTCATCGTCTATTAATGTCTTTTTGATAGATTTATTCCGCTTCTATTTTTTTTTTTGCATACATTTCTTGACTTTTACCCCGTGCCTTTAGGATTTACCTACAGTTCTATTCAGCGAAATACCACTATTTCACTTAAGTAAATTTAGGAAAGACTTACACAGTGAAGTTTTCTCAAATACTGGCGGTTGCAATCCAAATTCCCTTCCCCAACGGACGACCCACGAGATCCCACGTGTGAACGCGATTCATTATAAATATGTATTTCATTTCTCTAATTATTTCGGCCTTTTTGTTATTACGTTATTACCTAGTTATTACACCATCCCACTCACTCCCCCGAGAAACGCAGTTCGTAATATCTATATATATATTTGCCTTTTTCCAATTATTTTTTTTTTCTAAATTTCTAAGTATTTTACCAAACAATAATTCTTAAACATGTGTAAAGAATATAAAGATACGTTCATGTAAATACAGTTTATAATTCCCTTCCGATCGGAAAAAATATGAAAAGCCTACCGAATTTTTTAATTAGAAACAAAGGCAAATTAAATCTCTTCGGCACGCAGTGGGCGGGGCATATGTTGATTATTGCAGAAGGGTGAAGTTTTTGAAGAAGAAAAAATATTTCTATTTTAATTTTTGCGTTAATATATTCTAATTCAAAATTTAGCGTTTCTAAAATTGAACAACACCCCTTCGGGACCCTCCAAGTCGGCGCTGGTTACCTAATAGTGGTACGTGGTTTCACACTTTATCGCTAGATGCCGTACTTAAAGTGAATCGCATAAACAAAAACAAAGTAGATTTTTATTTTACCAAGCACTTTATCGAATTGGGTTTTAAATGTAATGAGAATGAAATACTAATCGCTGTATTTAGATACTGGTAATAGAATCACAATTTGATATGGAACGCTTACTGTTAGAAGGGCAAATCAAAGAATCCCTTCAGAACAGACACCCTGTATGTTGACAGTGCATCATTTGTTTGTATACATTTATATACCTTAATACTGAATGACATTTTGAAATAGATGCATTATGCTGCAAGAAAAGGCGACGTGGAACTAATGAAGGCACTAATTGGCCGAGGTTATGTAGTAAATTGCATGACATTTGAATTAGTCACTCCCTTACATGAAGCAAGTTGTAAAGGGCATGTTCGAGCTGTTCAGTTCCTCATTGATGAAGGGGCATGGGTGAGTGTTGGACTTTATGAAATAAAAAACACCAATTGTTTTAATTTCTTTTCAGATCAATGCCAGGAATATTGATGGGGCTACTCCACTCTGTGTAGCATGTACAGCCGGTCAAACAGATGTGGCTAGACTATTAATAGATTGTAATGCTTCTGTTAACCCCACAGTATTGATTGACCCTCTGAATTCACCACTGCATGAAGCAGTAATGAGAGGTGAGTTATAATTACTCTATGGAATTTGAAGTAGACCAACTTTCCTTCCTTACTATCAAATCTCATTGAACTTGAAGGTCATGTTTCTTGTGTGAAACTTTTAATATCTAAAGGAGCAAAACTGAATGCTTCTGACCGCCAGTATGGAACACCTCTTCATGCAGCATGTGTTGCTTATAAAGTCAACATAGATTGCATTTTATCATTGATTCAAGCAGGTAGTGTTAAAGATTTAAAGTTTATCTCACATCTTAATGTTTCTTAATTAAACATATTATCTTACATAGGTGCTGATGTCAATGCAACCATAGTACATAAAGCTCCACTTCACATAGCAGCGTAATCTTACAAATAGAATAGTAGTTTGTCCTCATTACTCAACTGTTCTTTATCTGTTGTAGGCATCGCAATCTATTTCAAGTGGTACAGTTACTCTTGAATTACGGCGCTGATGTATACATGCGGGATAATTCTGGGAAACGTCCTCAAGAGTTGTCAAAATCAAATTCTGCTGTAAAAAGACTGTTAAATAACTATGAAGTTCACCCAAGGAGCTTAAGTGACTGCTGTCGGCTAGTTATTCTTCAATCATTTGTAGTGGGAAAAAATTGTAATGTTATCAAACAGTTGGGACTTCCTAAGAAAGTTGTACAATATATTTTCAGTTGTTAAAGACAGAAACATGATCAATTTTTTTCCTTCCCACAACTATCATCTACAATTTCAACTAAATTAGACTTGGGGAGAGAACCAGGGAGTTTAATATTGCTTTCATTAATAGGCCCAAGTGGTGTTGTTTCCATGTCAGAATCTGAATAGAGATTTGCAGAGCAGTCCGAGCCTGAATCTTCTTCATTATAAAGAGCCAAATCCTGGTGGTGTATGGAACTTTCTTTTAAAAAACTCTGCACTTAGTTCATAATTTTGCAATACATACCATTTCTATGACTGGCCCACTCGCTTCCTCTACATTTTCAATGTCATATTTTGTTTGTTTGGCAGGGTCACTCATGATATCTTCCTGAACTTTTACATTTGCTTTCATTAACTGAGGTAGAAAATCTTTTACCTAATACATTAATATTACTCCATTAAGTATCCATTGGGATATTAAGCAAGTCTTGGTAGCTACCTTTTGTAATGAGGGAGAGGGTCCAATTTTGAATGTTCCATGTGCACGTTTTTTTTCTTGAAGAAGGGAGAAAACCAGTTTTTCTTTGGCTAAAGGAAATAAAACAAAAAAATTGCTAACTAATAACTCTCTGTGTCCCCAAGTATTATTAGCTAGAAATTACTCTTTGCCGTTTTCGATTCCTCTACATCCAAGAGAGCTGTGGAATGTGTTGATCTAGAATGGGCACTCTGTGAATCCATTTCAGATTTTCAGTTGCGTTTCTCTATTATTCGGATGTTACAATTACAATCTAAGAAAGTATGTAAAATTACACGATTTACTCTTTTTTACTGTAGGTCATTAGTTAACTCCGATATTGTAAAGGGAAACCATTAAACAATCGCACGTGTCCCACGTGTCAAACAATAATGCCCCCTGAGATAGCTAAAAACATAAAAACAGAATCTTATACATCCTTGGCCCTAGACTGCTTCAGCGGAAGAAAAAAGCGAATAGCATCTAGCATGTGACGGCTTGATGACTTGGTCCGTAAACTAGCGCCACATAATGGGCGATCGCCACACAACCAGAGGCCTCTTGGACGACATCGAATGCCACATATTTATTTTGATTTTTTCTTTTTCTATTAGTAAAGGTTTAAAAATGTAAAATTAATTACAACTTAAATTATTTTCGTATTTTTGACATGAAAAAAATTTATATGCAGCTCTAGTGCACAAGTGACCACAAGTTATGCAACTCTGTACTCTACACATTTTCAGTAAACCTGCTAGTTTGCCGGTCACCCAACGCATCTTCATCGCGTGGTTTAATCAAACCAACAGGGTAATGATTGAAGTTTTTCCCTCGCACAACAACTACATAGATTCCCTTATGGTCAAATTGGAACATAGTTCTTTTCTGTTCAATTCAATGATCGTGCATGCTAGGTTTTATTTGGTATATCACAGTTGTACCAAGTAGATTAGGTTACAACTTTTACTTGTTTCGGCCATTTTGCCGCTACGTCGACAGTGATTCAAAATCTGATTAAAACATGTCCTCGACAGCTAATTTCTAACCCAGTGCATTTTTTTCTTGTTACAGAAGAGCCTGTAACATGGGTGATAGTGATGATGAGTATGATCGTCGTCGGAGGGATAAATTTAGAGGTGAAAGGAGTGAGTACCGTGGAGCAGGAGAATCTGGAAGAAGGGAGGAGAGAGGAAATCCTCGAAGGGAAGAATGGAATGACAGGTACTTACAATTGAGCCTTATTCATGCTTAACTGCAGCTGAATTCAAAATTAACTTAGGGCTATTATGGAGCCAAGAAGAGGTGGGGAGTCCTGGAATTCACAAAGAGGATCAAGGACTCAACCACGCCATGAATACAGAGATTCTTACCGCGGCCGAGAAAGATACAGCCCAGCTGGAGGCTATGATGCACCACAAGCTACAAAAAGAATGAGGCCTGATTGGTAAACACTGCTATTCATTGAATTGAAATAATATATTAAGTTTACTTCAAAAGCAGGGAAGATAGACGTTATGGATTTGAAGCTGGCTATGGACCAAACATGGGTTCTTCTTGGGGTCAAAATGAACCTGTCATGAATACACCACCTAATGCAGGAAACTACAGTGGATCTTCTTCAAGGTAACATTTAAAATAATTGTGGGGAGAAAAATCCTTAGTTTGTGTACAGTTTTAGTCAATTGGTTTTGTATAGAAATTAGAATTTTCTGAGCAATTTTTTATGTTGGTTGCAGAGGAGAAGAGTTCCCTACCCAGCCTCCCATGATGTCTTTTAAAGCTTTTCTGGCTGCACATGATGATTCCATTTCAGATGAGGAAGCTGTAAAGAAGTATGCCGAGTACAAACTGGAATTTCGTCGTCAGCAGCTGAACGAATTTTTCACGAGCCACAAGGATGAAGAGTGGTAATGTTTCTTTTGATTTAGTTTAGGTTTTAAGCATATGCGAATAGTTTTATGCTAATACTTGAAAAATGTTATGTTAAAATACTCAATTCATTCTATTTAATATGTAAAAACCTAGTCGAGTTATTGCCGCGTACAATCGATTTGGATAACAAATTCACACCAACATATTTAATCCCCCCTGTTTTTCAGCCGATTGACATAGCCGCTCTTGACGTCCCCACGTTTATTTCATCCAACTTCGACCTTTCTTAAAGGTGCCAAGCAACTATCAAAAGAGCTGCTCGAAATGAAAAACAAACTTTTTTAACTGTGAACATGATCTAAACGAGATCTCCGAAGTGTGCGTTAGAGTAGGGATCAACTGCGCGCAATGCAGTGGTCAGTCATTAGCTAGGGTTAAAAAAAGAATCCGTACCGGGAGAACAGGTGAGGGAAATCTTGGCCTCTTGAAAGTGTGATCCCTAGCTGGTTATTTCTAATTGATTTGACATTATGGTTATTGGGGATTAATTTTTATTTTATTTTTTAATTCCCTTACCTGTAAATATATATAGGTTCAAGCTTAAATATCATCCTGAAGAGAATCAAAAGCGAAAAAACGAACATAAAGCTCATATTGAAGTAAGTTAATTATTTTTCGCATACATTTACAATCCGTCCTAACATATGTTTACATTTTTTGTACAACCCTAGTTGCGTATGAAAACTTTGATGGAGGTCATGGGTGAAGGTCGGTTTGATCAAGTGACAATCGATGCCGACCAGTCAGAAAAATTGGTTAAACTTCTGGATACAGTGGTTATTAAACTAGAAGGTGGAACGGAATTAGACCTTCAGGTTCTTGATAGTCCTCCTCTACAGCCAGTAGCTGATAAGGTAAATTTGTTTGACATTTATTTTGTTATTTTTAATTTATGCTCATAATTGGTTTTCATAGCCAAATAAGGTTCCAGAAAAGACTGTTAAAATCTCTGATGAAAAAGATAGTGAAGAGATACAACAAGATGATGATACTAAAGAAGATGGCGCACTAGAGGATTCTAAAACTGAAACTACCGATGAGCCAAAGAGTCCCGCCAACAGTAAACGAATTTTCTATTTTTGTCAACAATTTTGTAAATTGCAAGGAATTTTCCTCATCGTTCAGGTGGAAAACGGAAAAGAAGTGAATTCGATTCAGACAGCGGAAGCGACTGGGAAAGAGAGGGAAAAGAACAATCAAATCTTTCTGAAGCACCTCGAAGCCCCGATGGGAAACCGGTTGCAGGAGGCGATAGTAGTCCAGTTGAAGCCCCCGAACCAAATGAAGAAAATCAAACGAAAGAAGACGGTGAAAATGACAAAGTTATGGACGAAGACGATGGCAAGATAGAAGAAAAAAAAGAAAATGGGGGCCCCGTTCAACCTCGCGAATTGCATCGAACCGCATCAATTTTCCTTCGTAATTTAGCTCCTACTATAACCAAGTTGGAAGTGGAAGCGGTATAACGATATTTTATTAGGATTATGATTATATATTATTATGATATTTTAAATCATAGATGTGCAAAAGATATCCTGGTTTTCTACGTGCAGCAATTGCTGATCCTCAGCCGGAGCGCAGATGGTTTCGTCGTGGATGGGTGACGTTCGAGCGTACCGTTAATATCAAGGAGATTTGTTGGAATCTGAATAATATTCGAGTGAGTCTTGTCATTTTAGCCTTTTTTGCACAACAGTTATTTTTTTGTTAATCCTCCACATTGTGTGATATAGTTGCGCGATACCGAATTGGGAGCCATAGTGAACCGTGACTTAAGTCGTCGCATACGTACCGTCAGTGGCATAACATCGCATAAACAAGTTGTAAGGAATGATATTCGCTTAGCAGCTAAAATCATTCAAAACTTGGATGCCCGCCTTGGACTTTGGACTGATGAGAGCGACAAAGCTAAAGATCCTTCAGCTGCTGATCCGGCCCTTACATTTTCTGGCACCAGCCGCAATCCTGTTCTTCATAACATTACCGACTTTTTGATTGAAGAAGCTTCTGCTGAAGAAGAGGAACTTCTCGGGGCTTCGGCCAGTGAGGAAGGGGAAGAAGCGGAAGCGGCCGCAGGTCTCACGAGGGATGATGAGCTAATCAAAGTATTGGATCGTCTACTCTTCTATTTACGTATTGTTCACTCGGTTGACTACTACAACCATTGCGAATATCCTAATGAAGATGAAATGCCAAACCGATGCGGAATAATGCACGCACGTGGCATTCCGCCGTCATCCAAAGTAAGTAACCAAATCTATAGAAACTTGGGGAGTAGTGTTACTTATTTTCTAATTATCCGACTCAAGGTGACTCAAAACGAAATCAATGATTATTGTCGATCTTTCGAAAACAAGATTGCATCGTTTTTGGAACCCATAAAACGCCTAAGTGACGAAGAAGCCAGCAAATTGGGCTTAAAGGAATCTAAGGCGTAAGAACATTTGTCTAATTTATGGCAACTTTTGGACCGTATTAAACTTAATTCGTTCTTTCCTTCGTTGATATTTTAAATGTAGTGAGGTGGAAAAATTTGTCGCTGCCAACACACAGGAACTCGCTAAAGACAAGTGGCTGTGTCCTCTTTCTGGAAAGAAATTCAAAGGCCCGGACTTCGTTCGTAAACACATATTCAACAAGCATGCCGAAAAGATCGATGAAGTGCGAAAGGATGTTGAATATTTCAACAATTATTTGCACGATCCCAAACGGCCTCAGTTGCCTGAACATCCTGGCAATCGAGCAGCAGGTGTCAGACCATCCCCAATAAACGAGTCCCAAAGAGGGGATCCTTTCGGCCCACCTGGCGGATTCGGGTCAGTACAGATAATCGTCTAAAATTAATATTTGAATCCTAATATCTAGTTCAATTTATTTCATCTCTTTCCTTTCGCTTCTTTAGGTATGGTGGATTTAATTACGGAGGTGGTAGAGGAGGCTATGGCGGTGGAGGTTTCGGTGGTCCTCCACAGGGCTCTGGCTTCGGCAACTCTGGCGGAGGAGGCAGGGATTTTGGTTTTGGTGGACGAAACAACCGAGGAGGAAGAGGTCGCGGGTAAGTGAAACACTTCTGTTAACCGTCGTCAGTGAATTTATACCGTTTCTGGCGGCGGGTGTGGTTAAACTGGGATTTGGGTATGACACAGTCTAAAGCTCAGCTATATGACTTGTTGCAGGCCCCAACAATCCTCGTACGAAGGTCGGACAATAATTGGCTATGATGACGTTGATACCCCAGCTGACTTCGACGTCTTCTAATAAAGAACAGACTACCCTCCAAATGTTGTTTTATTTGTTTTCGTTTGATACCAGAAAAAGTTGCTTTCCTTCCCTTTAAGCGGTAAATCACATTTCAATTATCATTTCCAATCGTTAGCCGGCCTTGAACAAGTTTCACAAAAGCTGGGCTTTTTGCTGCGGCTGTTTAATTGCTGAGCTTGATTTTAATTTTTTTTCTTAATTTGTTCTTGTTGCTCTTTAGTGGTGGTCCCCGTCACATGTCCCACTACCGGGATCTCGATCGACCGAACGAAGAAGAATTTTGAACTTGAACAATGTACGACGTACCACTGCGATCATCCTTCTCTATGGTTTACTTATGATCCTTGATTTTATCTGACCAACACCTTCTGTGCTGTTTTCACTTTTAGTTAAAACATGATTTTGGACTCATTTGATGCACGTTCATTTCCTTCCTTTGTCAATCAGTCGTCAATCCTCGAGTTCACTGGTTTTTTTTTGTAATACAACATGAACCGTCACTTTAAAATAGAGCAACACTTTTCTATCAGTAATATTTCTCCTTAACTAGGCTGTAAATCCAATAGCAAAACATCATAATTATATCAGGTTGGTTATATTGGTTAAAAAGTTAGGGAACTGGGTGATGAATGGTAAGCTAATGCGACGGATTTGAACAACGGACAACACATTTAACGAGTGACGATAGTAAAAATCCGAGTGCACATAAAACTAATCACAAAAAGATGTCTGGAGCAAGAAAAGTGAAATGAGCAACAGCACTATGGCACACAGCAGGTGACTTGACATCCCTCCCGCAAAAGCGAACACCAACTCTTCTACGGCTTGATATATCGAGGATCCATGTAAGAATGATAATAGCAGACAGCTCTGCAGATCAGTGTCTTTGTCAGACAAATAAAAATTCAAAGAAGACAGTCTTCTGAGGGCGAGTGGTTTTATCGACTGCCTCGAAGAAGACTAAAACAGTAACAAGTATTATGCACCTCTTATTTGATTCAATAAACGTTGGGTTTGAAATTGTCAGGCATCTTGTTTGTTTGCTGCATCATCTGACCGGGTTCTGAGTTCCACAATCGCTCTCCACAGACGCAACTCCGGCCCACCACGCAAGCCAATTCTTCGGAGATCCTCCCTCGTGAAGAAAGCTAACACGTCGGAAAGCAGGTATCCTTCCGCAGTGAACAAAGCTATTTCACGCTCATCCATACCGTTGTTTTCCAGCTGAAATTAGACCATTTATTTGAGAACTGATTTTGATCAAATGAATTTAAAACAAAAATTTACCCATGAAACCAAAGAAGAATCAACGGCTGAGTTGCCTGTACACAAGGGGTTTCAAGAAATCAATGTATCGGTTTAAGATGACTGAAAAATTTCGTAAAACGTACTTTGATCCGCCTGATCTCGGACTGGACGTATTGGTAAAAGCTGCTGTAGCAACTGTCTCTGCAACTGTTGTTCGGACAGAGTCGCCCGCAAGGTATCTTGGTAATTGCGCTGAGTGTCTACTAATTCCTGCATTAAACGCAAGTTGTCGCGTCGCAGAGTTTCTAATGTATTTTTGAGTTCTTCTCGTAATCGTTCATTTTCCTGTATATTAAAATAAGATCACTTGTGAATTCAGAAAATCATATCGATTTAGAATAATTACCGTTGATTCTTTTGGTGATTTGTTAGAATTTATGGTTGAAACACCAGAAGTCGATCCTTCTTCTACTCCTTCGCCCGGTTCTTCCCAGGCTCCAGCTGGCTTCCCTTCGCCATTTCCATCGACTCTGTCATCACCCTGAATGACGAGAATGTAATACATTAGTTTAATACCATACTATTTTAGGGGTTAAATGGTTATACTTTAACTCGTCGGGATTCACCACCGGCCAGGTTTGCACCCAACTCTGGACTAAGAACTGTTATTGCTGCCTGCACAGCGCTGCGAACTAAATTGTCCAAGGCAAACATCCAATGAGGTTTGATACTGTGCATTCGCAAAACGGCATTGACCTACACAACCAAGAAAAAATAACGTGAAATGAAAATCACTGAATATGAAAACTGAAAATGAAAAACGTCGTACCGCATCTTGAAACAGGTACAGTGCCAACTGTATATGATTAAGTGCAAGGACATCAAAGTCAACTTCTTCTCGGAGTGTACTAATAGCTGCTTCAATTGCCGACTTGTTTTGTTCTGGTATAAAGTCACGCAAACCTCGCATCAACGTCAATAAATGAGGTGCAGTCAGTGGCGTTTGCCCCACTTCGCGTTCCAGGGAACGAAGCCAGACTTCACAGATTTTCTTGCCATCTTGTGACAAGACCCGCGTTAGTGTTTGCCTCCGCTGCGAGTCTTTCTTTAGCGTATAGAATCCGTCTTCCGGTGAGAGTTCCACGCCTTCGCCCAATATACCTCCGCCTTTAGTGGTGCAACCGTCCACCTCGGGACTGAGAGGAAAGGGACTTAAATACCCCGATGATGGGCCCGTGTTCGTCCCATGACTGTTGGCAGAGCTTCGTCTCCCGCATATAAGTGGGTCTTCGTCTAGGGACATAACAGTACTACAAAGTGGAGAAATCGAAATGGACGAAAAAAATGTTTTAAATAGTCGCTCCTCAACAAAATACCCTTGGAATGGAGATCTAAAATGTAAGGTAGGCTTTTTTTAAAGATATTACCTGGTTGTAAAACTCAGTTGAGCTGGGTTGGTAACCGGTGACGACATTGGTGAATGTACCGAAGTGTTAGCCGGGCTGGTTTTGGTCATATAAGCGAATCCACTAGGAAATTAAAGAATGGCGAAGTAAGCGACCATCACGCAATGTGTAAAAATCATCAAAAATAATTAAGGAGAAAAAAATTTCTCATTTACTTTTCCTCGGGAGAGCTTGCCATTCTTGGTAAGTGACTACCACGTTCAGTTCGGAGCATGGAACGATCCCCGACAGGAACAGAAACACTTCGGCTGTATTCTTGATTCGATGGAAGGCGCCCCATCTTTTTCTTTCTGAATGGCCGAATTAAAAGGGAGGCGATTTGAAATAGTTTCGAATAATGCCAACGTGTGAAACGGAGAGATGACACTTACTCAGAGAGGAAGTTTTCCTCCATAAGTTCTGCAGAAGTAGCACGTCGATCTGGATCTGGTTCGAAGCAACGTAAAATAAAATGCTTGGCCCTTTCCGACATTTCAGCAGGGATTTCGGGGTGCATTTTGTAATAACCGACCTTTAGAAAAGAGACACATTAAGTATCCAATAATAATAAACTACTGTAGTTGTATTCGTATGTTGTTTTTACTTTGAACATGGCTGCCTCCGGTGATCCTAATTCAATGAACGGAGGTTTTCCTGTGGCCATCTCGACAATTGTGCAACCTAGCGACCAAATATCAGCCGGAGCTCCATAGCCACGCTGACCTATCAATTATTTTTTAAAAAATTATGTTTGCTCCAGTACATACATAAAACACAACAATTTGAAACGAGACACTCTATTTTAGAAGGAAAAAAAATGGAAAATTCATAAACATGAATACACAACTTCCATAGCTGACCTTTATCGATAACTTCAGGCGCCATGTACTGTAAGGTGCCAGTAAATGTTTCCGTGCTAAGACATAGACCAGCGAGACGTTTTGAGGTGCCAAAGTCGGATATTTTAACCACACCACTAAACAGAGTTGAGAGATGCATTAAATAGTATCGCTCACGTGTAAAGCTTTCTAGGAGGGCATTTACCTATACGTATTGACGAGGACATTATCGCCTTTGATGTCACGATGTACAATTTTTTGGTCATGTAGGTACTTAAGTCCTTGCAAAATCTGCCGCGTATAGTACGCAATTGTTGCTTCGTTCTCTTTGAGAGGACCCCATTTCGAACGTAATAGTTCGGAAAGACTCCCACCAGGCACTTGCTCCATGAAAATTTTGAAAAAGCCTCCTTCAGAGATGGAACCGAGATATTTGACGATATTTCGATGACGTAGCTGCGAATGGAGTCGAATCTCTTCGTGAAGGGGCTGTACTTCACCGATATCTTTTTCTGGCACCTCTTTGACAGCGATTCTTACTTGAGTGTCAAAATCTCGAGCTGCGTACACCACACCATAGGTACCTGATTTAAAAACGTTTGAATTAGTTTGTTTCGATAAAAAAATGTTGTCGGTTTTATTTGATTACCTTTCCCCAAAACAACTCGACGACTTTGGTCATCTAGTTCATATTCGTAACGTATCACTCCCGGAGTTAGATCACTATCCAGGTCGGTAAAAGCTTCACCTAAGTCGGCTGTCAACTGGAGGACTAAATCATAAAACATTTGGCGACAGGCAGCCGATGGGAAGATCATTTGAAAATCATCCGAGTTTTGGTGGACGTAAAGGAAAAGGCAACGTTCATCGCGTTTGTAAAGCGATACGCTCTTGATCATTTCGGCAGTGAAGAGCCAATGGTGAACTTGGCGGCACTTGCCCTAAGTTGAAATTAAATATAAAATAAATAAAAAAGTTGGAAAACATACAAGACTATTAAAGAATGAACTTAAAAGCTGTAAAAAAAAAATCCAAAGGAAGAACATACTAGTAAACTGTCAAGGCACATGTTCCAGATTTCCAGAGACTTCTCCTCCGCTCCCAAATGGACGTTAACATACGAAGGCATGAACACTTTGGTAGGTTCCACGATAACAATAGGGAAGCGAATCGTTTCCTCTGTTTCTGCTTTTGTGGCTTCGACGAAATATTCTAGCCAGAAATTGAAAACTTGCTCTTCAGGGGATGGCGTTGATTCACCAGCTCCACCGGTGCTTTCATCCGATTTATGACGAAAACGATTAATCAACGTTATGTTTCCAATAGTTGACTTCAAATGCCAATTGGGAGGTTTGAGCTTAAACATGCATTCAGCTGCCTGGACGGCCTTGCCATAATCTTCGGCCAAGACGCAAATCTCGAAAAAAGTTGCTACGTCCCAATAATCTTTAAGCGACGAAAGGGATCCTTTGCGCCCAATCAGATTATTTAGTACCATGCCAATGTGTTGCAGTTCCTCCGATTTGGAGAACTCGTTCCCTGCTATAACTAGCAGTGTGGCCAAATTGATTCCCGCGTACTCGTTGGGTTGCACTTCAAAACCTGTAAACAGTTAAGAGGAAACCCTGTAGGTGCTTTGGATTCTATCTATTGGAACACAGTAGTAATTAATTATCATCACAATAAGTAATTAGCTGTAGAAAGCAAGGCTTTCACTTACCTTATAACTATCCAACCAAGAAAGTTTTAAAAATGAAGGAAAGATAAGATAAGCAAGCAGAAATTAGAATTTCAAACAAAATAAGGAATACGGACCTTTTCTGTACCAGTGAATGGCATTCTGCAAGCTGTCCATATCAGTATGTTGCGACTCGACGAAAATGTCTTTATAGATTCGTCCACATAGACACAAGATATCGGGGACATGATTTTCTTTCTTTTCTAACGCCTTTTTCATCACTTCCAGAGCTCGCTCACGATCGCCTTCTCGGTTTCTTCGGTTCAGGGCGAAGGCATACAAATGCCGAATGGCTGGTGTATGCGTGTAATGACGACGGTTCGGTACTGTTTTCAGGTCCTCCAGTAACGTCACCATAGCATCATAGTCTTGAACTTCTCTGTAAGAATGAATCGGAAAATTTTACCATTGACTGCAATTCTTCGTTCGTTCAAATCAACAAATTGCACGAATCGGCAAAAAATTACCTGAAAGATATTAACATGTTGAGAATAACATCCCCCGAAAGAATATTCGGGTCATCAAGCCTTCTTCTCATCCCCTGAAGAGCCCTTATCAGCTCTTGACCTGTCCATGTTTCTCTTGCCTTTCTTAAATCTGCAAGGAATTTCTCCTTCATATGAGCCTTGGATTGTACTTCAACATCTTGTAAAAGCCTTCTCAACTTAATTGATAACTGAATTTTGAAGCCTGGTTCTGGTCCAGAATCTTCCCCACATCCCAACCGGGCTGCTGATGGGTCAGTCTCAACACATGTTCCACACTCAAGAGTACGATAGGACACAAATGTGTAATTGCTACATGACCTCTACAAAAGGGAAAAAAAATGGTTACTAGCTTGAAAAAAAAGCAACTGAAGAACAAGTCTACACTAGATATTTTAAGTTAAATAGCAATTTATTAATACCTTGAGCATTAAGGTCAATCCTGGATCTCTATCATTGTACAACAAAATGTTTTCTTTCATTCCAAAACTTTCGCGCACCCCCAAATGATAGAATAATGCACTCTGTTGTACTTGGTTTGACAAGTCCACAAGAGCCACATCAGCATTATAAAAGGTCTCCAGGATTGTAGTTTCACCAAAATCAAGTTTCTCAAACTATCAGTTGACAGGTTACATAAAATAATTGGAGATCAATTTGACAAAATTCTAGTACCTGAACATGGTGACAATTTGCATTGACCGCTGAAGCAGCTTGCCGGACCTCATCAAAAGCCTTCTTTCTGTTGCTCAGATACTCACTTTGATTTAAATCAATTACACACACAGCATCCATCCTTAATCGTCCAGAAATTGGAGTAACACCACCGGGTCCGTGCCCAGATGTGTCGCTTCGACGATCAGATCCAACACTATCAGTCATTGTTTTGATTCCTAGCATCCATTAAATGCACATTCAGTCACAATGGATTTGAAGGGAATAGGAAGTGAATACTTTCGCCTTACCTGCACACTGTAATGAACCATTATGGAAAAAGAAATTTCGCTTTAGTTTATATTTAGAGCAGCTGTCTGCGAATTTGTGTAGTAGTGAAGAGTGAACAGTGTCCTTGAATCTTGATTAAAGATAAACAGCTATTGGCAGCTTTTGGAACCACGGATGCGAGCAGACGACGTGCGTACATTAAAAGTTATTTTACCACGGTAGCGCGCCGTCTTTTGCCGGAAAAAGTAACACGTCGACAGAATTTTAATTTCGAAATTTTACTGCACAGGGTTAATTTTCTTCAATGCAAATTCTTGCGGATGTATAAGTCAGAGCGCAACCGCGTTTCTCTTGTATGTCGAATGCGGGTCAAATGTTTTTCAAGAATTAGTTCCATGGCTGTTTCATATGAGCGATGTCAAATATTAAGTTCAACATTTATAGTTTAAATGTTATTTGGTATGTTGATACTTAGAATTAGATAGGCAGTCGCTTGATACGTATCAATTAACAAATTTAACATCACAACGCGCTTGCGAAACGATATTGCCAAAGCCATTTATATTTTCTAACAATAATGCTGCATTAAAATGTTTCTCTATTTAAAAAAAAATAACAGAATGCTATCTACAATTGATTGCTGGGGGACAGCAGGTTTTTTTCAGAACTTGCTGAATTGTCATTTAAAATAAAATTCAACGTGAAATGCTCTGAAAAATTCTATTGTTTCAGACTAAATGATTCTTTAATTGTTATAATAGTCTGTGTAGGTAATTTGGGTATCATGGATCATCTTAACATTCAATCAGGGCGAGAAACAATTTACGCTGCAAATTTACAGCATATTAATTAAACCTTCTTCATCTTCACTGAAATCGTCATCAGAACCGTCATTTATATTTATCCAATCGTCCCGATTGCCATCATCTTCAATCAAACCCTCGAAAAGGTTACACCTGGCACTGGCATTTGAGAAGTGTAAATACGGGCATCTCGGATCCAGTTGTGCAAGGCACAACCAGCAAAAGTAAGTGCTGCAACGAGGGCAAGACATTTTGTTGCATCCGTCTTTCTTCTATAATTTCCACAGAAATAGGCTTTAATTTATTAAAGAAATGTCGTTAGGATTGGAAATTTATACCTCAATAGGGGCGTTACAGTGAGGACATGGTTTACTGTTCTGTCCGATCCACGTCTCAGCTTGAATATCGTTAACCATCGCAAGTAACTGTTTCTTTCCGTACCGTCGTTCCATACTCTCTTTCGTAGCCTCGTCTCCATTGGTATAAGTTTCGAAAAGTTTAGTTTTTTCCTCTGCACATACGTAAAGATATCACAGCTAGATTAGATTCAGACAAAAAAAAACCATATTCGCTAATACTACAAAAAGAATACGAACCGGAAGTCATCTTGCAAGGGGCCACGCCGTGATACGTGGCTCGGCACATTAAACAGAAGTGAAAATTGCAGTAAGGACACGAAACTAGATTGATTCTCTCTGGTTCGAAAGACACAGGGTATTGACCTGTTGCAAAATGGGACGCACATTACTAAAAATTGAAAACATAAATTTTCTTTCATTCATAAATCTCACACTGCGATCGCGGACAATAGGTGATGTTGAGCATGGAAGCTATGGTTGATTCCAAAAGCAACGAGTCGTAACGCGAGAACGCGTCAGCACTGACCAATTCTTTTACCTATGCAGTTGGGATGTTAACAGAATTAATTGCATGCCATCGTACCTTGAGGCGAATGAAAGTATTAGGAAAAAATATACTTGTCCAGGTGCAGCTTGTGATGTGCATTTATCTTCAGGACAATTAAGTCCATTAACTGTACCATCTATGATCTTGATTTCAAAATAACTTCTCATGCATTCTTTGCAATACACATGATTACAGCTTGGAAATCTCATACAAACAAAGCCCAACTTTTCCATAAAGCAAACTTTGCATGTGTGACTAGATTTCTCAAACATTAATTGCTCAGATGCTTTTTCATACTCTCTCAATACTTCTAACAGGTCTCCTTTAAACTGATTATCTGACACAGCTCTACAATCAAGGTTAGTTATTGGTGTTTGAGCTCCACTGGTAGTTGCTGCTGGAGACTGAACATCAGTAGCACAGCATGAAAGTCTTGCTGGTTTCCCCATGGAATAGGCCCATGATAGATCCAAAATGTTTTGGATCTCAAGATGCTCCAAAGCTTCATACTGCAGAAACTGCACCCATTCAAATAAGACCACTTGGCCTTTTAAATCATTCTCCCATTTCTGATCCAGCTTCCTACAAAGCTTGGAAAGCTGGAAAATTAAAATATTTTTAAACAAAATTCATGTTCTTTGCATGAATAAAATATAAATTTTTAATAATCCTTTGTACCTGATCTCTTCTCAGCCATTTACAAACTAGTGTAAAATTTGGTGGGGTCACTGATGGATAGTTGATGGGGATATTAAAATGCAACTCTATTGGACAGAGATACTCCACAGAGAACTGTTGTAGTTGGCCATCCTTATTTGCTTGAATGGTTAATTTTTCAGTCACCTCTGGTCTGACATATATACATCCTACAATCTCTTGACTGGCATCATTGCTGTTATTGACATGAATTTGAGTCTCATCAAATATGCTTTGCAATGCAAGAATTTCGTCCTTTTGTGCTTCTCTATCATCCATGATGAATATCCACAGATAAGTGCTGATAAAGAAAAGGAAAATACAAAATGCAAACCTTTAAAATAACGAGAATATAGTTAAGAAATTGGGCAGTACAACTTCAGAGTCCATATTTCAAACTCATCAAGTTGTTAGCAACAAAAGGAACCATCTATGATGTTTTATATAAATCAATGTCAAATATTATGGGAACCATACTTAAAATTTAAAGGAGTTTTTCTCCAACTGTTATTTCCTTCCAAACTTGTTGAAGAATTCAACTAGGAAAAACCAAAATAAGGACAGACTTGATTTGAAGAACGCGGTGTTGCACGATCAACAAAATTGCTGCTCAAGTTTCAACGCATGAGTGTGTAAGTGTAAGTGGCTACCCGATCAGGACGGATCAGGCACTGTTCCGCGCAACTTTTACATGGGGAAGATACCCCGGTTCAGACTGATCCGAACTGATCGGATCACTCACTTGACACTCTCCATGAACGCACGCGGCCAGAGTCATAGCTCATAGAATAGTCCACTCTGGAATAGTCTACTATTCTATGACCACGCACGTGGCCGGGCGCGGGCTTGGCTTCATAAGTTCATTTAGTGTCGTTGGACGTTGGTGCCGTGCCGATAGTAATCCGGCCCGTCTGTCCGTATTCCGTATCCGTCTCGTTTTCTGACCGAGTAGCCTACTTATTTTTTAACTAATGTTTGTGTATGATAACAGCAATTTGAAAACACATTGAAAATGTTATAACAAAAGGTTATAAGTTCGTTTGTGGGCGGACGGGTAACCGGTCAACATTGGTTCCTCCCGCTGGATTTTACCTGTTGTTCTTGGAGGTAACGTATATACTTTGGAGACAAAAATCTGTCCAACTTTCACGATCCTTACTTCCCTGTAAATGTAATCGAATATCTGAATAGCTCCATTTCTCGTATAGGCGCACTTGAGTTTCTGGATTGTCAAGAAAACACTAACATGACATTCAACCAACATTAGATCCACGAACCAGTAAACCTAATAACAGCCCTCTAAATATAAGTTTTATTTCCAATATACAGTAGGCACGTCAATTATTCGAAAAAACTCCCCGCCCCATAAGGCGGAGAGAAAAAAATTCCCCTCCTTATAAAACTAGAGTTACACGGATGAAAAATTAAACTGGGGTAGATAACAAAATTATCTAAAAGGGAAAAAATTGCAAAATATGTGCTAATTGCGCGTCACTACTTAAATTAGCGATCAACAATTATTCGAAATCGATCGCGGGCCCGTACAAAGGGTGGGCATTGGCCGAAGTTTACCGAGAGAGAGAGAGAGTAAATTTTCATACGTCTATTAACTCTAATTTTACAAGGAGGGGAATTTTTCTCCTCCCGCCCGGATTCTCTCTCCGCCTTATGGGGCGGGGAGTTTTTTCGAATAATTGACGTGCCTACTGTATATATAGACGTTCAAAGATATACGGTATTTAAAAAATGGGGTGAACATTTAAATCGAAAAGAAAACGGCACGATTGACTTGTCCGATCTAGCGATGTTTTGCTGCCCCTACTGTCCTGTCAGCGAGGCGGCCGGATAACTTGAAAAAATTCGAGGTTAAAAAGGAGTTGATGGGAAAATGAACGGAGATCTTGAAGTAAAAAAACACCGAAGAGATACGAGTTCTTTACTTAAAAATTTTGTTTTCAATGGGATTCGACGCTAACTTTGTAGGCCTATAGCGTCCAAATCCAAAATTGGCGAGCGGTTGCGGGTTGAATAAAAATATTGAAGCTAAAAAAGCTGAAAATTTTTTTTAATTTGATTGTTGATATTGGTTGGGTTGGGGGAGATGGTTATTGTGATTTTTGGTAGGGTTATAGCCTTATAGCCTGACTTAGTAAGTTGGGTTGGGCTGTATTCTACTGTATACATCGACCGTTTACCGCATCACTTCATTAGTATTTGCAGGAACTCGTCTATTTTCAACACGATCGAGTAGAGTTAGTTGAATGAACCAGAGTAGAGGACTTTGATTCTCGATTGGTTCTTTTCACATTGTCACGTGACCGAACTCTACTTGATCGAGTAGAAATTAGACGAGCTAGTCCCAGGTATGTGGTGCATAAAGAAAGTTTATATTCAATGCTGACTTGCAATATATTGAGCTTATTTGGTTTGTATACAAATAAATAGAAAATATCAAAATCTATCGGTAGTTTTTAAAAGGGAATGGAAAATGTGAGAAAAGAAACAATTGCTTTATTAATTGCGTTTGCATTAATTTTATATGGTAGGTAATAAATAAATATTTAGTACATTCTGAGTACATGGAACATTTACTTTTATTAAAGTAAATGATAAGCATCATATTACTGTGATATCGCAATCAATCTTGAAGTCCTTGAAACTGTTCCCGTACATCAGCAAATGCTTTGGCATTATTCTCAATGGACTCTAGCTGGTAACCAAGATGAGTTAGGAGGACTTGCATTTTTCTAAGGCTCTTTAAAAGAAAATGCAATCATTAAAAATCGAAATTGGCGAAGAAAATAATAGACTAACAGTTCGTACCAGATCAGCTGATTCGAGTACGTGTTCTTGTTGACTAGTGATTTTTGCAGCTTGCATTAGGGTTTCAGACGATTTTGACGATCGGACGAGATTCCTAGAAAGTGAACCGATTCCATCGATTGTGTATCTGACTCTCTGATTAATTCTTGCTTTTGAATCCCCATAAAGTAGCTTCGCACTAGAAGAAGACGCGGAAGCCATTTGATACAACACTTGACAGTATTAAAAAAGAAACACAATAGCAGCAGACAACTTACGTCAACATTTGAATTGCAGACGAATTTTCTTCACTTTTAGTTTTAAAGTTTTAAACAAACCAAACATGATGATATTATGGCTAGTTGTAATAAAAAAAGAAATGTGAGCAAACTAACGCTGCTGGAAACCGGGCTTACAAATTTTTGATAAACGGAACTCTTTTATTTTAATGGCAGGTGTCGGTTATAGGCGCATTTGTAGCTGGTGCGGCGTCAGGTGCTTGCTCAACTGTTTTGTTTCAACCTTTTGATGTAATCAAAACTCGACTGCAAGAAAATGCAGCCAACACCACCACTCAACAGCAGTACAATTTATGTGTTTAATGTTAAGTGATACAGCTAGTTATTATGGCATCTTCTGGTTCTAGGAGAGGGATGATAAAGTTATTTACTCACATAATTCAGAAGGAGGGCCCAAGAGTGTTGTGGTCTGGATTGGTCCCAGTATTTTTTTCTCCTTGACTTCTTGATTTCTTAAAATAATGTAAAACTTTTTTACTTTCTCACATTTCAGTCTTTATGGAGATGTGTACCAGGTGTGGCAATATACTTCACATCATTGGAAACAATTAAATTAATCCTTCTGAAGGGGGAAAACAAGGCATTAGATCCATTGCAAGCTCTTTCTCTTGGTGCTTCAGCTCGTTGCATAGCTGGAGTTTTGCTCATGCCATTTACTGTAATCAAGACACGGTTTGAGGTAGTCATCATCATTTGCAAATCATTTGCCAGAATGAATTTAGTTTTAGAGGCAGTTGAGGAAGCATCAAGGTTTTTTTTAAAATAGAGTGGACAGTACAAATACAAAACTTTGCATGATGCCCTATCTTCCATATACAAGTTGGAGGGTGGACGTGGACTGATGACCGGTCTCGGAGCAACACTAGCTCGGGATATGCCTTTTTCGGCCATTTATTATGCAGTGTACACACAACTAAAGCTCCTTCAACCCGGAGTAAGCTTATCTATCATGAAGAACTTGTATGCGCACTCGTCGGCTTAATTTTTGGTTGTTTAGTCAACGATGGGTAAGAGTTTTAGCTGCGGTCTTGTAGCTGGAATCGTTGCATCTATAGTTACTCATCCGGCTGATGTGATCAAGACTTCTTTGCAACTTTTTCCATCTCGAAGTCGGCACCGAACACGAGATACTGTCCTATCTATATATCGTCGTCTGGGAGTCAAAGGTTTTTTTCCTGGCCTGATGCCTCGACTAGTCCGAAGAAGTCTTGTCTCTGCTCTTTCCTGGACGGTGTACGACAGAGTAAGGAATACTATTATTTGAGTTAGGCTGCAGTTACGTGCTGGTATTAGTTATATACCTTACATGCAATATGAAAGATCATCGTCAAAGATAACTAATCGAAAAGAAATTTCCCTTCTGTTCGTCTTTCAGGTTATGCAATCCTTTGAAGAAAAACCTAGGCGAAGTGTCGTATCATTTTGATTTTGTCCAGTTGGAGCCAACTTAAGCTAAAATCAATTGAGGGGTCACATGGGAATGTATAGCATTAATGTTCTTATTATTTTTAGAATAAACTGAATAAAATACTGATAGGCGGGTTATATTTCTTTGAATAAATAAATATTTCTAAACATTTCAAATTATTCCATTATGTACGTGTTCCTAAAATTAGCAGGTAAGACTTTTCATATTGCGAATAATTGTAACGAAAATACAAACGAAACCCACAGGCCCAAAACACGGGACACAAAGTCACAAACTAATAAGGAGTCCCTGAAAAAATCGGTAGGCCTACAAGGGACTGCGACTGCCTTTGTTGGAAAAAATATCTCGTGTCTCACTTTCGTATTAATTTTTCGCTCGATTCTTGAATGGAAGCAATATTAAATGTACAGCGGTTTAGTTTAAGGTATTCCTTCGTGAATCAGGATCTCTTTTTATTCCAGCATGCAACGAAAGTCAGCGGTTGGTAACCATGGTTGGTAACAGGGTTTTCAAAAAACACTTTTCTATAAATCTTCTAGATGGCGTAGTTCGCCGAGTTGAAAAATCAAAACAAACTGATGCAATGCCACCTGAGTGGTGACGAGAATGTTCGTGGTATATACTACCTCCAAGTGAATAATTGTGTGTCCAAAACTACATAGTTAACAGAAAGTGTTTCATCCGGTAATTCCTCATAGTACAAAAACTTACGAGTTTGGTCATGGCGAGGCAGCGACGAGGTATCGAAATGGGGGTTCTGCTCCTCATGTGGCAGCTCTTAAACACGGGTCTTGAAACTTTTCCACCAGTTACTCTCCTAGTAACGACAGGGCAGGTGTATATTGGATGGAAAAAATTAAGTTAATCATACTGAATTAAAATGGCGTGTTTATAATTTCAGATAGCACTGTACATGGGTTTGATACCTGTTTCATGGGATGCTAGCACAGTTTGTCTAAGTGCTCAAGCTGTACTGAAATGGAGAGAGTATGAACGACTTGTGCTTTCTGCCTTTGAACATGGGGACGATATTCATCTTTACTACAACATGCTCTCCTTCTTGGCCAAAGGAAGAACACTTGAGAGGCATTTTGGAAGTCCCTACTTTGCTTATGTTCTTGGTGTGTTCACTGTGTTGACCAGTGCTACCTATGTTGGATTGGAAATGCTATTAAGTGAGATTCTTCATGATAAACAACACTATAAAACATGTGCCATAGGATTTTCTGGTGTGATTTTTGCCCTTAAAGTGCTGACGACATCGTATTGGGAAACAGGACATCGCAGGTACGTTACACAGAAAACTTAACCTACCACAAATATCCTGAAATATTATCTTCGTTACTTAGGTACTTTGGTTTACGCGTACCTGGAAAGTTCGCTGTATGGTTTGAATTGCTTGCGATTCAATTGATGGTCCCCAATGCCTCTTTTGTGGGACACTTGGCAGGCATTTTGGTGGGAGTGATCTATACCCAAGGGCCTTTGAAATTCCTGATGGACCTTCCAATTAACGCCATTGGTTTAGTAGGCGGTCCTCGAACGAGTCGACCAAGAGGTCGTAGTGATTGGGGATCGGGAACGAGCGGATATAGACCACCTCCTCCTCAGCCAAATACTTATGTATGGAACGACAGTAGTGACATCAACGATGCAGACTACGATGAAGCCATAAGACGGAGTTACGAAATTCTCCGAAACGACACTGCACCAATGACCTTTCCGGAGAGTGCCCCGTCTGATCCGGATGAAATAAGGCGCCGAAGATTAAATCGTTTCAACGTCGCATAATGAATTATTCTAAATAAACACTAATTTATTTAAACTACCCGAACGACCTAAAAATCCAACCCACTCTGCTAATTTTGTATTCTTTGGTCAAGTTTCTTGGCAATATTGGTCAAAACATTTTGTGATAAAACAAGTTTACAGCTTAATCGCAAGAATTTCCCAGTAGGATTTTATCGTTGTTCGCTTACGACTACCATAAACCGCATAAACCAATACAAAACCACACACTCAGATGAATTAGGAGAGAGTGGGGTTGTGGGACTCGACCACTCGGGGTTCAGAGGGACAGGGGGATTTAAAAAAATGCTGTGGTACGTAGAATACGGATGAAACGGTTCGACATACTAGGTTAGGATTGTTACCCCCTTATTGTGCGTTCAATGGGCAACAATCGGCAACAATTGGGCTAAAAGGAAAACAATTAGGAGAAAAATTGCGGCTGCAGTTGTCACTCGGTTGTCATTTTTCTAAAATTTTCTTTTTACGGGTTATTGAATGGGACATGAATTTGGAGCTTGTCCGATTAATCCCACCCATCTGTCTCACATTACCCCACGCTGTTTGTTTCGCCCCTAAATTTTTCCAAACTTTGAAAATTCGTAGTGGGCCAATTTATAAAGCGAAAAAAAAACTAATAAAAAGGACAAGACCACAAAGAACACAATTCCAGAAAATTGTGTAATTCTAATTCTACTTGTTAACAAGCAAGTTATGAGGGAAAAACTAGAAGTGTAACGATGAAATTGAATTATTTTCGTAAAATTTTTATTTAGAGATGATCTGCGTCTTTGTGCCACGCATTTAAAAAACCTTAAAATGTGAAATCATTTCTTTATAATTTGAAAATAAAAAAAAATATTTTGATCAATAGTCCTAGTGCACTGCGCGTACCCTGGCTCTCGCTTGCCGTTTTACGAACGCACTCTTCCCTCCGAAGCCCTTTCTCACCCCGAAGCCCCCTAGCGGGACTGTAATTCCCGTATGCTTTAACACGGGAAACAAGTTAAAACAAGTTTCTAATTTTTGTGTGACCCTGTAGGGATTAAACTACCCACCCACGCTATGCGTCATATCGAAAGCTATCTTTTGGTACCAAATTTGTTTATGTTTCATCGTTTTAAGTGTGATAATTTTCAATTTGAAAGTGCAATTATATACTTCGAACTTAGCATTACCTTCCACGTTTGAAGGATAAAAAGTGGAAACAGAGTTGGAAACTGAGATTTACCACACTTAAAACGATGAAACATAAACAAATTTGGTACCAAAAGATAGCTTTCGATATGACGCATAGCGTGGGTGGGTAGTTTAATCCCTACAGGGTCACACAAAAATTAAAAACTTGTTTTAACTTGTTTCCCGTGTTAAAGCATACGGGAATTACAGTCCCGCTAGGGGGCTTCGGGGTGAGAAAGGGCTTCGGAGGGAAGAGTGCGTTCGTAAAACGGCAAGCGCGAGCCAGGGTACGCGCAGTGCACTAGGACTATTCCTTAAGAAATATAAAAATGATTCACGAAATTATTTAAATTTCATCGTTCGAAACATTAAAGAAAAACCGCGAGCTCATCCAACGAGGCTTAATGGAGTAACCGGACCAAGTCACGTGACACCATTGCTCATACAAACCTAAAACATTGCGTGAATGGCGCGATGTGAAACCTTGCTAAACATTGGTATACATATTCCAAGAGCATCAATTTCTTTGATTTTATTTTCAAAAGGCGTTTCCTTGTGTAAAACGATTTATCTGAACGAGCATATCAAATAGAGGCGCCGCTGCGCGGCCGTTCTCTCTTGGTTTACAATGATGAACGTTAAGGAAGGCCTATGCATATACATAGTGTAAGGTATAAGTAAGGTTGGTTATTATGAACGGTATAGCCATGATGAATAATTGGAAGTGAGTAATGAGTACGGAAGTAGGATATAGCTTTGTGAGAATAATGGAAATTGCAGTAAATAGATTATATAGATAGGTAACAGGGGTAGAATGGTAGATTGAAGGAAGTCGTACTGTAAATGGTTTGGCAATAGTCCTAGTGCAGTGCGCGTACCCTGGCTCGCGCTTGCCGTTTTCCGAACGCACCCAGCACTCTGCCACCTAGCGGGGCAGTAAATTTTGTATGTCTTCCGAAGGAAACGTCCCGGTTTTCACATTTAAACGATTTTGTAATTTTTGTGTGACCCTGCAACAGTTTAATTATTAATTATCTATTCACGTTATCCGTCGTTTAAAGAGGTATGTTTTGGTACATCATTTGTTTGGGTTTGATCTTTTTAAGTGTGGTAGATTTCATTTTCCAATTTTGTTTCCACATTTTGGCCTTCGACTTTGAACCATAATTAGGCATGGTTTTATCCGTTTGTAAATTGAACAAAAAATATATTGAGAATCAGCGTTAAAAACTATGTTAAATGATATATTTCTTGACCTAATCTATTTTTCATGCAACAACCCTATTGCTCGGTGTTCCCCAAAATAATAAACTAGGGCTTCACTTCGCTTGCGGGGGCCTTCGGCAAATTGGGGGGGTCTACCGGTCTATAGATACATATACTATATCTGTAATTACAATTCACAGAAGGGCTTTTGTATATAGACAAGCAGCCAAGCAATTTGGAAATGACTTAAAGCAATCCCTTTACGTCACAATGAGTATACAACTTACTTTTCTTCTATACAGTTTACGACTAGATTCCCATACTTAATTTGATGAGCTTGCATATCAATTCAAACATCGCTGATGACTCTAGACTGTAAAATATAAGTGAGGGCAAGAATAGTGTGAAAGTTTTGTCGTTGGTATGGCTATCACTCCACAGTAGTGGGGCTTGACGATATGCTAAGGTGCCATAATCTTTCAATCAATTGCAATACTGTTACTTCAAAACACACTTGGGCTTAGGGTTAACAGGTTTATGTTGTCTAATTTGAACAAGTTAATATGATTTTAACCAATATTCCTTAAAAGTCTTCTTGAGTTTGTGTTGAATCTACACAATAATGAATTAATTCCCTCTTGGTTTACCAAGGGGGTCCAGGAGTGCGTAGCACAGTGACGTAACGTCACAATTAATTTGGGAATGATGAACGTATTCCCTTAAAGTTAGGTCACAAATTCGATCGACTACAGAAACGTAATGATTTAAGTATCTTGAGTTACAAGAACATTTGACATGAGAAATGCCTAAACTTTAGTTACATGTCACAGTAACGTTAAACATTTTGAACAATTTGTCACTAGTAATCATTTTCAACGGTCATAGTAACGTAGTAACTTAAGTAATCATCGCCATAAATATAAGGGTCAGTAAGTGGAGACATCCAGTGGTCGTTTTGTAATCAGATACAAAAATCCGCGCGCCATTAAATTAACTCGTTCGCTAGATCGTGTGCAAGAGGTTCTCAAAGGCATTGAAAATTCAGGTAGATTTTTTCGTTACTTCTATAAAGCGTGTAAAGGAATTGCAAATAAATGTTTCCATATGGCGTGAATAAAAGGAACGATTAGAAGATGTCCGGTACCTTGGAAATAATTAATTTTTTTCAAGTGGGGAAAGAGATAGAAAAGGGAAAATGTTGGAGAGCATTAAATGGAGAGACTTAAAAAAGATCGCCACTTAAAATCTACTTAGTTTGTTGTTCTAATTTTTATTTTTGTTTGAGAAGAAATTGACGACTTGACGCACACAACTACTGTGGTCACCTTTGCGCTTAAAACGATTCATCGCATTTAGTGTCGTAGGTGACAATACGTTGGTGAAATTAATTTTTTTCTCATTCCTACCAAATGTGATTTCATTAGCGTTGCAACTCGCGTATTGAATCACTTTTACCGTAGCTGTTTCTATTTAATGTAAACAGACGTGCCGATGCCGAAGCTTTCTCGGTACGATAACGTTAGAACGGGCAAACTATATCCGGTTTCCGTGCCGGTACCCACGATGAAATCAGTTTTCTTAAACACTCAATTAGCAAAGAATACAAAGAAGTAAATTTAAAGGACTGTATCTATATATTGAGGAACGTTGTTCGAGTTTGACGTATCAAAATAAATTACTAGTCAGATCAGATAAAGTTAGAATAGATACAGTTACGATCACAAAGCTAGATACAATTTGATAATAACCACAAATGATAATAACCAACTGAGGCAGTCGGGTCGGATCGGTTCTAGATAAAGAGGTGTCGCAATATCAAAACAGAAAAAATAGGTATCATTGAATATGAACTTCGTACACTGCTACTGCCAGCCTTTTTCTCCCAAATTGTTTGAGCTAAGATCAATAACTCGATAAACCACATCATATAATTTTTGGACAGTTAGAAATTAGAAATCGCCATTACTATCCACAAAATAGAGAACATTCACGATTTTTTTAGATTGAGGAATTAAGGATACATTGACTTCGCACGTATTCACCGTCATGGTTTCATTGCATAGAAACGTTGAACACCCAAATAGTACTAATCAGCACTGGTTTTTTCTACGTCGGCAGACATCTGTCGTAAGGTGATTGGAACCCATTGGCTTATGCAACGGGATCAATAGTCCCGATGGGCATTCCGTTTCCGAATCAGAATCAATTACTCCAGGAAGATCGGAACCTGTTAACCATCTCATGGTTAAATTATGCTTCACAAGCGGAATCAAATAAGCGATTTTGCATACTACTCGTTTCAACATCTATCGGAGCACCAAGTTGTTGCGCCGCTAGTTGATGATGCTGACATAGACGAACACGAAATTGAAATTGTTGATTCTTCTCAATTATCCACCGGAGATCCGGTGTATAGACCGCTTCCCAGAGAGAGTAAGCCGTAAGGCATAAGAGTAAGGCCGGTATAGGCCAAATGGACATGAGGTTTTTCAATTAAGATAAGATCGTTTACTATTAAACAGTTTCAAAGTTTAATAAATTTTCTTTATAGAAACGGCTTTCTTCACAAAATCAAAATTCGTTGATTCCTCTTTATACACATTTGCTGTGACAAACACAAACATAACGAAACCTGAAAGCTGTTTTGTGTTTAGGTTGGCTCACAAAACGAATCAACTGATGGTACCCAAATCCTCGTCTAACGAGTGATTATATTACACAAAAGCCTTGTCGTACTAGTTCTTAGAATATCAGAATAGCTCAACTCAGGAGTAATAAGGTTCAGAGTTTGGAGCTTACTGAAGTTAAAATTTGACTGGCGCGGTTCACACGAATAAAGACTCACTTTGGCCGAGCTGATAAAATTCCATAGCAATCCACTGCTGATATGAGAATGCATATCCATGCGAAATTGCTGATATATCGATTGTTTTTGTCAAAAGTTCAACTAACGGGAGAATCCTCTGCATGTGCGTGAATAGGCTACCGAACGCAAAGCGTAAGACGAATTATTCGACTACAGTTGAAGTTAAATGAGTACGATGGAGGAAAGGGTTGAGTTTGAAATTGTCAATTACAAAGTAAGCGTTATAGAGATATACAAATTCAAAACATATGCTGCTACCTTGTTTATTGGTAATAAAAAACGTTAAAACCTCGCTGACACAGAAAGTAAACGACGAATGAAATGTTTAAAAAACTTGATGAAAAAGTACGAACCCGGAAAGAGTACGACCCCTGCTCAAATTGAATGAGCAAAGCAAACGAAAGGTGCAATCAAGAAAAGAATTAAACAGAAATGAACTGAATGAAGTAAAGAACATATCGATAAAAAAATATCGAAGTTTGAAGTTAAAATGATGACGAAGACGGGCACGATAGCTATTGACTAATAGCTGCAAACACTTCAAAAAAGTATTTGCGGCACATAGGGCAACGCGCAGGAACTTCATCCTCAGCTTGCCAACGTCTAATGCAAGGTTCACAAAAGACGTGGCTACAACAATCCAGTGCCCAGTTTGGAATGCTGGTCAGGCAAATACTACAAGGATCATTGTCTGGGTCAGCAACAGGTGGCAAATCGTTGGATGGATTGGCCAAATTCGGGAGAGCAGGCAAATCGTTCCTCACCAGCTGAACAGGCTCAGGGTTAACATTGGGAGGCTCCGGGATAACATTGGGAGGCTCCGGGAAAACATTGGGAGGCTCCGGGATAACATTGGGAGGCTCCGGGATAACATTGGGAGGCTCAGCAATAGCATTGGGTGGATCAGGTAAATCCCTAACTGGCAACACAGGAGCAAGTACACGTCCGCGCCGGCCAACTCCACGTCCACGGCCAACTCCACGTCCACGGCCAACTCCACGTCCACGGCCAACTCCACGTCCACGGCCAACTCTACGTCCACGGCGCTGTAAGCCTGCAGGTTCCGGTTCGATATCTTCATCGGAGTCTTCACGTTGACGACGTACTCCACCCAGGCGAAGAAGAAAATTATCAACTTCTTCCTCTGGCATTGCATGTACAGGAATTAGTACTTCGAAAGCTGTCCGAACTTCTTCTACGGGTCGGATTACCTGTTGGACATAAAAACATTAAGCTATATAACCTAATAAAAGTCTAAAAACGAGATATTGTACCTCTTCAATTTCGTCGTTATCAACACCAGGAGTACGGAAATGCGCATCAGGTTCGAAGAAATGAGCGGCCATTTCTAGAAATTCGATTCTTGAAATTCTTCCGGCATTTAAATTTCGAATTGCGCATGCAATTCGCAGATCTCGCTGTTGGTATGATCGTCGCTGGTTAAAAACGTAGCGACCTGACGAAGCGGACGAGAGATGGCGCTCAGCTTCGTCCCCAACAATTTGAAGATTGTCTGAATTGGAATAAAGTAAAATTAGAATCATAACAGACAATATTGAATAAGACAGCTTACCCATAAAAATCCAGAAACTGGGATGGGCGTGACCCATGATTTGATTGAAGGTTCGGTGCCAGCTCTCGATATAATTATTTGTGCGGTTGACATCAGCATGGACACAAAATCGATTTGGCCCAATTTTCTCAATCCAAAACGAAAAAACGTACGCCAAGTACTGAGCCAGAGCAACGCGGGTCTGGGCGTTAAATGCCATCGCCTGAGCTCTTCTTTCTATCTCCTGTTCGAAATAATATGAATTAAAGTAAGTAATAACCAAGGAAAGATAGATTTAATTACATGAAATCCATCGATGGCTAGATCAGGTGGCAGAAGGGCCAGTGCTATTGTCATGCGAACAATCAGTTTAAGGTTGGCATCGTCACGATAAGCGGCTGAGAGCCCTAAAGAGCATGCTCTCTTGAACATTGCCTAAAAGAAATAACACATTGAGGAAAGCACTAACGAAAAACGAAAAGCACGGTAGATAATACCATGCCCGAATGAAACCAACAGCCTCTTGGGCGGCCTGTTGGGAAAACGTTGCTGATCGCCTGTAATATTGCCAATTCGTAGTCGGCCACGAGTAGACTTGGAGAAGGCCTCTGCCCTTCTGTCTGCTGCATGCAGACCTCTATTACTCGATTCAATGCGGCTTCGTAAAGCGCTCTACATTTTCGTGTCATGAGAAACATGGCGACGTTAATTGCCTGGGCAGAAAAAAGTATAAGAACCTTATTTTTAAAAAACATTGCCATAGTCTACTACGAAATGAAATAACTCACTAATCCAAATGAGACCATGTGGAGGGATGCGACTTGGTAGTACCCGTGGGGCGTGGAGCGAAAAGTTGCGTCCATGTGCAATTCTGAAGCGCGGAGGAAATGAGGAAATGTATTTATGTTTATGAAAACAAGAGCCTCTCCGTTTCCAGAAGCCACTCTCCCCAGAAAAACTGTGAACTACCTCCTCGGTTCATTCTAGAAAAAATATCAATATATTTAGTTTTAGTGCAATTATTATTAGCGTAACAGACTATGTTTCTCTTACCGATATCTTGGGAAATTGATAATCCTTTCTTCTGCTTCACTCACGGTCCGGGGAATTGGTGGCTGTTCAACCGCACGCGCTCTTTGCATTGTTCGTCTAATTGAGTTGAACTCAATAAGGACGTTCTGGTTCCTAAATCTATTTTTTTTTTACACTACTATTCCAGCACAAAAGTATAACGATATATTACCTGTCAACCGCTTGTAGATATATCCGATGAAGAGGAGTGACCGTTTCTCTGGCCTGGCCACGACAAAAGTTGAGGAAGTCAATAACATGGATCGATTCGTGGTCATCAGGGTGATTGTGGGCACCATATTGGGTGTAAGTTTGAGAGTCTTCGTTAAATATGAGCCCAGCATGACATCGGTACATGAGGTATCGCGAACATCTGAAACTACAAATTTGATACAATAACATAAGGAAAAGAGTAAGAATGAAGATTAAGAGAGCAATGTGCTAATTAGAGTTTAACGAACAGCAAATTAATGCCCTTTGAAATCGGCATGAAGCCGATGAAACACATACACACATGCATACACTTTTACACACAGACACATACTCTATTTGAATTTCAAGAATCAAAAGTCAAAACTTACCGATTTCTTCCGTTCGCATGCCACAAAGATCCTCTAACTCTATCAATGAGAACGTATTCTCCATCTCTACGCCCTATCTGCCTCACAAACTGCGCGTTATTTGGAATCGGGACATCCATGATTGAAGACAAAAAACTAAGGGACGACAAAGATCCATTAACGAAGGTCCGTGTCGGAATGGAACGATTCTGGAAAAATCGTTGAGAGACTGCAAATTTTCTCAACCTTTTATTTGTCGTGGCCAATCAGAAAGGGCAAAATTTGGACACGTGATCAAGGTTAGACCGTTGAACAGAAAAATGGAGAATTAGGAGCTGTTCTCGGACTTTCTCTCCATTCCCTCTTTTCAGACTCGAGTTAGCCCGGGAGTATGGGTAAGAATTGGGCAAACAGAACGGGTGAAAACTAGCCCAGAGTACGGGAAGGGATAAACAAAGGACTTAACTTTAAGTCAAACTTCATTAATTTAAGTTACAGCATTCAGTCTTTCTTTAAACTACTCTAGCTCTCTCTTTCTCTCTCTTGTTGCTTACTCGGGAAAGGAATCTGATTCATTCCGTTGTTACACATTAAAAAAGCAACAAATATTACTGTCGAGGCAATGTAGGGTTTCAAACTGGGGTAGTACCATCCGGTCAGTGGCCGAAAGCTGAAAGAGAATTTGAGGACGTTGCGGTGACGAAAACGGCACGTCATACGTGATTTACCTGAGGAAGATCAGTGAATCAGTTAAATACTGATTCCAACACAAAACGTGAAAACGCTGTAAGACTGTAAGAGCTAACCTAAAGTGGGATTGGGTAAGTCCCCGAGTGAGAAATTTTGTGTGGAAATTGGAAGAATCAGAAAAACGCCAGAGTGAGACATGGATTTGGTAGTGTTAAGAGTTTAAGTCTTTTTCTGTAGTTTCAACGTCTTCCATATCCAGCCAGGCTTTCTGTTCCTAAGACATGTACTTACTCTTCGAAGGACGATGCATCCATTCGCTTTACTTTGCGAAGGCTGCTGGTTCTCTTGCGAATCGTAAAGCTCGGATTTTGCTTGAGGCGCGAAGCGTCGGCTGCCGACAGCAAAGACAGACCGGATGCAGCACCGGCAAGCATGCTCTCTGCTCGTTTAACTCCGCCAACCATAATGCCCCGTGACCTGTCAGGTGTAGAGCTCTGATCCAGTTTGCTGGGGCTTCCATCCGATATCGCATTAATACTTTGTTGGGCCTTATTGATCAACAACAACGAGTTACATACAAACTATCAACTAAGACAGAAGTAAATTTAATACCTTGGTGATCCTTTGATGGAGCCTTGAAATCGTCCCGATCACCCTGAAACAGAATTCGGACCAAAACCGCTAGCGGGAACGTTCATGTTAAGGGGTAGACGATCAAATTCCTCGCGATTCAGCTAGATCTCCTGTGTTCGGCGCCTCTGCTGCTCTTCTTGTTCGAGCTATGAATAAAAACAAGACAATTGCAAAAAATGTTAAACGAAAACTAGCAAAGACGAGCGTAATACCAGTGTGATCCGTTTCAGGGCTTCGGTTTTTTGATCCTGCACTAGAGTTTTAGCGAAATCCTCATGGCGGCGGATAAGCTCTTCCACTTCGTCGATAGACGAGCCAAGCTCTTCGTGTGACAGAAGTTTCTCACGACGTGACTCCAAAAACGATTCAAGTTGGGCAGCGTAACGCTCCAAGAGTGGGTCCATGCTTCGCAGATAGATTTCTTCACGACGCTGCCACGTCTCGAGGAGTTGATGTCGTTTTGTCAATTTTCATGACTTTATCTTGGATTTCTTCAGCAATGAAGTGTCCGTTGCTGATCAGCTTTTCCCCACACGAACAAACCGATTAAAAGGTTCCTTACGGGCTTCAATTTCTGTTTGGTATTCCCTGTGGCCAGCCAACTGTAAAGCAGCGCTAGCACTATCGTGAGCCAACTCGGGGCCGTAAATTTGGCGATCATTTCGCTGAACCAGGCCCTTTGATTCAATAAGTAAACATATTAATCAAGTTCAGATTGTTTTGAAAAATTTGCAACATACATTAGATCACGGTAATCATCGAAGATAGCTTGAAGTGGTTTGGCTGGTTGAAGTTTGTCTTTTCTTTGAGCTCCCTTTTCAAGCAAATCCTGCCATGCTCGAAGGGTTTCCCCATGGCGTACAGCGATATGCTCACGAGCGTCTGGGAAAAGTCCGGCCAATTTCAGTGCTTCGTTGTTGACGGCGTAAAACCTAGAAAAGGTTTTTTTCTGTGATCCATGTAACGGTTTCGTCAGCATTACGATCGAAAACGTGGACTAGTTTAGCTCCAGATAAAGCATCCTGGAGGGCGTGCGACAACCGGCGACAACTCGTTCAGGTCATTCCGGAGCTGATTGACCTCATCGACTTCGACTTTCGCCCGAATCTTGGCGAAGTTGATTTTAGGATCGTCGTTCCAGTGAGGATTTGGCGGCCGACTTGAGTAGTTCATCAATACGGTCTTGCCTTGCGTTCAGAGTACTGAGGAAACTCACAAACTTTTGAGTCATATACAGGATCTCGACATGCTCAACATCGCGAAACTAATGGCAGTTTGTCTTCCAGTGTTTGATGCTTCTTTTGTATTGGATATTGGTATGAATAAACATCTGAGCAGAGGATAAAGACGTTCCCAAGTTGGTAGATGAGGCAACGGGGTGTTTTTCTCTTCCACGTCACGCAAAAACTGGTAGAGTAGAAGGGCATCTTCAAGGTTATCCCTTCGGATCTGCACCGCCGGCTCGTGTAATGACTGGTAGCGCTTGATAATGGCTTGTGATCGCTCATTAATCTCTTCGACCCGAAGTTCGGCTTCATGAAATGAAGTCGTGAATGTTTCGCAGGAAGATGTGGAGTTCTCTTGATTCTTCCAATCGCTTGCGACGCTGATGAGAAGCTTCTCGGACACGATCGCGACGGCCCAAAGCTTCATCCAATTGCTTTTGAATTCCAGCGGCATTGTAGTGCTGGTTGGCTAACAACAGCGAATAGTTCCAGCTCTTCGAAACGAGAAATTTTTGCCACCTGGTGCCACCATGGTTTTTTCGACAGCCTCGTGTTTGCGCACCAACATCTGGACGCCAGCCAAGTCATCATTGTTAAGGAAGGCTTCCTGTTTGGCCAACGTTGCTTCAGCCTAATTACAAAAAATCATTTAGTCTCAAATATCAATTGACGGACAATAGGATAATGATAATTTATTACAAACCTGGTCAACGAGCTGATCAAATTGGCAAAGTTGCTGGCACTGGCTTAAGAGAACTTAACGCTCTTCCCAAGTAGCAGCTAAGGTCCTTCTCAGTTCTTCCAATTCAGACAGACAAGTGCCAATTTCATCTTTGGATGGATGCTGTTGTTGAACCAAGCGCCGGCCGTGATCTTTAGAGAAGTTGTTCTGACGACCGTCGATTTCAACTTTGTGTTCTTGGTGTAACTGCAGTGCAGTTTGAGCGTCTGTGGAATTGTTTGCCAATACAGTGGCCTCCATTTTGTTGTTAATATCTTGAATCCAATCTTCTAGTTCACGCAGGTCAGCCTTGAACTTGTGTGAGCCGAAGCGAGACTCTGACGACGGCAACTGCCGTGGAGGTAAGCTTTCCCCAGTTTGTCCTGTGAATTTTGATCGAATGGTAGGTGCCATGTCAGCGTACTTGGCCATTAATTTCCGTGCACCATGAAGTGTCATGCTCTCTCAGTTTGCCTTCGATGGCCGTCAAGTAACATTCAATAGCTTCCTGGCGTGTCTGAAGAGTTTCAACTTGAGGCAGACCTTTGCCTTCGTCGGCTGCACTAAGTAGAATTGTCTTTTCTGTGACACGGCCTTACGTATCATCAACGTCTCGATTGAAGACATGAATTTCCAGTGCTCCTGCAAGATCTTGCCGGTATTCACCCAAAGCGCCTTGCATAGCTCTCTAACGCTGATTTAGCGCTTCTCGTCGCTGATGGACAGCGCGGGCATCGCTACGACCTTGACGCACCAGTTTGTCTGCTAGGGCATTGACAGCTTTGATGCGAGAGTCGTCAAATCTCATGTCTGAATCGACGTCGTCCAGCTTTCGTTGCAAAGCCTGATTTAGAAATGGCAAAAATTTTTTAGAAATGAGAATAAATGAAGCGATTTAATTCAGCATCAACCCGTACCTGGCAATGTTCATAATCTCGGCCCAGCTTAATACCCTGTTGAACCATCAATTCCTTATCGGCAATCCAGGCTTGGCATGGCTTTTTCCAGTTGAGTGTTGAAATCAAGAATGTCTTGCTTCTTCCATACCACGACCCAGAAGAGCTGATACCGCCAGACCGCCAGCAGTTGTTTCCATCGACGAAGTAGATTTCGAGCTGACGATGGATATCGCGGGCGAAGCTTGGTGTCTTTTTAGAGATGAGTGTTTCACCGGTCTGTTTGATTTCGTTCAGTCGGCCCTGAGGGCGCTGACTTCGTCCTGGAACGGTTGATGTTTCTGTAATCTCTTGATGGCCTTTGAAAAACAAATAGCACGCGCGGTTAAAGATCTTTTGAATTTTAAAACAGTCGTAAGACTATAACCGGGAAAAACATACTTGTATAGTTAAAATTCCTCTTTATAGCAGATTGAGATTAGCCGGCTCTTCTAACCATGCTATACGTCGGCGGCTCTGCGTATTTCACGCAGTCGAACTAACGCTCCTCGAATCGTTCCATCCGCTACTATTTAGTTCTGACACCATCACAATATGAAAGGCACTAGATCCACTGTTCGTTGACGCCACCAGTTAGCTTCGGTTGCATTAGAGAATGATTCCCCGTCTACCTTGAGAGGGCCAGCAAATCCGATGGGTAGGTGTAGCCAATCTGCCAATCAGTTCTCGAAGCGTTCGAAAACAACTTCAGGGAAATCATAAGACTTTTAGGGCAGACGTACTATACAGCTTCGATTACACTTATGAAATTCCTGTTTATTGAAGCACACACTACACTCACTACACTGCACGCACACACTAGGCCTCAAATGTTTTTTATTTGAATGCATATTAGGGTAAAGCTGATTCTCACTAGATGTCTCTGACAAACCTCCCACATAACCATGTCTTTCTCGTCAAAAATACTTGTGTCAACCGATATAAATGTCGCAGGCAAATAATAGTAGCTTACTAATGTCCTAAAATACTAATGCCTATTTCTACTACTGTTGCATATCATTCGTAGCAGAAACTATCTTGGACATATCGTTCTTGTGACTCTGAGTAACTGTGTCGAATTGTAGCAATTTCTGAATGTCATTTTGACGCGGATTTTATATTTTTTACTAATGACCAACCATTCCTTTTGATTTACGTCCTTGCGTCGTACTTCGGGGTCCAGACCCCCTTTATTCCCTCTTGGTACAAGAGGGTCTACAGGGGGTTTAATCCCCATCCTCCTTGTAACATTTGACATCTAATAACTTCTACATCACGAAATTTAAAGTGATGCTGGACGGCAAGCGCCCTCGACATCAAAACTCTGAGTTCTGCGTGATTCACGATAAAACATTTTGACCCCCGAAACAGCGTGCCGCACTCCCGATTACACCGAAAATGGGCGTGGCTTACTAAAGTATCAATTGTTAAAATACCGAACGTATCGAAATTTTCGATACTTAATTTAACTAGCATAGAATCTTCCACGGAATCGGCCAAATGAATTTTGATGATTTAACCATTTAACCAATTTTGATACCTAAGAATCCATGGGATTACATCCAATACCCTACACGTATATCGATATTTTGGAATTTGACCGCCAATTTCAAAATTCAAAAATTTTTTCTTTCCTCAAAATTTCTTTTTTCCTCGTGTGACGTGAATTTTCGTGAACAGGCGTTCAAATTCGGGAAATTTCGGGAATTTTTTTTCTTTTCGCCAAAAACATATCTAGACACATTACTTATTAATGAACGTGATCCAGCGTTCAAATTCGTTTGTTTTCGTTCATTTTTCGGGAATTTTGACCTTGTATCACAAATTTCCATTTTAGCTCGATTTCCATTCCCTATCTTAATTAAATGTTTAGGACCGAGATTTTAAAACTAATTTCAACTTCAGTTTGTTCATCTAATTCAATCTTTCAGTGAAGATTCAGACCACAGAAAGAGTACCAAGATATAACCGCTACGCGCAGCTTAATCCCCATCCTCCTTGTAACATTTGACATCTAATAACTTCTACATCACGAAATTTAAAGTGATGCTGACGGCAGCGCCCTCGACATCAAAACTTGGAGCCTATGTGATTCACGATAAAACATTTTGACCCCCCGAAACAGCGTGCCGCGTCTGATTACACCGAAAATGGGCGTGGCTTACTAAAGTATCAATTGTTAGTAATACCGAACGTATCGAAATTTTCGATAATTTCTAATTTAAGTAGCATAGAATCTTCCACGGAAAAATTGAATAAAGTATCAATATATCGGCCAAATGAAGGATGATTTAACCAATTTCGATACCTAAGAACCCATGGATTACTTTCAATACCCTACACTTATATCAATATTTTGGAATTTGACCGCCAATTTCAAAATTCAAAAATTTTTTTTTTGCAAAAAATTTCTTTTTCCTCGTGTGACGTGAATTTTCGTGAACAAGCGTTCAAATTCCGGCCAATTTCAGGAATTTTTTTCTTTTCGCTGAAAACATATATCTAGACACATTACTTATTAATGAACGTGATCCAGCGTTCAAATTCGTTTGTTTTCGTTCATTTTCGGAATTTGACCTTGTATCAAAAATTTCCATTTTAGCTCGATTTCAATTCCTAATTAATCTTAATTAAATGTTTAGGACCGAGATTTAAAAACTAATTTCTGCCTCAGTTTGTTCATTTTTAATTCAATCTTTCAGTGAAGATTCAGACCACAGAACGAGTACCAAGAGGGACCAGCCGCTTACGCGGCAGCTTCATTTCCCTTCCCCTTTTCTGAGTTGCTACCGTTTCCCCCTTCTACCTCCTAAACGGCATTTTAGATTTTGATCCTGCCAACCCAGTAATTAGCGTCTCGTGGCTCTACTAATTGTCATGTAAAATTTTATATTTATTTTTTCGGGAACACCTTGCAATTTCGTGTTTTCCCAAAAAAATGGGCGGAGCTTCTCTCCACATTATACAGATCCCCTCACTTTCCAACGCTCGCCAGCTGATAGTTATTGCTACACTAGCGCCACCAATATTTACTACAGCTTAAAAGCTATTGCCAACCAGTTTACAGTACGCCTTTCTTCAATATACCCCTGTTGCCAATCTATATACTTCACTTCTCACTATTCTCACCCCGCTATCCTACTTACATAGTTTTTCCCACTTTACATCCTTACATATAATTTCTTCACTTCCACTTCATTTTTTAACGCCACTGAGCCGAATTTATACCACATTCTCCAAAACCTACCACCAATAAACCAACCCTATAACGAATACCCAACCCAAAATCTACACCATTCCTATAAAATCTTCATTATACAACGCTTTAGAAATACCTAGGCCTTCAATTACGTTTCCCATTGTAAACCAAGAGGGACCCGCCGCGCAGCGGCGCTTTTATACTTTTAAATACCTGATTTTCCCGACAAATAGAATTTCAGGATGTATACATTGATTTGAATCACGGGGAATCGCAGGGACCTATATCCTCTTTACAACGCAGGTTAAAATTTCTTTGTTGGTAGGCTAGACTCTAGACAGATACGGTACCGATGGAATAGTCTCTAATTACGTATGTTTAATACAAGGCTAACTAAGTGGAGTGGGGGAGCGAGTGGGGGGACCGGTGGGGGGCGGACCCCCCCCCCCCTCCCCCCACCGGACGTCCCACGAGGTCCCGTGATACAGAACGCAAAGTCTCGGGAAATTTTTAAAAGGCTCATTTGTAACACTGAGCCACATATTTTAAAATCATTGAAAAGAAAATAAATTTTTTCTGTATTATTAATACTTAGAAAAATATAAAAAATTCCCAAAAATGAACAAAAAAAACGAATTTAATTTTGGATCACGTTCAAAAAGTCTAAAAACATTTTTTGAGTCCCCATACATGAAACCAGCAGAATCAGTCACGAATTTGAACGCTTTCCAAAATTCAAGTAACCGACGAAAACGTTGCGCGAATGGCGCAATGGGAAAACTTGCTATATAGATTTTGCTTGGAAGGTAGATTACATAATCTCATTCTCAATGATCACAGTATCAAAGGTATCGAAGTTGGTTAAATCATCAAAATTCATTTGGCCGATGTATTGATACTTTATTCCAGGCCTTCCGTGCAAGATTCTATGCTAGTTAAATTAAGTATCGAAAATTTCGATACGTTCGGTATTTGAACAATTGATATTGGAGTAAGCTACGCCTATTTTCGTTGTAATCGGGAGCGGGGCACGCTGTCTCGGGGGTCAACACATTTTATATCGTGAATCACCCAGACCACAGAGTTTTGATGTCGAGGGCTCTTGACGTCCAATATCACTTAAAATTTTGTGATGTAGAAGCTATTAGGTGTGAAATATTACAAGGAGGATGGGGATTATTTTATTATTTGTAAAATGCGTACTCGCGAGCGAGTGTTGCCTGTGTATTGCATCCCGTGAAAAGATACAGTTTGGAATCGACGAATTTTCATGTAAAGTAGTTAAATTAGAAATTGGATAGGATTACAGGTCGGCCGTGGAAGTGTCAGTAGGAAACAAGCAGTGACCAAGTGAACAACGTAGTGGCCAATTGGAAACCAACGACCCGGCCGTAGGCAGAGAAGCCGGAAAGAGGGGTGCTGATTACTATTATTGAGGTAGGAAAAATGCTAGTCATCGGTGCGTCATACTTGTGTCCAGACTGGCCGTTTGTCAGGCGGCCCGTCAGTTCACGATGGCCTATCCCGGCCAACACCGTTTATAGTGGCCGGTGGCCAGGAAGCCGGAAAGAGAAGAAGGACTATGCAGGAAGAAAATGTTAGTCATCGGTTTATCGCGTTTATTGGCTCCAATATGAACACCGTAGTGGCCCATTGGGAACCATACGACCTATCTCCACTCTACATCGTTTATAGGCCGTAGGTAGGGAAGCCGGAAAGAGAGGACAGAATAGTGTCTGGCGTGAGAGTTCACCAGTTTACCACACTCGTTGAGGCGATCGGAAAAAGTTGCCAGACACGATTTACTGATGGGGCAGCGGTTAAGACCCATAGTGGCAGATTCCCGTGTCAGCCGTAGTCGTTTGGATTGGTGAATGAAATCCACCATCACATTCCAGGTAGAATCCTGCTGTGGAATGGTGGACAGGATTGGCGGTCACGGAAGGTTTGCTGCTGCTATATTGCTCTTAAATTGGGTTCTAATGAGACTGAATCTTGGGCAAATAAATAGAAAGTGACACACAGTTTCATCTTCAGAGCCACATTCGCAGAGCGCTCCCGTTTATGAATTTTGGCTAGGTAACCATTTAATACGGAGTGGCCTGTCAGTATTGGGATAGTGCCCGCATTCCGCATGTACGCGACGAGATGACAGTACGGTAGCGTGGGATGTTGTTGGGAAGAAGGATCTGGTCTGAGACGCGACGTTGGATCTTACCCAGTCATCATTCCAGTGATGATGAGTGGGTCAGGAGGATGAGGGGGTCAGCGGGAAAGATTCGTTGGTAAGCGCCACGAAACTGATCCGCTTTTAAATCTCGTAGTCTATAGGAAGTAGATTCGCCAGGATCAATGAAGAAAAAGATGATTTTGATTTGAAGGACTTTGAAATGGCAAGGGTGAGAGGGCGCTGGGCTGCGCGAAGTAGCTTATAGCACCAAGCGTACCTCGCCGCCCCACCCAAGACTAGGCTGCGATAGAGTAGTTTTGGTAGGAAAATTGATTTATATAAAATTATTAATTTGTCACGGGAAAGCCCCCATGTGAGCCGGCAACATTTACTTTCCGAAAAGAGCAGACGCTTAGTGCTCGCACATTTTTTTGTTATGTGCTCACGCCAAGTGAGCCGGTCGTCGAGGACGAGACCCAGGTATGAGCAAGGAGGATGGGGATGAAGCTTCCGCGTAAGCGGCTGGTCCCTCTTGGTACTCTTTCTGTGGTCTAAATCTTCACTGAAAGTTTGAATTTAAAATGAACAAACTTAGGCAAAGAAAATGAGTTTATCCCGGACCTAAACGGGAACCGGACACAAGGCCGCAATGTCATAAGAATTTGGTCGTCATAACGCCTTCCGACCATAAAAACGGCGATGGTGCCCTGCGTAAGACATTGCGACAGAAAATATTCCGTCATAGGCGTATCAAGTCATAAGACCGTTTCGTCATAAGTACTTGCGACAGAAAATATTCCGTCATAGGCGTATCAAGTCATAAGACCGTTTCGTCATAAAAACATGTGTTAAATAATGCCTTAATCCATTTTCATACGTTCTTAAGACTAGTTTTATTGTCTGAAATACTGATGACGGAAATTCTTACGACGGAAGTTTTGATGACGTTTCGTTCTTATGTCCACAAGTTCTGATGAAGCAAAGTTATTATGACTAAAAGGTCTTGTGATCACGGTTTTCTGTCTGAAAACCTATGACGGAAGGTTTTATGACGGCCACCCGTTCCCATCTGTGTGTACCCACGTTGCGCAAAGGGCAAGCATTCGGTTGCCCGTAATCCGAAGACGTAAGTTGTGGATTGAATTTCCTTCGGCGGTAACGTTAAAAAAATCAAACAATTCCCCAAAATTCAAAAAAAACGTCATCTCTTTTACTACATTGTAATCTTCTTGCGGACTAGTGCGGTATTGAAATGGTAAGAGAAACGTTGTTGGATTAAGGGAGATGTTCAGCATGCAGTTTATCTTTTTTGTTTAACCCCTAGTAGAACACTATAGCTTCAAGATATCTTGTAGCCAGGATTCTAGCCTGCACTGGTTGGCTAACTCATAGTTTTTAGGTGGCCTTAAGATATCTAAATGTCATTCTTGATTCAAACTTTCAAGATAGATTCTAGTATTCTTTCAAGATACCTGAAAGATATCGAAATTTTCTTTCCACTATCACATCCTGTCATACCTCTATAGTTTACCATACCCATATCTTGAAGCTATAGAATTCCACTAGAGACATCCAACGGGTGCATGTCACAGGTACTCACTTCCGTTAGAACTTTAGGTCATATATAACCACAAATCTTCCAATAGGTCAGTGATGTGTTAAACAATAGAAACGGGAAGGCAAGTGTGACCATGCGTTTTAAGTAAAATGAGCGCTTACAAATATATAAAATGACATAAATGTCATTAGAACGCTAGGATTTTATTAAATTACATTTTTGGTATCCATAAATTAATTGAGAACAGGTATGAAACGCAATAGCTAATTCGGGACTTTAATATTTTTTGTCATAGACACTTCAAAAAAGTTTCTCCTTTTGCCTTCAATGAAAAACAGCGCTGTTTTCAGTTTCCAATCGTCTGCTGAGTGCTGGCTGCTGCTGAGTGCTGGCGCGAATCACACTTTAGCACACCCTCCTTACCTGGTTGAGAGTCAAGGGATTGGAACCTACACTCCCGACAATTCCTGGGTTCAACACCTCTCTGTCCTCCTCTGATCAGTTCCACCTCCAGGATCTCCTCATTAAGTTCATCGTGGGGAGGTATAGGCATGTGAATTAGGGCATCGGCTCCCCACGGTCAAGGTCCTTGGTTCGCCTCTGTCTATATCCTTGATCCTGCATACGCATTGTTCCCATGTGTGTGTACCCACGTTGCTCAAAGCGCTAGCATTCGCCTGCCCGTAATCCGAAGACGTAAGTTGAAGATACAACAATTCGGTGGTAACATAAAAAATCATTAAGTTCATCATGTCCAGCGACTTGATTTTCAGGCTATGAGTTCCTCTTGTTTCTTTATTATTTCTTTTCATTTTTCTATTTCCATAATTATCATTTTCCTTTTTCCCACTGAAGTTGGCAACGTTTTGTCTCTGCTCTGTCATTGTTGTAGCACCCTTTTTTCTGCTTTTGCTACGGCGGCTTGTATCTGCCTTTCTGCTTTAGTCCTCCCTTTTACCCCCCTCCACTACACTACACATTTAAACAAGTTTGCTCAGCTCTATTAGTTCCCCGCTCTCTTGTAAATCGGGCAGTGCGTAAGGGTCGTCGTTTCAACCCGTTCATCTCTCGAGGCACCGAACCCAGTAGGGCCACGAGATGGGCACTCTAAAAATCCAAATAAAATGAAATCACACTTTGGCAGTGCCCTTTTTTAGGCGAAAGGAAATATGGTGTTTAAATAAATTAATTATCTTAATGATTTTTCTTTGACAGTGTAGGAAAGTTTAATGCAACATGAGTTATTAACAATGTGTAGCTTCCAACAAAGTGCGATTGTTATCATCTCAATTTTGCCCAAAGATCTTTTCAACTGTTAGATTGGACTTTAATTATGTAAGAAATAAATAGGCTTAGTGGTGGCGGCCTACAACTTTTATTTTACGTGTGCTGAACCAGAACGCGAGAGCACAGTTTATCTCAAATAGTGAATACAGACTGAACATACCTTATTTTACACAAGACCAGAGCTGAACACGGTATACAAAAGAAATCGGCGCGCCCACTTTGCGTATGCTAGTTAGATGGGGATGGATACAGGCAATACAAAGAGGGAAGCCCTTCCTGAGTAGAAATGGTTTGTCACTTCCAACCAATTAGCCTGTTACTTTTTAAGCAGATGTATTAGAACTGCCCAAGTTGTCCAGACCTTACATCAAGAGAACTCAGTTGTTTGACGTTCCAGCTGTCACTGTCCCTAAAACAATTGTGGGTCATCGGATCACTTTAATAAGTATAATAAAGTATATAATGATTTAACTAATTAGATCGAATGTTTTCATTCTCCGACATTATTGTTTGGCAGACAATTACATTATGACATTTGACAGACCTGCGATCACTTTAAGAAAAGTATTTGAATAGTCAAGGATCAACAAAATCTGATAAATATTTGTGTGATTGTGCTAAAGGTTCCACGAGTAAAGTTTATCTCAGGTTTCAGCATAATTTAACTGACCAGAAATCAGAGCTTACAACTAACAGCCTAACCACAATTCTTCTAAATAGTTTGTTAATTGTTCCCCTTCCGTTTTTTAAAATAAAATAGTTGGAGAATAGTGAGGTTTCATCTGAGTCTTTTGTATTTGTTTTTTACTCAAAGAAATCATGAGTTTCATACAAAATAATCAACGGTAAAATTGTTCGAAACACTTTCATCTGAATCTTCTTATTAACTTTTCACAGGTAGTTAAATCATTGAACATCGACGGTGGCGGCGGCGAAAGAGTTATGGAAAAATTTCCTACACAAGGTAGGAAATTTTTCCATCAATAACTTTCAACAAATAACTTATTTGTTGTCCTCAAATCTTTCGATACAAGTACGGCAAAAGCAATGGTCGCAATCCAGTTTGAAGTTGTTGGCTTAGAATTTCTTGTAGATGTAGTCTTCGGCGTTCTTCGAGGGCGACCTGAGCTGGAGCGGCCTGAGCTTGAGCGGCCTGAGGTGGAGTGGCTTGAGCTGGGGCGGTCTGAGCTGGAGCGACCCAAGCTGGAACGGCCTGTGGTAATGCGGCCCTGAGACCTCTTCCTCGTCTACCAGCACGCCTCCGGGCTCGGCCACGCCCAATCCCACAGATAATTTCTGCTGGCCTCTCAATGGGTTGCTGCAAAGACCGCCTTTCTGTAAGAGGAGGCCTGCCTCTGCGGCGGGGCGGAAGTCGAACTGCTTCTTCATTAACTTGAACTGGTATCGGATCAAGTGGCAGAGCCTCAGCTTCAATTTCTCTCTGGCGTCGAATCCCACCCGAACCACCGGTATGCGATCTAGAAAATTACAAGTAAAAGGAGTTAACACACTCCTGCTATTAAGAAATAATAAACTTACTAGGAATACCCACTAGGGCGGCACGTTCTGGCGATGGGCAGGAGGAAGCCAAAAGCAGCTTGAATTTTTGCGGGGGACCATAGTAATGTAATAAAATAACATAATGATATAATTGCACATCAAAAATTGTATCCTTTGGAAACTTACCTCAAACTCATCTCCCAGTATTTGATCCGGATTCTGTAAAATTGTAAGAAATAAATACGAATAGACTTTAAAAAGATCCCACGGACCCGAACCCCTCCAATTTCTTTCACACTTTCCAACGTTTGATAACACATAATATCAACAAAGAAAACCCATGAGAGCTATTTCACTGGAGAGTCGGTGCCGAAATGATACTTTAGAGGGCGAAGTCGTTGCTATGTTCCTTTATATTTTTAGAGATTTTCGTTTTGGAATGGCGATATTCAAGCGATTGAAGGAAAAGATGAAATTCTTATTTCATATCAAACCCGAATCTAAAAGTCAAATTGTAATGAATAGGATTCTATATTTCATAGAGTGGTAATGAATTTTAAGATTAAAACAGGTCATGTGGCCTAATGGATATGGCGTCGGACTTCTATCATTTGTAATTGAGTCATTCGTGGCGGATTCGACTCCCACCACGATTATAAATCTTAACATCGGACCTATTTAACATTCACTCGCGAAAGAAAGAACAAGCTTGATGTCTTTAAAACTTTAATTCTGCATCTTATGAAATGGAGCGCCAACAATGTCGCAAACGACAAACTTAGTTCAGCTGAACTAAGTTTATAGACTACATTGCATTCTAAACTAGTTTTTATCTCAGATTCAAGTTGTATTTTAATTGTATTACATTCTAGTCTCTTTACTTTAATTCAAGTTTATTTATCCATCATATTCAAATGATTTCATCACACGAAATGTCTTTCTGCCCAGGATTCTTAGCGATGACAAGAACAATTGCCTTACTGCTGCTTCATTGTCGATTAGAACTCACAGTAGCGAATTGCAGCAGTCACGGATTGTTAATATTAACCCTTTTTCATTCACCCATTCCATGACCTAAATTCTAGTAAACACCTTAGTATTAACTTATCCATCGACGGATGTATGCATTAATGCTACATACTAGCGTACTGCAGCACGACACTATTAAGATTAAAAATTTTGCTTCTGATGGCACTTTTTTAGAAGACCTCGTGGTTGATCGCGGCACAAATGAGGGAAAGAATGAGGTTAACTTAATTTGCTTACCGTTTGTGCCCAAATAACATGCCAAGGATGATCGTCTAAAACAGCCTTTGTGGCCTAATGGATAAGGCACCGGCCTCCTAAGCCGGGGATTGCGGGTTCGAGTCCCGCCAGAGGTATAGTTCTATTTAAGAAGGTCATTCCTTATGTCCCTCGCGATATTGATGATGCCCGATCACCGTCATAATCCATATCAATGATTACGCGGACCCTGCCTTCAGTCCGAAAATGAAATACCAGTAATTCTAAATACCACTTTATATCGGTCTTCCCTTGTACATTTCATATTTATGGGGCCTCGTTACTTCAGTTACTACATTCAAAAGCTCTTACCAAAAGAGGTGGTAGTTGGTATACTCAATGATCTACAGCCATTTCTATTATTGTTTTTTTGAAAATTATCTTTGCTCGCTGAAGATCAAAGAAAATAAAAGAAACGGGATGGTCGGAAATAGCGAAAGGACAAAGTCTCGGGTGGATAGAAATCTATAGCTAGCAATTCAACACCCTAAACCGAAATCATGTTTATGGGTTATGCATAGTGGTTTTAATTGACAACTGCGACTGACAATATAGAAAGGTCCCATGGTGTAATGGTTAGCACTTCAGACTCTGAATCTGGCAATCCGAGTTCAAATCTCGGTGGGACCTCAGGGATAAAGTAAGGTTTGCATGAGAAGAAAGTGATCCATTATTCAGCTATTTGGGGGTTTATTTTATGTTCGTCGTATCTGATGGGCATTTTCTTGTTAGTTAACATTGTGTGCGTGATGTAAGGCAGTAAGGTAGCGTGGCCGAGTGGTCTAAGGCGCTGGTTTTAGGCACCAGTCTTAACGGGCGTGGGTTCGAATCCCACCGCTGCCATGGAAACCCATTACATTTTACCGGAAAATCGTCACCGGAGAAACGATACTGCACTCATGATACTGCACTTCAAATCTGACTGCTTCCAAGAAATCAAACGGGGGAACTTCGGTAGTAAGGGCCCAATTCTTTTCGTAAGGAAAATGACCAGGATCTCGCATTAACATAGGTAGGTACGGTCTTGTACAGTTAAGGCCAACACGATTGAAAGTGCGAAGGCGTCATATTTCTTCGTCTATGTTTTTGTCCAGCACAATCCACTGCGCTATTGACTCTTGTGGTTGATAGTATATTGAACGAAAAATTGGGAGAACGACGAAACGAAATACAATAGCATACCTGCCTCCACAAAATGTGATGAGATTGAAGTTGGTTTTGACTCTCTTTAGTCTAATAAAAATGGGGCCCACTAGGTACAGTAGTTACTACAACCCACTATCACTGTAAGTTTCCATAGTATAGTTGTTATCAGTTTATCACGTCGGCCTTGCACGCTGAAGGTCATCAGTTCGTTCTAGGGTGGAAACACAGCTCTGTGTAAGATACAATTTTTTTGCTCAAGAGGAAGGTAAAAAAAAAGAATAGATAAGATACAATATTTAAAAAGCAATAGCCTATAGTACGTCGACAATATGCAGATGTGGCCGAGTGGTAAAGACGACTGACTCGAAATCAGTTTCCTATTGGGAGCGTAGGTTCGAATTCCTACCATCTGCGTCGACCTAGTTTTCCAAGTTCAACAATATCAATGTGTGCAAATTTATATTTTTTTCTTTTAAAATATTAACTCTTCATGACGCCATGAGTCGTTAGTTACGTGCCTATCCCTGAATTTGTGATACCTGAGTATTTTCTATGACTCCGTAAAAGTTGTTGTTGGTGACATTTTCTATTTTCTTTGATAAATGTCTCTTCCATTCCTTTGATAGCTCAGTTGGTAGAGCGGCGGACTATAGTCCATAAATTGATTTATCCATAGGTCACTGGTTCAACTCCGGTTCGAAGGAAATTTTGGTTATATGGTCAGTTTTACACACTACAATGAATGCCAAATAGCTAGTATAGCTCCAGTTTGGCTTCCCTGGGCAAAAAATATATCGGCATTTCCAAGTCTACTCATTAATTGGTTAGTAGAAATCCAGTGGTCCTTACGGTTTAGTTCTTTAACGAATTAGTTTCTAAAACCAGCCCAAAGTATTATTCCCATAGAATTCGAAAAATTTACGAGCCTGCCAGGAGTCGAACCTGGAATCTCCTGATCCGTAGTCAGGCGCGTTATCCATTGCGCCACAAGCCCTTACGGAGATATTGGTACCATTACAAAAATTCGATGAGCAATTGAAATAAATTTTATGAGGACGAGTTTAAAAAAGTGAAACTATTTTTTTAACGGCACTGTGGCCAAGTGGTATGATTCCTTCTTTAGGCTAATATGAAAGTGTAGTAGAATCTAGAATTTTTTGCTAAGATGGAAGTCAGATTGGTTCTCGGCCTTTTGACTAGGATGGGAGTGCTTTGCAGCCAATCCATGGGACTCTTTCTCAATATTCCCGATTAATACTTATTAGCCTATTTCCCTCTGGCCCTTTTCCTGCCTAATTTCAATTGATATGAGTCAATTCACGTGTTTTTTGGTCTAGTGGTATGATTCCTGCTTTGGGTGTAGCTTAGGAGGTGTGTTTAGGAGGTCCCGAGTTCAAATCCCGGATGGTTCTTAAAGTGCGAGTAATCATCTTGCCCCTGAAGGATTCCTATCCTTCAGGTTCTACAGGCCTTTACGCCGTTTCCAAAACCAAGTTCTAAAACTTTATTGGAAAACGCCTCCGGCTTATGTGGCCATTGACCCTACAACCCCTCTCCACCCGCTTTTCACCCCCCTCCCCCCGCCCAAACACGCCACCTGGCGGAAAATGCTACTTTAAGAGAACGAGATAATCTTCGTGTTTCAAATTTACTGAGGGATTAAACTGAAAACACAATTCAATATGATCGAGTATTCCTATGCGGTGATTCACAACAAAGTAAATTGAAATTAAAAGAATGACATATTTCATCATACTCCCAAGAGTCTAACTGAAAAATGGAAAAAAGCTATTCAACGACTAGACTTGACCACAAAATCATTATTATTTACTCTTCTTGATTAAATTTTATATAACAGACCAAATAACAAACTAATCCTGAAGTTCCAGCACGAAATGGATTTATTGGCAATAAGTATTATTTAGAAAATGTACAAGCAAACGATTCATTTAGTTGATTGCACAGTGTGAGGTAAGAACTCACCACCTCGAAATTATGAGACTCGCGTGCTGCCTACTTCGCTCTCGAGGCTTAGAATACTTTAGTTATTAGGTCCCAACGAGACTCGAACTCGTGATTTTTTTTATCTCTTACTTATTCTTCTCAATCTTTTCTTATTCTTCTCAATCTTCTCGTATACTGCACCTTCTCAGTACTGAACTCCCCTGGGACTGAACTCCCTTTGAGGGGTGAGTTTAGATTATCTTTGTGTGCGAACACAGGTAGTGGTTTTAGAACCATTTTTTGAACCACGTCTTTTGCTGTAAGTTTTCTTCTTTCTTTTCAATTACTGACGTAAGATGTTTATAACTCCTGCTTACTAGGCAGGCGCTTTGCCATCTAAGCCATAGGACCATCGTGCCACAATTGGTATATACTGGGTACAGATATATGTACGAGATCCACCGAATTCCTGGCTAAGCAAAAATTTTCATCGACTTTTATTCTGACAATAATTATTCCCGTGTGAGTTAGTTTGTGTCCTAATTGAGTCCTGCTACGAGAATGAAATTGGAGGACTTTTCTTTGAAATCCTCGAAGCATTGAGTCAACGTCGTAGCACGCTTTATGGAATTACATTAATTGTGAGGGCTCATCCGGGAGTTGAACCCGGGACCACTTACACCCGAAGCAAGTATCATACTACTAGACCAATGAGCCGATATTTAAATTGAAATCAGAATTATTTCGACATAATTTTTTTTTCAATTCAGTACAAACAATAAAAAGATCAATAAATAGGTTCCACTGAGAATCGAACTCAGATTGTCAGAGTCAAAGTCTGAAGTGCTAACCATTACACCATGGAACCTTAATAAACTTAAAAATTTTTTACGTACTGGAAGAGTTCTGACATAAAATTTGGATGTCCTTGGCTGTTGCCATAAACACTTCACATGATCTTGAGAAATTTTTTTTCGGACAGGACATTGAGAGGGGGTATAGCTCAGTGGTAGAGCATACGACTGCTTATCGTGGGGTCTCCAATTCAAACCTGGGTGCCCCCTTCAATTTAATATACCACCTGGATGCACAAACTACTATTCGTGTGGTATACGCATTTGCACTTTCCGACATTGACTACTGTAATGCTACCTTCGCTGGCCAACCGTCCACGCTACTCGACCGCATGTAGAAGGTTATCAACTCTGAAGCCTGGCTGGTCCTTCGCGTACGTCGACGAGAACACATGATACGGCACTTGAAGTACTTGAAATGATTTTCCATTCCTCAAAGAATCGACTTCAAGCTCGCGAGTTATACCTATCGCTGGCTCTGTTTGTGAAAAAATCGTCCACTTCACGTTTGCTGCTCGAATTGGAATCGAAGGTGCACTCTAAAAACAAAACGGACGAGAGTACTATCGCACTACTAATTCTTTAGTAGTGAATCGGACGAGGCTACTAAGAGCTTATTAGACACTTTTGTTTTTACAGTGTGAACATTTTTAACGAGACAGTATAATACTTTCAGCGTCATTTGATCTAATCTTCAGATATAAAATACACTAGTCGATTCGATAGCAATTGGAAGTATACAAATCTTATGTACGAATATGAAGTGCGAAAGTACTTCAAAATGGCTCGCCCCTGGGTGGGCTCGAACCACCAGCCTTCCGGTATCGACGAAATTCGTTTTTTTTTATATTTAAACGATGTATTGTCACAAATAAAAATTAAGTTTGTTTACAGATCATTTGAGACAATTTGACATGAGTGACATCGAGTGACTTGCTGTGGCCAAGGAGGGAAATAAATAGATACTTGTACATTTGAAAATAGAACAGAGTGGTAAAGCGAATGATTTTTATGAATACGTGATAATTTATAATGAGAAATAACAATATGACATCTTGGGAGGGATTAAGGAAGTAATATTGATCATGAGGTATCATATGTTTAGGAAGAGGAAAGGACATCTGTAGGTTGTTAAAGAAAGAAAGTTTATGAAATGTGGGGTGACATCTGGGGAGAGGTTTTTGAACGAAGGAGGTTTTCCCAGAGAGACTTCACTTCGTTAATGGCTGGGGTGTGGTTTTTGCTGCGGGCGGTCCATATTGTGGTAATGTATGACTGGATGAGAGCCAGGGCTTTCTTTTTGTTGGCGAAATTTCCAACGTCTCCATGGATCGCCGATTGTAGAGGTTTTAAGCATCCAAGTTTTGTTAGTTGGATACGGAGCCAAACGTTCAAGTTGAATTTTTCTGGACAAAGTAGCATCAAGTGATCGTCACTTTCTTGCCCTGCATTGCAGAGAGGACATTGATCCTTATCCGACAGCTTGAGACTCGTAAGGCGCATGTTAGTTGGAAGCTGGTTATGGTTGAAGTCCCATATTAATTCAGCATTCGTTCCTTTAAGCTTGGCCACCCACCGCCAGATGGAAGCCCAATCAAGGTCCGGTTTCGCAATCTCGGTTCTTCCTGGTTGCCCAATGTTGGCAATCAGGTGATGGTAGGTGGCGCGGTGACTGGATGCAGAAGTCGATGAAAATATGCCAGCTTTAAGTAGTTCGATGATGGTTGGAAGTGATGTAGTAAAGTATGGATGTGATGGATGGGTCGAATCAAATCTGGGCTGGATAATTTGTGGGAGAAAATTCTTCAGATGTGGCCCCAACCAATAAACTGATGAAGTTCTCTCAATCGCCTCGGGATGAATTAGGGATTTGAAAATTTGTCGGGTAAAGAGGGACAGAAAAAATTGAAAAAGTAACGTGGCACCGAGCCCACCTTGAAGCCGGGGGCGAATTAAAACATTGAGGGGTGGGTGTTCTCTACGTTGGGCCCAAAGAAATCTGTTGCATTTTTGTTGAAGTTGGAGGGCTTGGGTTTTGTTACAAGGGAGGACGTGTGCTATGTGTATGATGAGTTGTGATAATACATGTTGTTTGATGAATAAAACGCGACCATAAAATGTGAAATGACGATGTGTGTTTGTGATGAGGATGTTTTGTATAATGTTGAATTGTCTTTGCCAGTTAATTTGGATAGTTTTTTTCGTGTCTGGGGAAAAAATAATACCAAGGATTTTTAACTCATCTACTTGAGTAATCCAATCGTATGGCCATGTACGTTTAGAAATATCTGGGTGTAAAATGCTTCTACTCGGAATCGAACCTACCACTTTGGGAACCCCAGACGGTGCCTTAGACGACTGCGCCATCACAGTTGGTTTTCTTACATTTAAAGCCCAAGTCCCTAGGCCCAGCAATTTGGTTTTCCCCTTGTTTATTCTAGCATGAGTCCAGGCACAAAATTCTAGGATAATCTCGCACGCACGACGGATGTCTTTGACAGAGGAGACGAAAACTACCAAATCATCTACGTAGGCACGAACTTTTACACGTTTACCATAGTGTTCAATTCCGTCAATACCTTTAGCCAAGCAAACTAAAAGTGGTTCAATATAGAGGGCGAAAAGGTGGACAGACAGAGGGCACCCCTGCCGCACGGATTGTGCATTGTCCACGGTGCCGACTATATCATTACCGTTCAATGGGCAAAGTTCAGTGATGCTGTATAGCGTTTTCAACCAATTAACAAACAGAGGGGGATAGCCCATGGCAATCATCACTTCCCACAGTACGTCTCGATTTACAAGGTCATATGCTTTCTCCAAATCGTACGCAATAATGGCGGCCGGCTTGAGAGAAAAAACCTCTTTTGATTTACGGCCTGTATTATCAATGACATCTCGAATTAAACTCAAGCTGTCAAAGATATAGCGGCCGGGTACACCACCTTTTTGATGTGAGCCTAAAGAATTAGGAAGTGATTTTCTCAGACGAAAAGCCAATGCTGACGCGATTAACTTATAATCGGTATTTAGCAAAGAGATTGGTCGGTAATCAGTGATTTTACTCGGTGTCGGGATTTTTGGGACTAGTCTAATAGCTGCTCTTCCCTGCGATGGTTGTAACTTTTCTTTGTCGAGAACAGAGTTCATCATGTCGAGAAAATGGATACCGATGACATCCCAGAATTTTAAATAAAACTCAAAAGGAATGCCATCCGTACCTGGGGCCTTGTTCTTTTTGCTAGCCCTAAGGGCACTGTTAATTTCTCCAACTGTAAAGGGTTCTACTAGAAAGTTGTCAGTCAACGGGATCGAACCTAGTACTCCTCGATCAGACGCTTGAGCGTTAATCGACTGAGCTACCACTGATGCTCCCGGACCGTTTATATTAGTTTTTCTACGGTTAAGTGCACCCCTAATTCCTTCTAAAAATTTATCAGCTAATTGGGTATTTGGTGAAGGTTGATTCTGAAAGATTCTACGAAAATGTTCAATTATTACTTGGTTAATTTCCTCAGGCTGGTTAATTTTACGGTTGTCGTCAGTTTTGAGCTGAGTGATCAGAGATTTCTGGAAATTGCTCGTTGACTTATTCATGTGAAAGGTAGATGGCTCTTCTTCGGTTGAAGTCTGCACGCGTGAACGAATTGCAAATCCCCTCAATGCTTCTCGCTCCCAGGCTAGAAACTCACGTTTCAACTCCACGTAGCGTGCATGATTGAAATCTGCACTGTTCACGGTTTCTTTAAGTTGATCTTGGAGCAATTTCCGTTTGACTCTCTGATCACAGATTCTCTTTCTACAATAGTTGATTGATAACCGCCTGAGGCCAGGTTTGAAGGTATTCTCCCACCAGTGGTCTACATTTGCAATACGGGAAGGGTGTTGGGACATTTCCTCGATAAAAACATGCACTAATTCAATATACTCTTCTTCCTCTAGAATAGCTGTATTAAGTTTCCATAAGTCCATTGACTTTTTTCTCACTACAGGACGAGGGGTGGTGCTGTTTATATACCCTACAATTGGTCTGTGATCCCCGAGTGGTAAGTCGTGCAAATGGATATTGGAAAATTTAACTTGATGCTGGCAATAAATTCGGTCCAATCTAGCCTGGCCAGTCGCACAATTGTACGACCAGCAAGGTTCATCTTTCCGAATGTCTCTCCAGACATCTGTTAAAGAGAGAGCTTTTACTAAATTACGGAGGGATTCTAGTAGTGCTTGTCTAATTTTAGGTGGTGTTGTCTTGCTACTTTTCCGGTCATCGATCTCGTCAACGGCATTAAAATCTCCCAATATAATTGCTGGCGCCTTATACTGGGCAACATAAGCCGGAATAGTTTGACGGAGGAAAGAATCTCTATAACTTTTATTTTGATCACCAGATGGGGCATAAATACACACGAAAGCAAAGCCCTTTACTTCCATGGCTATCAGCCTCCCCTCCGGCTCAAACAAAATGTTGGTGGCGCTTAGGCCGTGTCGTACTAGGATGGCTGTCCCATGTTTTCTAGGGCCGAGATTCGTATACATCTGGTAATGGTTACTAAATACGGTGCTAGAGTGGAATACTACTTCTTGCAAACATATAATATCGAGTTTCTGATGTAAAAAAAAATTTAGTATTATTTGAAGTTTTTCAGGAGATGAGATTCTATTGATATTATATGTTGCGATGTTAGTCATGATTAATTTTTAAATCTAGGTTTGGTATTCTGACTCATTTTAGGATTTTTATTTACGAGTTTTAAAGATCGAAGAGTTTTTTCCCTAATGCTGTCTGCTGGAGTGCCGAGGGGAATGCCCAAGGACTCCTGAGTCTCGCTCACATGACTAGCCTCCTGGCTATCAAGTGGGCGTTGGCCTGGCTGAATACTGCCACTGGAAAAAGAAATGTCTTCCTCGGGATTCGAAACCGAAGGCGGTTGTGTAATATCCATCTCTCCATCCTCTTCGATAACCACCTGATTTAATGATGGATCATTCGGGAAAATTCCACCAGGTGTCACATCATCTATCCCAGAGATACTGGCAAAAGAATTGTCGCCACCTGGAATCGAACCTTCGACCTCTCGAGTCGGAGACCCGAGTTCAACTAACTGAGCTACGTCAGTCATCAATTCCTCCGTTTCTTCGCTAAAAGAGTTGGAGGAGGCAGTACGACTCTTTTTTTGCAACTGTTTTTGTTGATCCCGAAATTCCCTCGACTCTTTCCTTTTCTCCTTCCTACCCGGTTTAGACGCTACAGACGGAGCCACTTCGGTGGTGTCTTCAGCGTCAGAATCGGTGTCAGAAAGAGTTTCGGGTCCATCGGGTTTCGAAACGGGAACCTCTGGAGCTTCATCAAGCACGACCGCAGTCGACGTCGTTGGCCTCTGGGCTAAACCGGGGAAAGATTCTGCGTCAACAGTTGGAGCAATTGGTCTTGGCCCCATACCAATTGGGTTTGTAGCCTCGGGTCTCTTAGAAGTTGTTGACCCAACTGGGGCACGATTGGTTAGTACACTACTGTAATTACGTGATCCAATGGAGGCTTTTGGGTTGGTGCTTGGGGTGGTTAGTCTACCGGGTTGCTTCGGGCAATCAGCTAAGACATGAGTAGGGGAGTCACACAAACGGCATGTGTACAATTGGCCTGCATAAGACACCATGAGTGGATCCTTGTAACTTCCAAAAGTGATATAAGACGGAATGTTCTTGTGGATTTCCATATCCACATTGACAACTCCAGTCTTAATGCCGTTCCACTTTGGAAGTGATCTATCCTGATACGTGTCCCAAAAAATCCGAGACACCAATCCATACTCACGCAATCTCTTGCTCAGCAGGCTTAAGTCATCATCGAATTTAAAATGTTGAATTCGAACGCGTACTAAATTGACAGATCTATCCCTGACTCTGATTCGGACTTCTTTGCCATTGATGACTACAGATTCTTTGGTGCTAAAGGTATCCAAAAATTCGATATGATTTTTGACGGTCTTGAAACCAACCCGGAAAACGCAAAAAGAACGGCCTGGTAGGCGAGAAACTGCCTCAAAGATACTGTCAGACTCACTATCATGGCGCTCGAAACATTCATAGAATTCATGCCTAGTCACTTCGGTGCTGCCAAAATTAATTTCGGCAGTACGAGGCCAGACGTCTGGGGTTTCCGTACCCATTTTACCCACACAAAAAGGGGGCAAAAGGACGGCAAAAAAAAGAACAATGCAAAATAACGGGGGAAACAACGAAAAGACACGTAACAAGGAAAAAAAAAACAACGAAAAACAAACGAAGCAAATGCAACAATACAAAATAGAAAGGGAACAAATAGTTTTTGGACTCACAGCAAGATGTCACTCTTGGGAGATCAGTTAGACACGTCTATACACAGCCGAACGCGCTAGCCAATTGCGCCACAGAGGCCACAAATTCCAAGTGGTTGCAAAGTCCTTTCCAACACTGGCATATCTAGAGTTTTAGTTGGGTATGGAAGCTTTGAAATATGGACTTTAAACATAATCATTTCAAGAAAATAGAAAATATTTGGTATTATGGGCGACGGAATAATAACCATTGATACCCCTTTCATATTTTTAATAATTAACAATAGTAGATAGAGATGTAGAACTTTCATTAGAAGTGTAAAATTTTTAAACATTCCGATGGACAGTTTATGTTAATGTCTCAAAATAATTACGCCTTTAGTTTATCCGTGATTGTATAAGCCTGGCTAGCTCAGTCGGTAGAGCATGAGACTCTTAATCTCAGGGTCGTGGGTTCGAGCCCCACGTTGGGCGAAGTTTTGGATATAGAAGAACTAGAAAATCTCAAATTATTATTAAAATTCATTTGGATTACGTTAATACATAAATACAACGAAAATGGGATTCGAATCCACGCGTGCAATGCACAATGGATTAGTAGTCCATCACGTTCACCGCTCGGTCACTTCGTCCATAAATTTTTAGACTTAGCTACAATTACTTCTCGATCAATGGATTAGTGAGCACCAGAACCGGTAAGAAGAAAGCGACGACGATGATAGTAAGAAATACTATATAATATAGTAATATAATTATACTAAGAAAACTGTTCGAAGTGAAATGGGTACCTCTCCCGTATCGGACATCCGGTAGGGCCTCCTCTATCTCTTTCTTGCCTGGGTCTTTATTCTGATGAAAGTACGAACGGGCTCGATGAGCATGACTCGTTTAGTAACCTTCTTGAGTGGGGAGAGATTTTTTTAGAGGTCGCTCTGTCTGTCGTTCGGACTCCTCTCTTTGCTCGAGCCCGAAAGCGGAATCACTAAAATGAGAACCCAGGCAAGAGAGAAATAAAGGAGGTTCTTTCTGTGAAAAATGGAGGAAAGAAAGGAGGCCCCGACCAGTGGTAGTAAGAAAACCATGCCTGAGGGAAATGCACTTCTTCCGTCTTCGACAGCACTGTTGGGATGTTTTAGTTTCTCCATCCAGTAGGATACGGACTAAGACGAAAAGCCTCGCACTACCGACGCGGAACACTTCTTTCACAATCGAACGATTTTCGAACTATTCAAACCTGACGCTTACGCAAAAGTCTCATGAGAAATCTGTAAGATTCTCAACGATGTCCCAATTTATGAGATTCTCACGAGGTAATCAGATGAAAATCATGATTTCGTTCTGAGTTTCTTGTGTGAATTTAGCAAACTCTGTAAAATTATTTAGCTGTCCGTATGTCTTTTGTTTCTCTCACCTGAGTGCTCCTCCCGCCGTCTGCTATTGTTTTCTTTCTGTTCCTATTGCCTTGCACTTGTCAATTGTTTTTACTTTTTCTTTTCCAGTTTTACAAAAGTTGCTAAAATTGTCCATAAACCTTTCTTCCTGTTGTAAAAGAAAAACACATCAAGCCACTAAACCATCGATGCTTGTTCGGTAGAAAGTATCCTGTGCGAGGATTTATAAACACCATGTAACCACCAGTATGTAACCACTATGTAAACACCAGGTAACGGCTAAGCTAAATTTATCAAGATGAATATTATACAATCAACGAAAACGAAACTATCATGGTCATTTTAATAAAATACCTGAGCAGACAACAAATATTTATTATATAGCAGAGCGTAGTTTCGATCTACGGTCCTCTAGGTTATGGGCCCAGCACGCTTCCGCTGGGCAACTCTGCTGATTTTATAATGACATTATTGTTGATTGCATGCAAATGTATTCCTGAATTTCCGATTTAAATCAATTTTGGTTCATTAATCCCTCCCTCTTCTACTATCAATTGCGGTGTTCCACAATTACAGGGATTTCGTGGCGCAATGGTAGCGCGCCTGACTCCAGATCAGGAGGTTGCGTGTTCAAATCACGTCGAGATCACTGTACGTTGTTAAGAAACATCGTCTTGAAGTTTTCGATGTACTTTTTGATCTTGCTCAATACTAACAAATCAGTACGTTCGTGAGATAGTTTAGATCGACAATCAGTTTATTCCATATTGTCTAGTGGTTAGGATACTAACCACTATAATTAAATAAAATATATGTAAAAGTAAACAGAAAATGAGAAATAATTGAAATAACCAATCCATGGCTTCTTCAATCCGTTGCTGTCCGTTTTCTTTGATAATTATAGTGGTAATTGCATGAGTTTATGCTCCCATCGCTGAAGTAGACAATTGTCATCGATACTAGGACAGCGATAGTAGTTGAGAGTCAAGGAGAGCGTGCAGAAGTGGAAAACTTGAGTGCGAGGTAACATGGCAAAAACAAGTTCAACATAGAGCTGTAAGACGTAAACTCAGATATGTCAGAATGGCCGAGCGGTCTAAGGCGCCAGACTCAAGTGTACAAACTTACCGTGTATAACGGATGGAAGCATTCAGGTCCTCAACAGAGGGCGTGGGTTCAAATCCCACTTCTGAAAATAACATTCTAATGTGAATAGCCAATCGGCCACATCTGCACTGGCATGACGACTTGACCCTGCACAGATGGTTTAAATGATTTAAAATTGAAATCGATTCTATTCTTACAGGCGAAGACTCTTACCTTTTGGATGACTCGTGACTGTTGGCTTACAAGAAAAAAGAGACTAGAATGACTGTGAAAATGCAACTGGCCGTAAGGATATCCAATTAACATCTATTTGGAACATCACTAACATGTGCAGCATGTCTTAAAATGTCCGAGTGATACATTTTTGGGAAAGAGGCAAACAAGAAACACTCAAGGGGCAGACTAACCAAAAGTAAATTAATACGATAAATGAACCTAAGAATTGTGTCCTTACTACCGAAGCTCCCCGTATCACGATTATCCGATAAAATGTAACGGTTATTTTCATGGCAGCGGTGGGATTCGAACCCACGCCCGTTAAGACTGGTGCCTAAAACCAGCGCCTTAGACCACTCGGCCACGCTACCTAGACTCTCCCATCACGCACACGCAAGAAATTGCCCAGCGGATGCGATGAATGTAAAATAGACAGGCCAACTAAATATCTAGGTTATGGTTCATACTCTTCACATTCCATTCTTAACTCATGTCTAAGGTCCCACCGAGATTTGAACTCGGATTGTCAGATTCATAGTAAACCATTACACTGGGACCTTCTTGCATTACCAATCGCAGTTGTCAATTAAAACCACTATGCATAAACAATAAACTTGATATCGGTTAATTTCGGTTAAATCGGTTAATGAAATGTACAAGGGAAAGGCTCGGTTCTCCCTTGGTGGTATTTAGAATTACTGGTATAATTTCCGGACTGGAGGCAAGATCCGCATATAATCATTGATAAAGGACATGACGGTCGGGCAACATCAGTATCGTGAGGGACATAAAGAATGACGTTCTTAGTTAAAAATATACCTCTGGCGGGACTCGAACCCGCAATCCCCGGCTTAGGAGGCCGGTGCCTTATCCATTAGGCCACAAAGGCTAACAAGACTCTTATCCTTGGCATGCTACATGGACAGAAACGGTAAACAAATTAAGTTTACCTCATTCTATCCTTCATTTGTGCTGCGATCAACAGCAATGTCTTCTAAAAAGATGCCATCAGAAACAAAATATGTAACCGTAAGAGTATCGTGCTGCAGTAAGCTAGTATGCTGCATTTATGCATACATGCGTCTCGATGGATAAGTTAATAGGGGAGACTTGATGACTTTATACTCGAATTTAGGGCATGTGGTCGAAAATGAAGCAACGGTAAGGGAGTTGTTCTTGTCATAGCTAAGGATCATGGGCAGCAATCAGCATACTGAAAATAAAGGCGCCGCTGCGCGGCGGGTCCCTCTTGGTTTACAATGGGAAACGTAAATGAAGGCCTAGGTATTTGTTAAGCGTTGTATAATAAAGGTTTTATAGGAATGGTGTAGCTTTTGGGTTGGGTATTCGTTATAGGGTTGGTTTATTGGTGGTAGGTTTTGGAGAATGTGGTATAAATTGGGCACAATGGCGAAAATAAATGAAGTGGGAGTGAAGAAATTATATGTAAGGATGTAAAGTGGGAAAAATTATGTTTGTAGGATTAGCGGGGTGAGAATAGTGAGAAGTGAAGTATATAGATTGGCAACAGGGGTGTATTGAAGAAAGGCGTACTGTAAACTGGTTGGCAATAGCCTTTAAGCTGTAGTAAATATTGGTGGCGCTAGTGTAGCAATAACTATCAGCTGGCGAGCGTTGGAAAGTGAGGGGATCTGTATAATGTGGAGAGAAGCTCCGCCCATTTTTTTGGGAAAACACGAAATTGCACGGTGTTCCCTAAAATAATAAATATAAAATTTTACATGACAATTAGTAGAGCCACGAGACGCTAATTACTGGGTTGGCAGCACCAAAATCTAAAATGCCGTTTAGGAGGTAGAAGGGGGAAACGGTAGCAACTCAGAAAAGGGGAAGGGAAATAAAGGGGTTTATTTTACAATACCTTAATAATGCCGAACTGAGCTAAGATTTTGGGATTAGGAGCCAGAGATATATGGACTATGAAGCATTGATTTGATCACTGTATGGGGCAATCATTGCACTTTGTCGGCACGACCCCAGATAATTAACCCAAGTACATAGATTATTGATTCCACCGCTATATATTCACACCCAATAAATGACGAGCAAGAGATAAACTTGGAAATATATAGCCTTCTTAGCTCACTAGGGTCTCGTTCGTCTAACGAAACGATGAATCAGAAAGTTAATTCTTGTCGTTCATGTTTTAGCGTCGGCATCACATTAGGTCGTATTTTCCTGCTGTCATCATTTAGGGAACAACGCCCGAACTGGTATATTATTATTTAAAGGAATCTCCCAATAACCTGACGCTTCACTATTTTTAATAACATAAGCTTTATCAGATGCAAATCAGTGACAAGGTGATCTGACAAATCTCTAAGCGCAGTAGGCTATATGAGCAAATTGCATTTGCGAAAATGAAGCCAAGAGAGCAGTCCGCGAACTGCGTGTTCCTTTTTAACACGGCCGTCCTTTGTTTGTTGATCAATCATTTCAATTAATCAATAAATACATTATAATCTAGCTATAGATTTTATTCACCCTTCTATGGGTGGCGTGAGGGTGAAAGGGTGAAAGCGAGCGGCTTAAGTGCCACGTTGCAAGGGTGTACCCCTTGCCACCCCAGGGAGTGCTTGTTCTTAGTACTCTCTGTCGCGGTACCGATCTTGATACAATGCAGAGGAGGAGGGGTAGGGTACTATGAACAAGCACACCCTGAGGCGACGAGGAGAACATCTTTACAACGTGCAGCATGAAACCCCAGCCGCTTTGCTTTCCCTCTTGCTCCCCTCCCCATCAAGGGGTGAATATCGTCTATAGGGAAGTTACGATAATTCACCAGGTTGGCCGAGTGGTTAAGGCGCCAGACTTAAGTTCTGGTCCCCGAATGGGGTCGTGGGTTCAAGCCCCACACCTGGTAGTGGTAACACGACAGAAGACGTGCTAAAAGTACTTATTTCATTCGCCACCTGTAATGGTTGAAACAATGACGTGATTTCTTTCCTATAGTGAAGAACTCGTAAAAGGACTGAACCGAAATTTCTACTACTTTTTTTTTTTAAATTGGATTTCTACTAAACAAATAATGGGTAGACTTGGAAATGACAATATATTTTTGCAATGGTTATTTTCGCGATGGTAGCGCGCCTGACTCCAGATCAGGAGGTTGCGTGTTCAAATCACGTCGAGATCACTGTACGTTATAACTTAGATACCTCGTCTTGAAGTTATTTATGTACTTTGATTTTTCAATTCATCTTGATCAATGCTAATAAACTAGTACGTTGAAATTGTTTAGATCTACAATCAATTTATCCCATATTGCCTAGTGGTTAGGATACCTGGCTCTCACCCAGGAGGCCCGGGTTGAATTCCCGGTATGGGAATCCACATTTTGTTAAATTAAGCTTGATTTGTTTAATTATTGTTCAGGTGTTACGATAATTAGTGCGCGTTTGTTATTAGTTGCTTAGCGAACACCTACAACTTCTTCTCTTCTTCACAAAGATAGCGTCACTCATTCAGTAACCTTGGGTATGTGAGGTTTTTCTGAGTTTAAACTTTGTAGGGGATTTGCAGGCTTCTTTTTGAGTTCTGTAGTGGGTTTGGAAACGCTGTCATCCGATATTCAATGCTAATTAAAAGTACTTAAGTAGTTTAACCCTTTTATTTAACTGTGCTCCAACATTGGTTGGACTATTTCAAATCTAATTCAACTGAAATCGTTTGAAAATGTTAAACTGTAAGTAATTATTCACCGGATGAATGCCTCCGGCAAATTTCTCTGGGGACACAATTTTAGTCAACATAAAGAAAGGAGCTAGCTTTTTATGTTCTTGTGATAATTAAATATGGAACGTAGTGCAATGATCAATTTTATTCGTTAACTGCTGTTTAAGATTATTGAATACTATTAAAGACTTTTTACATGGGATGATTTATTATTTCCTATCGTAAATACACATGTGTGATTGATGCTTTCAAGGTGTAAAATCATTTGCGATGGCCGAGAATCGAACTCGGGTCGACTGCTTGGAAGGCAGCCATGCTAACCACTATACCACCATCGCATTACGTAACAATAGTTAAATTCCAAAATACCTACATTTGGGGAGCTGGGCTCAACAGTTGAACCAAAAATAAGATCCTTACAGTTACTTAAGAAACTGCCTACTATGAGAATTGAACTCATGACCACTAGTTAACGAATACGCGAATTTTTTTCAGGGCTCCATTAAAATATTTGATAGAAAAAATGTATTTTCTATTTTAATGATTTCAAAACATGTGGCGTAGTGTAACATATGAGCCCTGAAAAAATGTCACTTAAATATGTTAATCTAAAGGTTCAAAAAGTAAAAAAAACATCAAATCCCCATAAGGCTACATACTACCAGCGGACTCACGTGACATCATTCCGTATACAACGCGAAAACGTTGCGCGAATGGCGCACAGTGAAAACTTGCTATACCTCTTTGTCTCAGCTTAAGAGAGGGCTCGTACATATAAGGGGAAACAGAGGAAATGAAAGCAGAATTTTTAAGGCGACCGCGTGGGGGAGCCACTACTTTGGCTACGCTTGTCGTACACTGAAATTCAGATTTTTTCTAGAGTATATTCCGGGAAACAATGATGACGTCGAAAGGCAAATCAAAATTACTGAATCATGGCAGCGGTGGGATTCGAACCCACGCCCCCGAAGAGACTGGTGCCTTAAACCAGCGCCTTAGACCGCTCGGCCACGCTACCGAAATATCATCAAGCTGCAATCCAGATCCAGCAATCCAGATAAAGGCTTTTGGTTTGAAATAGACCCGAGCTTCTTTCATGTCTAAGCTGATTAGTCTTCAAACAAAAGTCGTACAATTGCGAGGAAAGTGTACTACATCGGTGGATGGAGTGCGGGGCTTATCGTCTTATTTGCCGTACCTGCTAGCTGGAAAAACTGAAACGTCCCCACTAGGACATAAGATAACTGTCCCGAGGGAAATGTACCTTTCTTGTCTTTGATTGGAACGCATTGCCTGACTGCGAATCGAGTGCAGAATCATTGGAATATCGTACACCCTGACAGGTAGTTTCAATCCTCGCGCCGTCCTCTATTTCTCTCCTGCTGAAGAGTTCTCATTCTGGTTTTTGTACGTACAGCAGCCATTGGTATTTCGCCTAACGAGGAGAATCTATGATTCCAACCCTTCTGCGCCGAGATATCAAGGTATATGAAAGGTGAATGGGGCTTCACAGCTTTTATAATCAGCCTCCGCGGATACTCGAAACATTTTATAAGGATGTCTGTACAAGTAGTCTATATATATAATAGAACCTAAATATTACGGTACTGGGGTGGTAACTCGGTGGTAGAGTGGAAGTCCAGAGTCCAATCCTCTGCCACTCCATGTTGGCAGCGTAATAATGTAGGTACAAAAAAATTCTATACGCATTGTCTAAACCTATGTAAAACAGTGAAATAACTGAATCGACATGAACATCAACCATTCGAAAGCGTTATAAATAGAAGAAATATGAAATAGTTTACGTTTCCTAGTGAACGGTTCAAGGCGTACACACAAATGCTTTCGGTTTACCGCCATATTACCTCACACTCAAGTTTTCCACTTCTGCACGCTCTCCTTGACACTCTCTAACTATCGCTTTCCCAATATCGATGAAAATTCTCCACTTGAGCGATCGGAATATAAGCTCATGCAATAACCATTATAGTAATTAAAGAACGACGGATTGAAGAATTCACGGATTGGTTATATTACATTTATCACATTTTCTGATTAGTTTTCCTTAACTTCTATTTAATTAATGTAAAGAGCCGCCACTCGGAACACGCCAACAACCTCTCATTGATCGAAATCCGATCAAAAGAAACGGTCCTCAATAGCCGTGAGTAGATCCCACCGAAGTAGCTACACTCACGGCCTGCTTCACGCTCAGAAGCCAGCGCCGTCACTCGTCATCGTGGGTATATAGGGGACTTGTTCCTGGTGGGAAACTAGTCAAGATAAACTACAGAAATGATCCTGTGAAGTATGATCTTGATTATTGATAGGTTTTCGAGAACTATTTCTAACCAAAAATTCGCCAATCCCCTCTAACAAACAGACACCACATAATTAAAGCCAAATTAGAGATTGATATCTTTTATCTTTTTAGCTAGATACATTTATTTAATTTTGTTGATCACCACCCAAAGTTCACATTTCCACCAACGATAAAAACTTGCAAAAAACAGCGAAATTCGGTTCTTTAAAAAAGGAAGTCTCCATTTGAATAAACTTCACCCAAACAGTTGTATAATCTGCTACCTGGGGCACATAGAGCAGAATCCTCTAGAAATTCTTTCAAAAATTCAACAAACCGTTTGGCAAAAAAGTGGCCTTAGTGTAATATAAGAATTTTTGGTTCATAAATTTGGTTCATTAAATTCATTAATTACCTAAAAACAGCCTGCATGTTGCATACTATTTATAGCGTGATACCAGTAAGGGCTTTTATTCCTAAATCTTGACAGCAGGAACCTGTGATGCCGACGCCAAAACATGAACGAGATGAACTAACTTCATGTTTCATCGTTTCACAAGACGAACGAGACCCTAATGAGCTAAGCAGGCCATGTATCACCAAGTTTATCTCTTGCTCGTCATTTATTGCGAATGAATATAGTGGCGGCATCAATAATCGGTGTTCTTTTGTTAATATTTGGTGTCATGCCGACGAACTGCAAGGATTGCCCCACACACATTAACCAGCATCTGTAGTGTAGTGGTTATCACGGTTGTCTCACACACAACAGGTCCTCAGTTCGATCCTGGGCAGATGCATAAGATCTAGGCCATTTACCTGTATGTAATAGCCAAAGAATATATAGGGTACAACGTACTTCCATCGTGTTACTTTTTCGCATTGAGCATTAAGTAAGCCTACTATTTTCACGCATTATTTATTTAACACATAATAATTTCTTATGCGTGCTTAGAGATGGGCCAGTTCCATTTATTGGTATCGGCTAGCTTAAAGCTTCGGAAATTAAAAAACAGTGAAGCGTCACTTTATAGTGAGATTCTTTAATATATTACCAGTAAGTGGTTTGCCTCTGGTATAATATCAAAAGTAAAAGACGACCTTGTGTGATGCCGACGCCGACCATAGATAAGAGGAACTAACTTTCGCCTCAGTTTACGGATCAAAAAGGAGCCCGGGTATGGCCTAGGGGGAAGTTCCCATCCATGATTTATTGCAAATGAGAATAGTCAAATGAAAGAGCTTATTTTCCACGTTAGCTTACCTTTTCCGTTCACGTCCACGTTCCGTTTATTATTCACGGTCAAATTGTGCGGGCTATTAACTATTATTCTACATCATTCCATCACTCAAGTAGCACATGATTATCGCGGTGAGCGCTTTGCACTTATACTATACCATAGTCTGGTATGGTATAAAGTTACACCACGTAGCTACACAACTTCTTCTCAAGTTTCAACGAAGTTATTTCAATCAGAAGATGAAGGTAATAAATGGTTCCTTAATTCGTCGGCGAACAGAGCAGACTTCTATCATTTAATTTAGTCCCCCACTACCAAAAATTGTACTCCCGAGTTAATCGCATTTGGATTAATCGCAAGGGTCAGCCCATCCGAAGTGCAATGGTAGGGCCTCACCCTGGAGGAACCACCCTAGTGATCATGGTTGCCTCTGAGCCAGGTAAGTATGGTTTCTAATGCTTTTACCACCCGTTTTGAAATTTCTGCTAAGAAAATAGGCAACTAGTATTGAATTCGTACATGTACAAAGGAATTTGAAAAGATTTGGTAAATCTCGTAAAATTACGAATGAAACAAATACTTTAAAATATCTAGTGACAGCAAAGTTCTCTATATCTGAAATATTTAAACATTTGAGAAATGTAATATTATTTGTCTAAAACAGTGGAGTAGACCTATCATACATCATCAATCATCATTCAATCCGTCGCTGATAAATGAATTGCTCTCAAGACTGACAAGTAGCATACCAAAAGTGATTATTTTATTAATTGAAAAATAATCGGCGGTCTGGAATTAATTGCACGGACTACTGGAGCTCGAATTATGGCTCTTGAAATTAGCAGGAGATGCCGGGCTTCCTAGGTGAGAGCCAGGTATCCTAATCACTAGACAATATGGGATCAAAAGCCCTACTCCTAATAAAGAACTGAGCTGTATTGAGAACGTGTTGATGTGCTTGTAACGAGCTACATGAGTGTAAACCCTAAAAATGTACAAAACCCCTAGATGAAGTTTGTGCACAATTCATATTGATCTCGAAGTGATTTGAACACGCAACCTCCTGATCTGGAGTCAGGCGCGCTACCATTGCGCCACGAAATCATCCATTTGATTAGCATGACAAGTAGTATTAAAAGATAAGGAGTAAAGAGGCCGAAATTGATTTTAATCGGATTTAGGAATACATTTGCATATATATCATTTCGATAGCTCAGTTGGTAGAGCGGTGGACTGTAGACTAAAGGTGATTATCGAGTTATCCATAGGTCACTGGTTCAACTTCGGTTTGAAGGATATCTATTATTAGTACAATTGTTTTACGGATAATCCTAAATATCAATTACAACTCCTGTTCTAGTTGCCTGGGCAAATGCCTTCCCGCCCTCTGTAAGTGTATCAATTAACTATTAGTAGAAATCCAATGTTCTGCATTTAAACTTATTCTTTTCTATGGTAGGTTGAATGTTGTACTAGCAGCAAACCAAAAGTAGATTAAATCCACGAGCCTGCCAGGAGCCGAACGTGGAATCTCCTGATCTGAAGTCAGGCGCGTTATCCGTTGCGCCACAAGCCTTTCGCAAAATTTTTGTTTCTAATAATATAGGTGTAGTGGTATGTTTGCTTTGTGGTTAAGATAGAAGTGCAGTCGATTCTCGGCCTTTGGCTAAGATGAAAGTGCAGTCGAATGCCTTTTGGTTAAGATGAAAGTGTGGTCGATTCTCGGTCTTTTGACTAAGATGAAAGCGTGGTCAATTCTTGATCTCTTAAGATGAAAGTGCAGGCGATTCTCGGTTTCATGACTAACTTGAAAATGAAATCGGTTCTCGGTGCTTTACAGCCAATCCGTCTGTCTCAGTATTCTCGATGTATCTTTAGCCTATTTCCCACTGGCCCCTTTTCCTGCCCGATTTTCACTTAAGAAAGTGAAATAATAAGTCTATTGGCTCATTGGTCTAGTCGAATGATTCCTGCTTTGGGTGTAGGAGGCCCCGGGTTCAAATCCCGGATGAGCCCCAATATTCTATTTTATTTGATAAACGTGCTATTAGATCGTGTTGGGGGCCAGGACTGTTCTCTTAAAGAATTACCTACAAAAGATTTTTTAAATGTAACTTATCATTGCCCCGAGTGAGGTTCGAACTCACGACCTCGAGATTATGAGACTCGCGCGCTGCCTACTGCGCTATCGAGGCTTTTATACCAATTTAAAAGCATTGAAACATAAAAATTGTCTTACCTAAAAGACACGGTCACACTTCACGGTAATCTTCTGCTTACTAGGCAGGCGCTTTGCCATCTAAGCCATAGGACCACCACGCCCAATGGCGCATCCGGTGTAGACATACATATGTATATATATGAGATCAGTCTCTATTTTGACATTAAATATTCCAACACGAAATAGTTTGAGCACTTCGAGATTCATGTTCATGTTGTATAAGTGGTCGTGTGGCCTAATGGATAAGGCGTCGGACTTCGGATCCGAAGATTGCAGGTTCGAGTCCTGCTACGATCAATGACACTACAAGATTTTTCGTTGTTAGCATCAAAGTATACGGCATTGTTATTGATATCTACTTCAAGAATTTTATGGTCACCTAGACAAAAAACTGAACTTAATGTAATAAAAATGAATATGCGGGATCATCCAGGAGTTGAACCCTGGACCACTTACACCCGAAGCATTTATAGACCCAAAACTACTAGACCAAAAAGCAACAAATCAATGTCATTTAAGGTTTCTTTCAATCGCTAAGGAAGGTTAAGTAGCCTGCGGTGGTAGGGTTGTCATCCTTCCCCAATACCCAACTCATCCTACTGACACACATAAGACTTTTTAATGTAACATAGATTCTTATATATTGATTTCAAAGCTAGAAACGATATATTGGTAGTTTTGGAAAAAAGTCAACCATGAAAAACTTTGTTCGAAATTATACCATTTGCAATAAACTTTTTCAGGTTCCACTGAGAATCGAACTCAGATTGTCAGAGTCAAAGTCTGAAGTGCTAACCATTACATCATGGAACCATGTAATATACTAATTCTACGTACGTTTAGACTTCTTTTAGGTCACCTGACGTCTTTAGCTGTTGCCATAAATACTTTATGTGTTATTGGATAAAATACCTGTTCGTAAAATAATATATAGGGGGTATAGCTCAGTGTAGAGCATACGACTGCAGATCGTAGGGTCCCCAGTTCAAAGCTGGGATCCCCCTTCTGTCTGTTACGGGGAGTGCTCCACTCCCAAGAGATGACGCTACGCACCGAAGCGTACCCTTACCCCTTTATGTATTACGTGCTCCCTTACACTACCTCTTAACTGTTACCCACCCCAATTTACGTGGATGAGTGTAAGAGAGGAAGTCGGGAGTCGTACCGGGTCTCGCGACACGTTCAGAGAGAATCTTCGTGAACTCTCTGAAATTATGACTTTGAAATATATCGCGTTTAACCCGAAAATTTCCGTATCTTGGCAATTTCCCCTTTGTGGTATACGCATGGCTGCCTATCAAGCAGTCGACCCGAGTCTGATTCTCGGCCATCGCAGTTAATTTTATATCTTGGTAGAACCATCCACGTTAAATATCTACTTCACATAAGAACATAACAAGGTTATCCCTTTTCTTTAAGTTGACCAGAACTGTGTCCCAAGAGTACTGACTTGGAAGGCATCATAACGTGGTTTTCTTTAGCAACTTAATTAAATTTCGAGAGAAGGAGTACATTACACACTCTTTAACTATGTATAATATAATATGTACATATACTTATTTATCTCAAGAACAACTAGACTTGGGATATTGTGTGGTTGGTGAGCCATTGTTTAGTGGAAATCTCACTTGTCGCTGCCTTAAGAATTTAGCTGAATCTTTGTGGCACGTACGTCCATTGAATGTTTGCCAAGTAATCACATATCATCTAATTTGGACACCACAGCCCAAGTCACGGGCGAAGAAATAAAAAAAGCCGTTGGTCTCGAGGGCTTGGTTTTTTTACTTACACTTTTCCCAACGACAGAAATCTCTCAGAGTGCCAGCTTGGACGGTCCGAGACTCGAGCCTGAGAAGAAAATAGGACTTAGGAAAGTTGCTAGGTCCCAAATCCTCAGAGTCCTTGAGAACATAGAGAGAGAAAACGGCCTAGCGGAATACGAAGCCGTCTTTACCCGCCTTGAAGCCAAATAGCTTCTTCGGTGTTCTGGGAGTCCCGAGTCCGCTCGATTTAATCTACGTAGCATCCTGTGAGTTACCACGGTCGCTGACAACATAAATCTGGCATATGCCACCAACGGATAGCCAGCTCAACAATCGTTAGTGGTAACTCGCAACGCGACCAGTACGGCCGCAGTGACTCCATCTTACCGGGCTGGTCTCCACAAAACACACTATTTTTTGGGGGCTTGACAAGGGGGCATCTTTTTTTCGGGTACTATCCGTCAAAAGGATGCCACTCTGAAGCCCTACAAAAATGGCCCGTGGTAATATAATAATAATAATAATGTATTCGATTTGTATAGCGCACTTTTCCATTAAAACAAATGTTCAAAGACTGTCGCACTCTCGATTGACACAGGGAAATTGAGCATTCATCGTAACGCCATTACAACAGAACTATACACGGATATTAAAAGCAACACGAGAGAGATGGGCTTTCCGAAAACTTGACAAAGTAGACATGGCGCGAATACCAGCAGGCAATTTGTTCCACACAACAGGGGCATGGTTTGCGAAGGCTTTAAGCCCATGAGTTTTTAAACGGACAGATGGTGGGACTAAATGATGATGGGCAGACGGCGCAACAGAAGACCGTAGTATGCGGCCACCCGGGTTAGCAATGCTCTGACGACTTAAAAGACTGGACGAGTAAGAGGGGGCACAACCGTTCAAGCATCGGAAGGTCAAAACCGCGATCTTGAAGTCGATCCTGTAGGAGATAGGCAGCCAATGGAGATCTCTCAATTGACGTCATTGGGTCACGTCGACGAGCACCCGTGATGACGCGAGCCGCAGCGTTCTGAGCCTTCTGTAGTGAATACAGTCGCGATGCTGGAAGACCAGCCAGAAGAGAATTGCCATAGTCGATGTGTGAGAGAACGAAGGCAGAAACAAATTGGGCAGCAGCAGGCCGTGAGAGAAATTTCCGTATCTTGGCAATTATCCCTTTGTGGTATACGCATGGCTGCCTATCAAGCAGTCGACCCGAGTCCGATTCTCGGCCATCGCAGTTAATTTTATATCTTGGTAGAACCATCCACGTTAAATATCTACTTCACACAAGAACATAACAAGGTTATTCCCTTTCTTTAAGTTGACCAGAACTGTGTCCCAAGAGTACTGACTTGGAAGGCATCATAACGTGGTTATTTTTAGCAACTTAATTAAATTTCGAGAGAAGGAGTATTACACACTCTTTATTTATCTCAAGAACAACTAGACTTGGGATATTGTGTGGTTGGTGAGCCATTGTTTAGTGGAAATCTCACTTGTCCTTAAGAATTTAGCTGAATCTTTGTGGCAAATTTTTTCACGTGCGTCCATCGAATGTTTGCCAAGTAATCAATCATTAATCACTACAGTTATCGCTTCTCGGCCTTTTGGCTAAGATCAAAGTGTAGTATGGTTGATTCATGGATGTCGAAATTGAAAATGGTTTCCTTACGACTCCCTACCCTTCTGGTCCCTGTTCCTGCCCTGTGGATAACTGTGTGTGGAGTTCCGAAAACAGTGATGCTGTTGAATTGGAGAATCATCTCGCTGCTGAACATGAAGTGACAAACTTGCTCAAGATGGCGTTGTCGTACCTGCCTGAAAATCATGTTTGAACCTGAGGCGCGTTTCCATCGGTTTCGGTGTGAAAATACTCGAGTACAACTTCCAACGCCAGATATCAGAGCTTTCTTTCTTTCATTTCAGCGTAGAAAATGGAATTGTCTTGATACCCTTCCCCATTCCTGAAACACTCAAATGCAATACTAGCAATTGTAATATCGGAAAATATGCGTCAAAAACTAGAATCATTAATTCAATTAAACACTTAAAAGAATGTCACGATTCAATTGCTGTAGCCAAGTTCATATGCCAAATCTGTGATACAGTCTGTGCTGACGTTCGTGATGCCGCAGCACATTTTAAAATTTGCCAAATAATATTGAATACTGTAGATTATTCTGAACTAGTAGACTCATCCTTTGATGGACAAAAATTAACTATCAAATATCCTGGTGTACCAAGTAGATGCCCAATTTGTTTTTGGCTCACTGAAGCTGAAGAATCTAAAGTAGGAATATCTCTTCAACATCATTTCTTTAGAAAACACGGGAGGCATGTTAATTGGGATTGGCAATGTAGTCTTTGTAATTTTAAAGCAGATGGATACAAAATGCGCGATCATTTTAAAAAAGAACATACAAATAACGTCCAATCTCCAAATCCCGCCAATTCCCTTGTGGCACAATCCCCTCTTCCCGCCAATTCTCCCGCGTCAAACGCTGGCCGACGGTTGCGCAACCCACTTCTTGCAAGTTTGCTTAACCAATTAAACAATACACCTATTGCCGTAAGGGCTAGACGAGACAGTCTAGTAGACTCTCCCCGAGGCCATGCGTTAGGCAGTCACACCACCCCACACCCCCAATCTCAGCCCCCACCCCACCTGTCACCCACCCACTTTCTTCCTGTACAAGACAATTCCAATTCTTCTCCATCTCCCTCAAGTCCCTCATCATCATCATCTTCACCATCCTCCCGTTCTTCTTCTCATGCCAATACGTCACCCGGCGACTCCCGCTCTTCCTTTATGTCAGACTCTCTTGCTTCCCCCCATTCTTCCCTCGGGCAATCACCCAGCGCGGCGAGGGTTGATAACAGTGACGATCCCGTTGTAAAATTTAGACGTAGATGGGAAAATAGATTTGATTCCATTTCACTTGTTAGTGAGCTTAACACCGTTTTGATTGAATGCTGCAATGATTGGGTGAAGTGCTCGTCGAATCCCGCTGAAACGATTCCAGCACCAAGTAACCCAGTCAAAAGAGTCAATCCAAAACCCAACAATCGTAATCAATCTAGACAACAGCAGAGAATTAGACGTTCTGGTAAACGGGAGGGAGAAAAGAAAAGGCAAATTCAAAGACTCTATTCTTTATATCCTAGACGAGCAGTTAGGAAAATATTGGGCGAAACATCAGTTCCATATGCAGGTGATAGGGAATCGGCAGAAAAATTTCTTAAAGATACGTATTCCCAGCCGTCCCCGCCAGAGGCGCAGATAGAGGCAGCAAAGTCACTTTTTGACAGATGTGAATGGACGGCACCGGCTGCCGAAGACATCCGCCTTCTATCTGCGCCACCTAGCGCTCGTGAAATTCAGTTTAAGCTTAGCAAGGCTTCAAACACAGCGCCAGGAAAAGATGGTTTAGAGTATCGGCACTTACGTGCCCTCGATTCAAACGGGGTGATACTCGCAACCATCTATCGGGCAGTCTGGAAACTCGGCATTCCAGACTGCTGGAAAACTTCTCGTACTGTTCCAATCTAAAAAAAAGGCGACCCAGCTGATTTCAGCAATTTCCGTCCAATCTCTTTGCTACCTACTATGTATAAAATCTTTTCTGGGATAATTTCCTCTAGAATAATGCTAATTGCAACTAGATTGGGTTGGATTTCCCCAGAGCAAAAGGGTTTTCTGCCGGGTGTACGTGGCATTCAAGAACACACCCATATTCTACACACCGTTATTGAAGAATCAAAGCAGAAAAGACGCGATATGATCATTGCGTGGCTTGATCTATCGAATGCTTTTGGATCGATGCCTCATCCAATATTGAACACTCTTTTTCAGAGCCTGCCCATTCCAGATGACCTGAGATCCATCTTAAATGACATTTACTCCAGCAATGTCATGGAATTTGCTGTTGGACCGGACACCATCCCGATTCATCCAACAGCTGGAGTAAGGCAGGGAGATCCACTTAGCAGCGTCGTCTTCAACCTTGCTGCCGAGCCAATCATCAGAACGGCGAAGGCTAGCAATAACAGGTTTGCTCTTTTTGGTACCAAGGCATCAACAACGGCATATGCTGATGACATAGCCATTATTTGCTCTAACACGGTCGAGCTACAAGATGCCTTGGATAAAACAAACGATACTGCTTCTACTCTTGGTTTGTTTTTCAATCCAGGTAAATGCTCATCGTTATGCCACAAGAAAGGAAAGCATTCTTTAGATGCTGTCCAGCTTCGTGGAACTCCCATCAGAGCCCTCAAGGAAGAAGAGCAAGAAGATTACCTTGGCACTCCAATGGGATCTCGACTCACCTTCCGGCCGGCAACGGATCTGGAAAGCCATCTGATCTCGATTGCTGACTCGGGACTTGCTCCCTGGCAAAAACTGGAAGTGTTGAGGAGCTCGTTACTCCCATCACTATCCCATGATTTAGCATCAGGACGCGTTTTAAAAGATCCATTATATCAATTAGACAAAGCTATTCGAGTTTTTCTTAGACGAGTAGCAAACCTGCCTATGGCCGCTAATTCAAGATTCTTTTATTCAGATAGACGAGCTGGTGGCCTGGGGCTATTTCCACTGGTCCAAGAAGCAGACGTATGGACGATTGCGCGCGCAGTTCAACTCCTCGACAGCAGCGACACTGCGGTGGCAGAGATCTCCATGGCACAGCTCGAGGCGTCGATCCGACAAGGATATGGAAAAAGCTACATTCCTTCGCCGTTGCCCATCAACGAGTACCTTTCTGGATCAATGGATAAAGGACTGATGGCCATCCGGCACGGAACTGCAAGTGAGACGCTATGGACGAGGGCCAGAGAGGCTGCAATCTGCTTGAGGGGGATCAAGATTGATGTATCCAGCGAAGAATACTCAAAAGTTATTGCTGACGACATCTCTAGCATCTCCCTGAAAGCAGTACGTGGTCTTCGCACGGCTCTTCGTCAAAGATGGACATCATCCTTCTGCGATGATGACCAAGGAAAAGTAGCTGCTGGACTTTCAATGGAAAATTCCAAAGATACAGCAGCACTATGGTCTCCTGCCGAACGCCACTCACCTTCCAGGACTGGCATTTCATCCATCGTGCCAGACTGGGAGTTCTTCCTGCAAAAGGCAACCCGGGATCGAAATTGGCTGACCAAACATGTCGACTCGGATGTGGAGAACAAGAAACTTCTCATCACATTGCCAGTTGCTGCCAGGCAAATATGGTTCTGTCAACAAAACGACATGATTCCATACTGAGCCTTCTGGCAACGGAAGCAGAGAAACTCGGTCATCAACTTTCCGTTAACCGAACAGCAGACAATTCTTCCCTTAGGCCAGACATCGTGGTGACAACAACAAACCCACCCCTCTTCATCGATGTGACAGTTCCATTTGACATTGTCGACGGGATGCAGCGAGCACATGCTGAGAAAATTAGAAAATATCAACACCTGGGAACTGTGATGCCATTGGTCGTTGGGGCGCTCGGATCATGGCTTCCAACCAATGACGAGATAGCCATGGCCCTAGCCCTAGGCTTCAGAGGGAAGGTGGAGCTCATAAGACGAAAAATGAAGCTACTTGCAATCCAAGGAACCACCAAAATGATTGCCAGGCATCTCTCAAGGAAAGCAACCACCGAACCAGAATATGAACTTGACGTAACAACCGAAGAAGAAGCGCTTGAAGCCATTGCAGAAGAGGAAGAAGCTTCTCAATCATTAATTTAAAGGGTTTTTTAACGCAGCGTTGACTAGCCGTCTCGCATGCTTTTTCCCTGAGAAAAATAATGTAAAAATTCAAAATTTTGTATACAACTTTGTTCTATAGTAGAAAATAAAAATCATAAAATCTGTTCTTATCAGCGTAATATCTGGTACGGGTTCAAATGGACCCCAGAATATTAAACTGATTTTTGAAAATCGGCGGTGAAAATTTGCTTGCAAATTTCCCGCCACGAGTTGACCTGGGGCGTGTCTAAAGTTAAAAAAAGCTAGGTTTTTTAAGGGTTGTGCAACGAAAAAGCGTCTGCTAACTACCCGGGCCCTCACATTAAGGGGTTGCAGAACCTCAAAAACAGGCTAACTTTTTTCAACTTTAGACATGCCCCTGGTATTGCAGTACTTCCAGGATCGGCTTCTCCTTAACGGAGTAAAATACATAATAAAATTAAGTGGATATTCTAGTCTAATTGCAAGGTGTTCCAATCACGAACGAGTTACCCTGAGATGATCTTGACACTGAAAGATATGAAATAAGTTGAAAAAATGTGATCCTTCACACTTTCACACTTTCACACTTTCTAACAAAATTAGTGGCCCAGAACTACTTCGAATTAAAAAAATATTGCCTGTGTAAAATAAAATACTGGTGTAACCCACTGAAAAGCTATCGATTGTCAGTTAAGTTAAAAATGAAAACGTTTGCACCAATGTACCGAATGGTGAATAATTAGTTACGGTTTCACATTTCCAAAAGATTTTCAATTGTATTAGATTCAAAATAGTATAATCAATGTTGGAATACAGTTAAATAAGAGAGGAAACAAATAAAAACAGGAGGAAAAAAATGAACCAAAATCATTGTAATAATCCGAAATTAATGAATACACTTGCATGCAAGCATCAACAATATACTGACAACAACATCAGCAGAGTGGCGCAGCGGAAGCGTGCTGGGCCCATAACCCAGAGGTCCGTAGATCGAAACTACGCTCTGCTATACACTTTATGATTGTTTCTTGCGTGTATTTTTTTGAAACCACCATTGTAGTTCCGATTATTGCATGGTATTCTTTGTTAATAAAATTGGGCATTCACAAAACAAGCAGCGATGGTTCAGTGGTAGTCACAAAATTTTACAGACAGGTACAAGTCCTATGCAGATGTGGCCGAGTGATTAAGGCGAATGACTAGAAATCAGTTTCCTTTTGGGTGGGTCCGAATCCTACCATCTGCGTCCATGTATTACTTTTACCAAGTTCACCCAAATCAATGGTTCTTTTAAAATACTATTTGTGCAAGACGCCATGGGCCGTCTATCCCTGAATCTGTGTTACCTTAGTATATTCTATGATTCGGCAGAATTTTTATTTGCTACGGTTTCTATTTCCTGTGATAATCACTTCGATAGCTCAGTTGATAGAGCGGTGGATTGGAGGATGTCAAACTAGTTATTCAGCCGCAAGACTTGTCACCAGCGCCAACCGATTCGCATCGTCCAAAGTTCTATTGAAATCGCTGCACTGGATTCCTGTCCGCGCCCGTATCCAATATAAGATCGCTGTCCTCGTCTACCGTTGTATCAATGGCTGTGCCCCCAGTTACCTTCGTGATTTGGTCACGAGGTACGTCCCTGCCCGAGCTCTGCGTAGCTCCCACTCTAATGACTTGTGTGTCCCAAAGATAAAATGTAACCGATATGGTCGTAGAAGCTTTATGTCTGCTGCTCCCTCAGTTTGCAACCCATTACCTCTCTCCCTTAAGCTCTCTCCTGATCTAAATACTTTCTGTGCTGAATTTAAATCTCACTTGTTTCGTCTGTACAACCAGCCAAGTTTATATGTATTACCCATGTCTTCCAAGCGCCTTTGATCATTTTATGTAAAGGGCCCTATATAAATCGAATATATTATTATTATTATTATTATTATTCATAGGACATTGGTTCAACTCCGGTTCGAAGGAAGTTTTGGTGGGAAAATATGTTGTGATCTCCAAGTCTACCCATGAATTTTTAGAGGTTTTCTAATTAAAAATAGTGAAATCTTTTCTACTGGCTGAGCTGGTACCACACCACATTCTAACTACATACTACGTATGTTGTTTAAATCTCGATAAAATTAAGAGTCCAACACTACCATATTGTAGAAAATTGTCTGGAATAACACAAATTTTAATTATGGCCCGTAAGAGGATCGAACTCATGACCTCCGCGTTATTAGCACGGCGCTCTAACCAGCTGAGCTAACAGGCCATTAAAGTTACACTAGTAGATACAATAGCAATCGGACTCTATACCAGCCAATTTATAACAGTCGAACGCGTGTAGAGTTTCAGCTGGGTATGGAGCTTTTGAGATTTGGACTAAAATCTAATACGTGTAATGAAAATTTTAAAAATTTTCTATTGTGGGCGACGAGTGGATGAACTTTGATGCCCTTTGCATATTTTGTACAGTAATAATAGTAGATAGAGATGAGGGATTTCTGAAATTGAAATTGAAGTAAACACGGCCAACTTTCATTAGCATAATACAACCTACGTTACAGAGATCTTACACTATAAGAATGGGGAACTTGACTCTTAAGTATATGCTCCGGGCTCCCACTAAACAACGGATAAATCTTTCGCCTTTTACTAATGATTTCCATGGGTGGAAGCATATGAGTCTATGACCAAATTTTAGAACTGCCTAATGTCAAGATAGGCGCCAATAAACAACATAAAAAATGTCCTCCATTTCTCTCTCTCTTGCCTGGGACGTGGCTTAAGTCGGTTGTCCGTAACATTCCAGTGACGAACTATCGTCGCGATTCTCCTTTGGGCTCGATCATGATCCGGGGTTTTCGCGTGCCCGTGAGGAAAAGTGATTCAAACTGCTTGCGAGAGCGTGATGTTTTGTCACTGTATCCGACAAGAGTTCAGACGCGATACGGGTGAACTATTTTCCGAAAAGAGAAAAACGCTCAATGGAAAACAGGTGTTCTTATCAGCTTTACAGCACACACGTGTTTCTTCCTCGAAAGGACATAATAATCCCTGAATTCTGAACGGTACCGGAGCTTTTGACGAGAAATCTGTCAGATCAGACAGCTTTCTTTCTCAACACGTCCAAAAGCGATGAGAAATTTTCGAACTAAGTTTAAAAGTTCAACTCATTCCCTCGGAAAGGGGTCCGAACGGTACAAGTAATAAATCTTACCAAGAGCAGTCAGAAGAAAGCGAAAACTTCTCTACTTTGCCTGGGTTTTCATTCTGGTGAAAGTGCATACGGGTTGGATGAACAGCATTCGTTAGGTTGTAAGAGATTCTCGTGATTCTGTACTCAATTCGCTGGCGGTTGCGGCAATCCGAGACAGCAAAGGTACATTTCCCTCGGAACAGTTTTCCTATTTATACTACAACTGTTCCAGTTTCTCCAGCCAGCAGGGCGACCAATAAGACGATAAGCCCCGTACTCCACGAAGGCAGACAGAAAGAAGAAAACCGAAAAGTGCTTATCTGGATTTCTGCTTCTAGATTGCTGCAGGTTGATATTCGGTAGCGTGGCCGAGCGGTCTAAGGCGCTGGTTTAAGGCACCAGTCCTTTCGAGGGCGTGGGTTCGAATCCCACCGCTGCCATAATATCAGAATTTTTGAATTTCCTTTCGACGTAATCATTGTTTCCCGGAGTATACTCCAGAAGATATATGTATTGTCAGTGTACGACAAACTGATAAAAGTGTTGGCTCCTCCACACGGTAGCCTTACAACGTCTGCTTCTCTATACATACAGAAGCGCTCTCTCTAAAGATGAGAGAAAAAGGTTGTACATATACAGAGAAGCAGACGAAATCAAAATGCCGTTGTCGTGCATTACGCTTGACGGATACGGACAGTTTAGATACCTGTTCTTTTTTCTATAGACTTTATCAAACTAGAATCATATGAAAATTTTGCCTAAATATTTGATTGATGATAAACAATAATTGCCGTGACCAGGATTCGAACCTGGGTTACTACGGAATTATCGTTTCCCCACAACGTAGGGTCCTAACCACTAGACGATCACGGCGTACGTTCTCGAAAAAACAAATGGTGATATGTATATGTTATTGCAAACTTCTAACGGAACATATATATCGAGTTGCTCATTCCATCAAACGGCCTTCTTAGCTCAGTGGTAGAGCGCTGGTCTCGTATGTTTAGGAATTATTCGATACTAATAGGTAACCAGATGTCGAGAGTTCAATCCTCTCAGGAGGCAGGCAGCCACGATGAAAGATGTATTTTACTTTCTAAACTATTACAATATTTTCAGGACAGAAGCCGAGAACTGTGTATCAAATTTCGGCGGTTTCAAAAACATTTGCCTAGCAAAAAATGTCCAAAATAAACCTGTATTACTCCAGGCGAGGATCGAACTCGCGACCTCGGCATTACTCTCCATAGGTATAGAACTTATTAATTGATGAATACTGTCATATAAGTACCATGCGCTAACCAACTGCGCTACTGGAGTGTCAAATAACGGCGTCGTTTTATTATTATCGTAACGGAATGCCGTTCCGTTCTGTGGCTCCGCCCATATAGTTCTCTCTTCTTTACCCCTAGGCCTATTTTGCGCAACCAGCCATTCACAGACCAGTAGCAACAGTACACACTTGCACTTTCTTCTACTTGCTCTATGTCCCTCCCTTTCTTTCGCGACACGAGCCAACATTGCACCCTTCTTGTTCAGACTTGTTCACTTGACCTATATTCATTTCTCACCCCGCTGTAACTCATAAATCACCGGTTGAGTAGTTTTCTGCTACTGTGTTAAACGCCTATCCCGACCAAACTGTCAACCCATTGACAGCTAATGTCAAGATCTTTAGGGGATGCTTTAACACAGAGCTCGAAAAGAGAGTTATTGCTCTCTCACGATGATACTGTGACCTCTACAACTAGGTCACGGTCGACACCAAACTAGTATAAAAACCCCTGTATTTCTGTGTAAAACAACCAATTCTTGACAGCGCTCGCCCGCGCTTGACGTACCGAGCAGCCAGTGCTCAGCCCGAGCACTGGCCGCGACCTTTCTCTCTGTCAGTAATACATTGCATTGTGAGTAAACTGAGTATTGTCACTTCACATTTATTCTCAACGTTCTCCGTATCGGAAGAGATGGCAACACCTCGATTTCCCTTAAATCTGGTGCCAGCATCTTTTTTCCCTTACATTATGGATATAATAGTGGAACCTTAATTTCAGTATATTTCCTCCAATTTCTTTCACACTTTCCAACGTTTGATAACACATAATATCAACAAAGAAAACCCATGAGAGCTATTTCATTGGGGAGTCGGTGCCGAAATGATACTTTAGAGGGCGAAATCGTTGCTATGTTCCTTTATATTTTTAGAGATTTTCGTTTTGGAATGGCGATTTTCAAGCGATTGAAGGAAAAGATGAAATTCTTATTTCATATCAAACCGCGAATCTAAAAGTAAAATTGTAATGAATAGGATTCTATATTTCATAGAGTGGTAATGAATTTTAAGATCAAAACAGGTCATGTGGCCTAATGGATATGGCGTCGGACTTCTATCATTTGTAATTGAGTCATTCGTGGCGGATTCGACTCCCACCACGATTATAAATCTTAACATCGGACCTATTTAACATTCACTCGCGAAAGAAGAACAAGCTTGATGTCTTTAAAACTTTAATTCTGCATCTTATGAAATGGAGCGCCAACAATGTCGCAAACGACAAACTTAGTTCAGCTGAACGCGCGAACTGAAGTTTATAGACTACATTGCATTCTAAACTAGTTTTTATCTCAGATTCAAGTTGTATTTTAATTGTATTACATTCTAGTCTCTTTACTTTAATTCAAGTTTATTTATCCATCATATTCAAATGATTTCATCACACGAAATGTCTTTCTGCCCAGGATTCTTAGCGATGACAAGAACAATTTCCTTACTGCTGCTTCATTGTCGATTAGAACTCACAGTAACGAATTGCAGCAGTCACGGATTGTTAATATTAACCCTTTTTCATTCACCCATTCCATGACCTAAATTCTAGTAAACAGTGAGAAGTCCCGCCTTAGTATTAACTTATCCATCGACGGATGTATGCATTAATGCGACATACTAGCGTACTGCAGCACGACACTATTAAGATTAAAAATTTTGCTTCTGATGGCACTTTTTTAGAAGACCTCGTGGTTGATCGCGGCACAAATGAGGGAAAGAATGAGGTTAACTTAATTTGCTTACCGTTTATGCCCAAATAACATGCCAAGGATGATCGTCTTAAACAGCCTTTGTGGCCTAATGGATAAGGCACCGGCCTCCTAAGCCGGGGATTGCGGGTTCGAGTCCCGCCATAGGTATAGTTCTATTTAAGAAGGTCATTCCTTATGTCCCTCGCGATATTGATGATGCCCGACCGTCATAATCCATATCAATGATTACGCGGACCCTGCCTTCAGTCCGAAAATGAAATACCAGTAACTCTAAATACCACTTTATATCGGTCTTCCCTTGTACATTTCATATTTATGGGGCCTCGTTACTTCAGTTACAGCATTCAAAAGCTCTTACTAAAGGAGGTGGTAGTAGGTACACTCAATGATCTACAGCCATTTCTATTATTTTTTTTTGAAAATTATCTTTGCTCGCTGAAGATCAAAGAAAATAAAAGAAACGGGATAGTCGGAAATAGCGAAAGGACAAAGTCTCGGGTGGATAGAAATCTATAGCTAGCAATTCAACACCCTAAACCGAAATCATGTTTATGGGTTATGCATAGTGGTTTTAATTGACAACTGCGACTGACAATGTAGAAAGGTCCCATGGTGTAATGGTTAGCACTTCAGACTCTGAATCTGGCAATCCGAGTTCAAATCTCGGTGGGACCTCAGGGATAAAGTTAGGATTGCATGAGAAGAAAATGATCAATTATCCAGCTATTTGGGGGGTTTATTTTATGTTCGTCGTATCTGATGGGCATTTTCTTGTTAGTTAACTTTGTGTGCGTGATTTAAGGCAGTAAGGTAGCGTGGCAGAGTGGTCTAAGGCGCTGGTTTTAGGCACCAGTCTTAACGGGCGTGGGTTCGAATCCCACCGCTGCCATGGAAACCCATTATGCTTTATCGGAAAATCCTCACCGGAGAAACGATACTGCACTCATGATACTGCACTTCAAAGCTGACAGTTTCCAAGAAATCAAACGGGGGAACTTCGGTAGTAAGGGCCCAATTCTTTTCGTAAGGAAAATGACCAGGATCTCACATAGGTAGGTACGGTCTTGTACAGTTAAGGCCAACACGATTGAAAGTGCGAAGGCGTCATATTTCTTCGTCTATGTTTTTGTCCAGCACAATCCACTGCGCTATTGACTCTTGTCGTTGATAGTATATTGAACGAAAAATTGGGAGAACGACGAAACGAAATAAAGTAGCATACCTGCCTCCACAAAATGTGATGAGATTGAAGTTGGTTTTGACTCTCTTTAGTCTAATAAAAATGGGGCCCACTAGGTACAGTAGTTACTACAACCCACTATCACTGTAAGTTTCCATAGTTTAGTTGTTATCACGTCGTCGCCTTGCACGCTGAAGGTCATCAGTTCGTTCTTGGGTGGAAACACAGCTCTGTGTAAGATACAATTTTTTTTTTCTCAAGGGGAAGGTAAAAGAAAATAGATAAGATACAATTTTAAAAAAGCAATAGCCTATAGTACATGGACAATATGCAGATGTGGCCGAGTGGTTAAGGCGACTGACTCGAAATCAGTTTCCTATTGGGAGCGTAGGTTCGAATCCTACCATCTGCGTCGACCGACCTAGTTTCCAAATTCAACAATATCAATATGTGTGCAAATTTATATTTTTTTCTTTTAAAATATTAACTCTTCATGACGCAATGGGCCGTTAGTTACGTGCCTATCCCTGAATTTGTGATACCTGAGCATTTTCTCTGACTCCGTAGAAGTTGTTGTTGGTGACATTTTATATTTTCTTTGATAAACGTATATTCCATTCCTTCGATAGCTCAGTTGGTAGAGCGGTGGACTGTAGTCTATAAATTGAGATATCCATAGGTCACTGGTTCAACTCCGGTTCGAAGGAATTTTTGGTTATATGGTCAGTTTTACACACTGCAATGAATGCCAAATAGTTAGTGTAGCTCCAGTTTGGCTTCCCTGGGCAAAAAATATATCGGCATTTCCAAGTCTACTCATTAATTGGTTAGTAGAAATCCAGTGGTCCTTACGGTTTAGTTCTTTAACGAATTAGTTTCTAAAACCAGCCCAAAGTATTATTTCCATAGAATTCGAAAAATTTACGCCTGCCAGGAGTCGAACCTGGAATCTCCTGATCCGTAGTCAGGCGCGTTATCCATTGCGCCACAAGCCCTTACGGATACATTGTTACCATTATAAAAATTCGATGAGCAATTGAAATAAATTTTATGAGGACGAGTTTAAAAAAGTGAAACTATTTGTTTAACGGCACTGTGGCCAAGTGGTATGATTCCTTCTTTAGGCTAATATGAAAGTGTAGTCGAATCTAGAATTTTTTGCTAAGATGGAAGTCAGATTGGTTCTCGGCCTTTTGACTAGGATGGGAGTGCTTTGCAGCCAATCCATGGGACTCTTTCTCAATATTCCCGATTAATACTTATTAGCCTATTTCCCTATTGCCCTTTTCCTGCCTAATTTCAATTGATATGAGTCAATTCACGTGTTTTTTGGTCTAGTGGTATGATTCCTGCTTTGGGTGTAGCTTAGGAGGTGTGCTTAGGAGGTCCCGAGTTCAAATCCCGGATGGTTCTTAAAGTGCGAGTAATAATCTGAGTCATCATCTACAGGCCTTTACGCCGTTTCCCAAATCAAGTTCTAAAACTTTATTGGAAAACGCCTCCGGCGGTTATTATGTGGCCATTGACCCTACAACCCCTATCCACCCGCTTTTCACCCCACTCCCCCCGCCCAAACACGCCACCTGGCGGAAAATGCTACTTGAAGAGAACGAGATAATCTTCGTGTTTCAAATTTATTGTAGGTAGCGTTTGAGCGCCACAAGGTACCCGAAGGGTGAAGGGGGGAGAACGTATCATTATATTCTTTACACATGTTTAAGAATTATTGTTTGGTAAAATACTTAGAAATTTAGAAAAAAAAATAATTGGGAAAAGGCAAATATAAATTTAGATCTCGTGGGTCGTCCGTTGGGGGGCTTCGCCCCCAACGGCCTCCCCACTCGCTCCCCCGTGTGCAGGTTTTCTGTGTTACTCTTGATAGCAGTGTTCATACTTGATCTATTTGAACTTAAAAGCGTGATATGATTTCTAGAATAAAATGCCGATTGTAAAATGGTGTAAGGGAACGGAGCAGTGTTTTTTCCTCCCACACCTAATTTGAAATTATTGCGATCGCCCGTGCTCGCGCAGTCGTGCTTCCCATTCAATGCACCAAGACGTTCCCAATTGTTCCCATCATCCTGTAGGCTACATCCTATTGAAATGACCATTGGTCTATTATACCAGTGTCCGTTTTTTCCGTCTTCATGGGCCCCATGCAGCCATGACAAACAGGTTCCTCCTTTATGTCAGCCATCCAAGATCTTCTGATGTTCTAGATCTGGGAAGGAATAATTCACTTCAAGCTTTATGATCCACTGAGCCTAACGTTTAACGTGTTTGATGTTAGCTCTTCATTAGCTAAATTGGTGACAATGACACACCCCTTTATGGTTTAAATTTAAGACAGAACCATGTTGTCAACGTGCTCGTCACAAACTGCAATGCAATACAGGTCGGTTGGAGTTTGGCTCGATTTGGCGACAACATTTTCATCATATGTCTGTGTACAGCAGAGTTCATCTGTCGTAATTTTTCTTGACGATATTTAAAACGCGTGACAGAGTTATCGATGTAGGATCGACCGTTGTAGATGCTTGAGTCGACTCTTCCTTTCCCCCCTTTTTGGCCAATCAACCGGGGTTAACAGAAAGGAACCTTGTGGAATTTGGAATTGGAACCGATACCTCACCTTACAAATGCTACCGCCATCTCTCTAGTAATCCCGGTACCTTGCACTCCCTCTAGGAACCAAAAATCAAACATACGTTTTCCCTATCTAACCCATAGAAACATGCCTTTAGGCAAAAAAGACCCCCCGTACACTTTCCAAAACCTTACAGAAACCCTTCGGGTAATTTCATCATACTCCCAAGACTCTAACTGAAAAATGGAAAAAAGCTATTCAACGACCAGCCTTGACAACAAAATCATTATTATTTACTCTTCTTCATTAAATTTTATATAACAGACCAAATAACAAACTAATCCTGAAGTTCCAGCACAAAGTGGATTTATTGGCAATAAGTATTATTTAGAAAAGGTACAAGCAAACGATTTATTTAGTTGATTGCACCGAGTGAGGTAAGAACTCACCACCTCGAAATTATGAGACTCGCGTGCTGCCTACTTCGCTCTCTTGGCTTAGAATACTTTAGTTATTAGGTCCCAACGAGACTCGAACTCGTGATCTCCTGCTTACTAGGCAGGCGCTTTGCCATCTAAGCCATAGGACCATCGTGCCACAATTGGTGTATACTGGGTACAGATATATGTACGAGATCCACCGAATTCCTTGCTAATCAAAGATTTTCATCGACTTTTATTCTGACAATAATTATTCCCGTGTGAGTTAGTTTGTGTCCTAATTGAGTCCTGCTACGAAAATGATATTAGAAGACTTTTCTTTGAAATCATCGAAGCATTGAGTAAAAGTCGTAGCACGCTTTATGGAATTACATTAATTATGAGGGCTCATCCGGGAGTTGAACCCGGGACCACTTACACCCGAAGCAAGTATCATACTACTAGACCAATGAGCCGATATTTTTATTGAAATCAGAATATTTCCATATAAATTTTTTTTCAATTCAGTACAAACAATAAAAAGATCAATAAATAGGTTCCACTGAGAATCGAACTCAGATTGTCAGAGTCAAAGTCTGAAGTGCTAACCATTACACCATGGAACCTTAATAAACTTGAAAAAATTTTACGTACTGGAAGAGTTCTGACATAAAATATGGATGTCCTTGGCTGTTGCCATAAACACTTCACATGATCTTGAGAAATTTTTTTTCGGGCAGGACATTGAGAGGGGGTATAGCTCAGTGGTAGAGCATACGACTGCTTATCGTGGAGTCTCCAATTCAAACCTGGGTGCTCCCTTCAATTTTATATACCACCTGGATGCATAAACTACTATTCGTGTCGTATACGCATTTGCACTTTCCGACATTGACTACTGTAATGCTACCTTCGCTGGCCAACCGTCCACGCTACTCGACCGCATGTAGAAGGTTATCAACTCTGAAGCCTGGCTGGTCCTTCGCGTACGTCGGCGAGAACACATGATACGGCACTTGAAGTACTTGAAATGATTTTCCATTCCTCAAAGAATCGACTTCAAGCTCGCGAGTTATGCCTATCGCTGGCTCTGTTTGTGAAAAAATCGTCCACTTCACGTTTGTTGCTCGAATTGGAATCGAAGGTGCACTCTAAAAACAAAACGGACGAGAGTACTATCGCACAACTAATTCTTTAGTAGTGAATCGAACGAGGCTACTAAGAGCTTATTAGACACTTTTGTTTTTACAGTGTGAACATTTTTAACGAGACAGTATAATACTTTCAGCGTCATTTGATCTAATCTTCAGATATAAAATACACTAGTCGATTCGATAGCAATTGGAAGTATACAAATCATATGTACGAATATGAAGTGCGAAAGTACTTCAAAATAGCTCGCCCCTGGGTGGGCTCACCACCAGCCAGCCTTCCGGTATCGACGAAATTCGTAACAGCCGAACGCGCTAGCCAATTGCGCCACAGAGGCCACAAGTTCCAAGTGGTTGCAAAGTCCTTTGAAACACTGGCATATCTAGAGTTTTAGTTGGGTACGGAAGCTTTGCAATTTGGACTTTAAACATAATCATTTCAAGAAAATAGAAAATATTTGGTATTATGGGCGACGGAATAATAACCATTGATACCCCTTTCATATTTTTAATAATTAACAATAGTAGATAGAGATGTAGAACTTTCATTAGAAGTGTAAAATTTTTAAACATTCCGATGGACAGTTTATGTTAATGTCTCAAAATAATTACGCCTTTAGTTTATCCGTGATTGTATAAGCCTGGCTAGCTCAGTCGGTAGAGCATGAGACTCTTAATCTCAGGGTCGTGGGTTCGAGCCCCACGTTGGGCGAAGTTTTGGATATAGAAGAACTAGAAAATCTCAAATTATTATTAAAATTCATTTGGATTACGTTAATACATAAATACAACGAAAATGGGATTCGAATCCACGCGTGCAATGCACAATGGATTAGTAGTCCATCACGTTCACCGCTCGGTCACTTCGTCCATAAATTTCCAGACTTAGCTACAATTACTTCTCGATCAATGGATTAGTGAGCACCAGAACCGGTAAGAAGAAAGCGACGACGATGATAGTAAGAAATACTATATAATATAGTAATATAATTATACTAAGAAAACTGTTCGAAGTGAAATGGGTACCTCTCCCGTATCGGACATCCGGTAGGGCCTCCTCTATCTCTTTCTTGCCTGGGTCTTTATTCTGATGAAAGTACGAACGGGCTCGATGAGCATGACTCGTTTAGTAACCTTCTTGAGTGGGGAGAGATTTTTTTAGAGGTCGCTCTGTCTGTCGTTCGGACTCCTCTCTTTGCTCGAGCCCGAAAGCGGAATCACTAAAATGAGAACCCAGGCAAGAGAGAAATAAAGGAGGTTCTTTCTGTGAAAAATGGAGGAAAGAAAGGAGGCCCCGACCAGTGGTAGTAAGAAAACCATGCCTGAGGGAAATGCACTTCTTCCGTCTTCGACAGCACTGTTGGGATGTTTTAGTTTCTCCATCCAGTAGGATACGGACTAAGACGAAAAGCCTCGCACTACCGACGCGGAACACTTCTTTCACAATCGAACGATTTTCGAACTATTCAAACCTGACGCTTACGCAAAAGTCTCATGAGAAATCTGTAAGATTCTCAACGATGTCCCAATTTATGAGATTCTCACGAGGTAATCAGATGAAAATCATGATTTCGTTCTGAGTTTCTTGTGTGAATTTAGCAAACTCTGTAAAATTATTTAGCTGTCCGTATGTCTTTTGTTTCTCTCACCTGAGTGCTCCTCCCGCCGTCTGCTATTGTTTTCTTTCTGTTCCTATTGCCTTGCACTTGTCAATTGTTTTTACTTTTTCTTTTCCAGTTTTACAAAAGTTGCTAAAATTGTCCATAAACCTTTCTTCCTGTTGTAAAAGAAAAACACATCAAGCCACTAAACCATCGATGCTTGTTCGGTAGAAAGTATCCTGTGCGAGGATTTATAAACACCATGTAACCACCAGTATGTAACCACTATGTAAACACCAGGTAACGGCTAAGCTAAATTTATCAAGATGAATATTATACAATCAACGAAAACGAAACTATCATGGTCATTTTAATAAAATACCTGAGCAGACAACAAATATTTATTATATAGCAGAGCGTAGTTTCGATCTACGGTCCTCTAGGTTATGGGCCCAGCACGCTTCCGCTGGGCAACTCTGCTGATTTTATAATGACATTATTGTTGATTGCATGCAAATGTATTCCTGAATTTCCGATTTAAATCAATTTTGGTTCATTAATCCCTCCCTCTTCTACTATCAATTGCGGTGTTCCACAATTACAGGGATTTCGTGGCGCAATGGTAGCGCGCCTGACTCCAGATCAGGAGGTTGCGTGTTCAAATCACGTGAGATCACTGTACGTTGTTAAGAAACATCGTCTTGAAGTTTTCGATATTTTTTGATCTTGCTCAATACTAACAAATCAGTACGTTCGTGAGATAGTTTAGATCGACAATCAGTTTATTCCATATTGTCTAGTGGTTAGGATACTAACCACTATAATTAAATAAAATATATGTAAAAGTAAACAGAAAATGAGAAATAATTGAAATAACCAATCCATGGCTTCTTCAATCCGTTGCTGTCCGTTTTCTTTGATAATTATAGTGGTAATTGCATGAGTTTATGCTCCCATCGCTGAAGTAGACAATTGTCATCGATACTAGGACAGCGATAGTAGTTGAGAGTCAAGGAGAGCGTGCAGAAGTGGAAAACTTGAGTGCGAGGTAACATGGCAAAAACAAGTTCAACATAGAGCTGTAAGACGTAAACTCAGATATGTCAGAATGGCCGAGCGGTCTGAGGCGCCAGACTCAAGTGTACAAACTTACCTTGTATAACGGATGGAAGCATTCTGGTCCTCAACAGAGGGCGTGGGTTCAAATCCCACTTCTGAAAATAACATTCTAATGTGAATAGCCAATCGGCCACATCTGCACTGGCATGACGACTTGACCCTGCACAGATGGTTTAAATGATTTAAAATTGAAATCGATTCTATTCTTACAGGCGAAGACTCTTACCTTTTGGATGACTCGTGACTGTTGGCTTACAAGAAAAAAGAGACTAGAATGACTGAGAAAATGCAACTGGCCGTAAGGATATCCAATTAACATCTATTTGGAACATCACTAACATGTGCAGCATGTCTTAAAATGTCCGAGTGATACATTTTTGGGAAAGAGGCAAACAAGAAACACTCAAGGGGCAGACTAACCAAAAGTAAATTAATACGATAAATGAACCTAAGAATTGTGTCCTTACTACCGAAGCTCCCCGTATCACGATTATCCGATAAAATGTAACGGTTATTTTCATGGCAGCGGTGGGATTCGAACCCACGCCCGTTAAGACTGGTGCCTAAAACCAGCGCCTTAGACCACTCGGCCACGCTACCTAGACTCTCCCATCACGCACACGCAAGAAATTGCCCAGCGGATGCGATGAATGTAAAATAGACAGGCCAACTAAATATCTAGGTTATGGTTCATACTCTTCACATTCCATTCTTAACTCATGTCTAAGGTCCCACCGAGATTTGAACTCGGATTGTCAGATTCATAGTAAACCATTACACGATGGGACCTTCTTGCATTACCAATCGCAGTTGTCAATTAAAACCACTATGCATAAACAATAAACTTGATATCGGTTAATTTCGGTTAAATCGGTTAATGAAATGTACAAGGGAAAGGCTCGGTTCTCCCTTGGTGGTATTTAGAATTACTGGTATAATTTCCGGACTGGAGGCAAGATCCGCATATAATCATTGATAAAGGACATGACGGTCGGGCAACATCAGTATCGTGAGGGACATAAAGAATGACGTTCTTAGTTAAAAATATACCTCTGGCGGGACTCGAACCCGCAATCCCCGGCTTAGGAGGCCGGTGCCTTATCCATTAGGCCACAAAGGCTAACAAGACTCTTATCCTTGGCATGCTACATGGACAGAAACGGTAAACAAATTAAGTTTACCTCATTCTATCCTTCATTTGTGCTGCGATCAACAGCAATGTCTTCTAAAAAGATGCCATCAGAAACAAAATATGTAACCGTAAGAGTATCGTGCTGCAGTAAGCTAGTATGCTGCATTTATGCATACATGCGTCTCGATGGATAAGTTAATAGGGGAGACTTGATGACTTTATACTCGAATTTAGGGCATGTGGTCGAAAATGAAGCAACGGTAAGGGAGTTGTTCTTGTCATAGCTAAGGATCATGGGCAGCAATCAGCATACTGAAAATAAAGGCGCCGCTGCGCGGCGGGTCCCTCTTGGTTTACAATGGGAAACGTAAATGAAGGCCTAGGTATTTGTTAAGCGTTGTATAATAATGGTTTTATAGGAATGGTGTAGCTTTTGGGTTGGGTATTCGTTATAGGGTTGGTTTATTGGTGGTAGGTTTTGGAGAATGTGGTATAAATTGGGCACAATGGCGAAAATAAATGAAGTGGGAGTGAAGAAATTATATGTAAGGATGTAAAGTGGGAAAAATTATGTTTGTAGGATTAGCGGGGTGAGAATAGTGAGAAGTGAAGTATATAGATTGGCAACAGGGGTGTATTGAAGAAAGGCGTACTGTAAACTGGTTGGCAATAGCCTTTAAGCTGTAGTAAATATTGGTGGCGCTAGTGTAGCAATAACTATCAGCTGGCGAGCGTTGGAAAGTGAGGGGATCTGTATAATGTGGAGAGAAGCTCCGCCCATTTTTTTGGGAAAACACGAAATTGCACGGTGTTCCCTAAAATAATAAATATAAAATTTTACATGACAATTAGTAGAGCCACGAGACGCTAATTACTGGGTTGGCAGGGTTGGCAGCACCAAAATCTGAAGGTAAAATTCCCGTAAATGAAATCGAAAACAAAAGGTTAAAATTCCCGTAAATTAACGAAAAATAACGAATTTGAACGCTGGATCACGTTCATTAATAAGTAATGTAAAATGCCGTTTAGGAGGTAGAAGGGGGAAACGGTAGCAACTCAGAAAAGGGGAAGGGAAATAAAGGGGGTCTAGACCCCTCTTGGTTTATTTTACAATACCTTAATAATGCCGAACTGAGCTAAGATTTTGGGATTAGGAGCCAGAGATATATGGACTATGAAGCATTGATTTGATCACTGTATGGGGCAATCATTGCACTTTGTCGGCACGACCCCAGATAATTAACCCAAGTACATAGATTATTGATTCCACCGCTATATATTCACACCCAATAAATGACGAGCAAGAGATAAACTTGGAAATATATAGCCTTCTTAGCTCACTAGGGTCTCGTTCGTCTAACGAAACGATGAATCAGAAAGTTAATTCTTGTCGTTCATGTTTTAGCGTCGGCATCACATTAGGTCGTATTTTCCTGCTGTCATCATTTAGGGAACAACGCCCGAACTGGTATATTATTATTTAAAGGAATCTCCCAATAACCTGACGCTTCACTATTTTTAATAACATAAGCTTTATCAGATGCAAATCAGTGACAAGGTGATCTGACAAATCTCTAAGCGCAGTAGGCTATATGAGCAAATTGCATTTGCGAAAATGAAGCCAAGAGAGCAGTCCGCGAACTGCGTGTTCCTTTTTAACACGGCCGTCCTTTGTTTGTTGATCAATCATTTCAATTAATCAATAAATACATTATAATCTAGCTATAGATTTTATTCACCCTTCTATGGGTGGCGTGAGGGTGAAAGCGGAGCGGCTTAAGTGCCACGTTGCAAGGGTGTACCCCTTGCCACCCCAGGGAGTGCTTGTTCTTAGTACTCTCTGTCGCGGTACCGATCTTGATACAATGCAGAGGAGGAGGGGTAGGGTACTATGAACAAGCACACCCTGAGGCGACGAGGAGAACATCTTTACAACGTGCAGCATGAAACCCCAGCCGCTTTGCTTTCCCTCTTGCTCCCCTCCCCATCAACGGGTGAATATCGTCTATAGGGAAGTTACGATAATTCACCAGGTTGGCCGAGTGGTTAAGGCGCCAGACTTAAGTTCTGGTCCCCGAATGGGGTCGTGGGTTCAAGCCCCACACCTGGTAGTGGTAACACGACAGAAGACGTGCTAAAAGTACTTATTTCATTCGCCACCTGTAATGGTTGAAACAATGACGTGATTTCTTTCCTATAGTGAAGAACTCGTAAAAGGACTGAACCGAAATTTCTACTACTTTTTTTAAATTGGATTTCTACTAAACAAATAATGGGTAGACTTGGAAATGACAATATATTTTTGCAATGGTTATTTTCGCGATGGTAGCGCGCCTGACTCCAGATCAGGAGGTTGCGTGTTCAAATCACGTCGAGATCACTGTACGTTATAACTTAGATACCTCGTCTTGAAGTTATTTATGTACTTTGATTTTTCAATTCATCTTGATCAATGCTAATAAACTAGTACGTTGAAATTGTTTAGATCTACAATCAATTTATCCCATATTGCCTAGTGGTTAGGATACCTGGCTCTCACCCAGGAGGCCCGGGTTGAATTCCCGGTATGGGAATCCACATTTTGTTAAATTAAGCTTGATTTGTTTAATTATTGTTCAGGTGTTACGATAATTAGTGCGCGTTTGTTATTAGTTGCTTAGCGAACACCTACAACTTCTTCTCTTCTTCACAAAGATAGCGTCACTCATTCAGTAACCTTGGGTATGTGAGGTTTTTCTGAGTTTAAACTTTGTAGGGGATTTGCAGGCTTCTTTTTGAGTTCTGTAGTGGGTTTGGAAACGCTGTCATCCGATATTCAATGCTAATTAAAAGTACTTAAGTAGTTTAACCCTTTTATTTAACTGTGCTCCAACATTGGTTGGACTATTTCAAATCTAATTCAACTGAAATCGTTTGAAAATGTTAAACTGTAAGTAATTATTCACCGGATGAATGCCTCCGGCAAATTTCTCTGGGGACACAATTCTAGTCAACATAAACAAAGGAGCTAGCTTTTTTAGTTCTTGTGATAATTAAATATGGAACGTAGTGCAATGATCAATTTTATTCGTTAACTGCTGTTTAAGATTATTGAATACTATTAAAGACTTTTTACATGGGATGATTTATTATTTCCTATCGTAAATACACATGTGTGATTGATGCTTTCAAGGTGTAAAATCATTTGCGATGGCCGAGAATCGAACTCGGGTCGACTGCTTGGAAGGCAGCCATGCTAACCACTATACCACCATCGCATTACGTAACAATAGTTAAATTCCAAAATACCTACATTTGGGGAGCTGGGCTCAACAGTTGAACCAAAAATAAGATCCTTACAGTTACTTAAGAAACTGCCTACTATGAGAATTGAACTCATGACCACTAGTTAACGAATACGCGAATTTTTTTCAGGGCTCCATTAAAATATTTGATAGAAAAAATGTATTTTCTATTTTAATGATTTCAAAACATGTGGCGTAGTGTAACATATGAGCCCTGAAAAAATGTCTTAAATATGTTAATCTAAAGGTTCAAAAAGTAAAAAAAAACATCAAATCCCCATAAGGCTACATACTACCAGCGGACTCACGTGACATCATTCCGTATACAACGCGAAAACGTTGCGCGAATGGCGCACAGTGAAAACTTGCTATACCTCTTTGTCTCAGCTTAAGAGAGGGCTCGTACATATAAGGGGAAACAGAGGAAATGAAAGCAGAATTTTTAAGGCGACCGCGTGGGGGAGCCACTACTTTGGCTACGCTTGTCGTACACTGAAATTCAGATTTTTTCTAGAGTATATTCCGGGAAACAATGATGACGTCGAAAGGCAAATCAAAATTACTGAATCATGGCAGCGGTGGGATTCGAACCCACGCCCCCGAAGAGACTGGTGCCTTAAACCAGCGCCTTAGACCGCTCGGCCACGCTACCGAAATATCATCAAGCTGCAATCCAGATCCAGCAATCCAGATAAAGGCTTTTGGTTTGAAATAGACCCGAGCTTCTGTCATGTCTAAGCTGATTAGTCTTCAAACAAAAGTCGTACAATTGCGAGGAAAGTGTACTACATCGGTGGATGGAGTGCGGGGCTTATCGTCTTATTTGCCGTACCTGCTAGCTGGAAAAACTGAAACGTCCCCACTAGGACATAAGATAACTGTCCCGAGGGAAATGTACCTTTCTTGTCTTTGATGGGACCGCATTGCCTGACTGCGAATCGAGTGCAGAATCATTGGAATATCGTACACCCTGACAGGTAGTTTCAATCCTCGCGCCGTCCTCTATTTCTCTCCTGCTGAAGAGTTCTCATTCTGGTTTTTGTACGTACAGCAGCCATTGGTATTTCGCCTAACGAGGAGAATCTATGATTCCAACCCTTCTGCGCCGAGATATCAAGGTATATGAAAGGTGAATGGGGCTTCACAGCTTTTATAATCAGCCTCCGCGGATACTCGAAACATTTTATAAGGATGTCTGTACAAGTAGTCTATATATATAATAGAACCTAAATATTACGGTACTGGGGTGGTAACTCGGTGGTAGAGTGGAAGTCCAGAGTCCAATCCTCTGCCACTCCATGTTGGCAGCGTAATAATGTAGGTACAAAAAAATTCTATACGCATTGTCTAAACCTATGTAAAACAGTGAAATAACTGAATCGACATGAACATCAACCATTCGAAAGCGTTATAAATAGAAGAAATATGAAATAGTTTACGTTTCCTAGTGAACGGTTCAAGGCGTACACCACAAATGCTTTCGGTTTACCGCCATATTACCTCACACTCAAGTTTTCCACTTCTGCACGCTCTCCTTGACACTCTCTAACTATCGCTTTCCCAATATCGATGAAAATTCTCCACTTGAGCGATCGGAATATAAGCTCATGCAATAACCATTATAGTAATTAAAGAACGACGGATTGAAGAATTCACGGATTGGTTATATTACATTTATCACATTTTCTGATTAGTTTTCCTTAACTTCTATTTAATTAATGTAAAGAGCCGCCACTCGGAACACGCCAACAACCTCTCATTGATCGAAATCCGATCAAAAGAAACGGTCCTCAATAGCCGTGAGTAGATCCCACCGAAGTAGCTACACTCACGGCCTGCTTCACGCTCAGAAGCCAGCGCCGTCACTCGTCATCGTGGGTATATAGGGGACTTGTTCCTGGTGGGAAACTAGTCAAGATAAACTACAGAAATGATCCTGTGAAGTATGATCTTGATTATTGATAGGTTTTCGAGAACTATTTCTAACCAAAAATTCGCCAATCCCCTCTAACAAACAGACACCACATAATTAAAGCCAAATTAGAGATTGATATCTTTTATCTTTTTAGCTAGATACATTTATTTAATTTTGTTGATCACCACCCAAAGTTCACATTTCCACCAACGATAAAAACTTGCAAAAAACAGCGAAATTCGGTTCTTTAAAAAAGGAAGTCTCCATTTGAATAAACTTCACCCAAACAGTTGTATAATCTGCTACCTGAGGCACATAGAGCAGAATCCTCTAGAAATTCTTTCAAAAATTCAACAAACCGTTTGGCAAAAAAGTGGCCTTAGTGTAATATAAGAATTTTTGGTTCATAAATTTGGTTCATTAAATTCATTAATTACCTAAAAACAGCCTGCATGTTGCATACTATTTATAGCGTGATACCAGTAAGGGCTTTTATTCCTAAATCTTGACAGCAGGAACCTGTGATGCCGACGCCAAAACATGAACGAGAGGAACTAACTTCCTGGTTCATCGTTTCACAAGACGAACGAGACCCTAATGAGCTAAGCAGGCCATGTATCACCAAGTTTATCTCTTGCTCGTCATTTATTGCGAATGAATATAGTGGCGGCATCAATAATCGGTGTTCTTTTGTTAATATTTGGTGTCATGCCGACGAACTGCAAGGATTGCCCCACACACATTAACCAGCATCTGTAGTGTAGTGGTTATCACGGTTGTCTCACACACAACAGGTCCTCAGTTCGATCCTGGGCAGATGCATAAGATCTAGGCCATTTACCTGTATGTAATAGCCAAAGAATATATAGGGTACAACGTACTTCCATCGTGTTACTTTTTCGCATTGAGCATTAAGTAAGCCTACTATTTTCACGCATTATTTATTTAACACATAATAATTTCTTATGCGTGCTTAGAGATGGGCCAGTTCCATTTATTGGTATCGGCTAGCTTAAAGCTTCGGAAATTAAAAAACAGTGAAGCGTCACTTTATAGTGAGATTCTTTAATATATTACCAGTAAGTGGTTTGCCTCTGGTATAATATCAAAAGTAAAAGACGACCTTGTGTGATGCCGACGCCGACCATAGATAAGAGGAACTAACTTTCGCCTCAGTTTACGGATCAAAAAGGAGCCCGGGTATGGCCTAGGGGGAAGTTCCCATCCATGATTTATTGCAAATGAGAATAGTCAAATGAAAGAGCTTATTTTCCACGTTAGCTTACCTTTTCCGTTCACGTCCACGTTCCGTTTATTATTCACGGTCAAATTGTGCGGGCTATTAACTATTATTCTACATCATTCCATCACTCAAGTAGCACATGATTATCGCGGTGAGCGCTTTGCACTTATACTATACCATAGTCTGGTATGGTATAAAGTTACACCACGTAGCTACACAACTTCTTCTCAAGTTTCAACGAAGTTATTTCAATCAGAAGATGAAGGTAATAAATGGTTCCTTAATTCGTCGGCGAACAGAGCAGACTTCTATCATTTAATTTAGTTTTCTTGATTTAACCAGGGGACAGCGCGAACGCAGCCCCCACTACCAAAAATTGTACTCCCGAGTTAATCGCATTTGGATTAATCGCAAGGGTCAGCCCATCCGAAGTGCAATGGTAGGGCCTCACCCTGGAGGAACCACCCTAGTGATCATGGTTGCCTCTGAGCCAGGTAAGTATGGTTTCTAATGCTTTTACCACCCGTTTTGAAATTTCTGCTAAGAAAATAGGCAACTAGTATTGAATTCGTACATGTACAAAGGAATTTGAAAAGATTTGGTAAATCTCGTAAAATTACGAATGAAACAAATACTTTAAAATATCTAGTGACAGCAAAGTTCTCTATATCTGAAATATTTAAACATTTGAGAAATGTAATATTATTTGTCTAAAACAGTGGAGTAGACCTATCATACATCATCAATCATCATTCAATCCGTCGCTGATAAATGAATTGCTCTCAAGACTGACAAGTAGCATACCAAAAGTGATTATTTTATTAATTGAAAAATAATCGGCGGTCTGGAATTAATTGCACGGACTACTGGAGCTCGAATTATGGCTCTTGAAATTAGCAGGAGATGCCGGGCTTCCTAGGTGAGAGCCAGGTATCCTAATCACTAGACAATATGGGATCAAAAGCCCTACTCCTAATAAAGAACTGAGCTGTATTGAGAACGTGTTGATGTGCTTGTAACGAGCTACATGAGTGTAAACCCTAAAAATGTACAAAACCCCTAGATGAAGTTTGTGCACAATTCATATTGATCTCGAAGTGATTTGAACACGCAACCTCCTGATCTGGAGTCAGGCGCGCTACCATTGCGCCACGAAATCATCCATTTGATTAGCATGACAAGTAGTATTAAAAGATAAGGAGTAAAGAGGCCGAAATTGATTTTAATCGGATTTAGGAATACATTTGCATATATATCATTTCGATAGCTCAGTTGGTAGAGCGGTGGACTGTAGACTAAAGGTGATTATCGAGTTATCCATAGGTCACTGGTTCAACTTCGGTTTGAAGGATATCTATTATTAGTACAATTGTTTTACGGATAATCCTAAATATCAATTACAACTCCTGTTCTAGTTGCCTGGGCAAATGCCTTCCCGCCCTCTGTAAGTGTATCAATTAACTATTAGTAGAAATCCAATGTTCTGCATTTAAACTTATTCTTTTCTATGGTAGGTTGAATGTTGTACTAGCAGCAAACCAAAAGTAGATTAAATCCACGAGCCTGCCAGGAGCCGAACGTGGAATCTCCTGATCTGAAGTCAGGCGCGTTATCCGTTGCGCCACAAGCCTTTCGCAAAATTTTTGTTTCTAATAATATAGGTGTAGTGGTATGTTTGCTTTGTGGTTAAGATAGAAGTGCAGTCGATTCTCGGCCTTTGGCTAAGATGAAAGTGCAGTCGAATGCCTTTTGGCTAAGATGAAAGTGTGGTCGATTCTCGGTCTTTTGACTAAGATGAAAGCGTGGTCAATTCTTGATCTCTTAAGATGAAAGTGCAGGCGATTCTCGGTTTCATGACTAACTTGAAAATGAAATCGGTTCTCGGTGCTTTACAGCCAATCCGTCTGTCTCAGTATTCTCGATGTATCTTTAGCCTATTTCCCACTGGCCCCTTTTCCTGCCCGATTTTCACTTAAGAAAGTGAAATAATAAGTCTATTGGCTCATTGGTCTAGTCGAATGATTCCTGCTTTGGGTGTAGGAGGCCCCGGGTTCAAATCCCGGATGAGCCCCAATATTCTATTTTATTTGATAAACGTGCTATTAGATCGTGTTGGGGGCCAGGACTGTTCTCTTAAAGAATTACCTACAAAAGATTTTTTAAATGTAACTTATCATTGCCCCGAGTGAGGTTCGAACTCACGACCTCGAGATTATGAGACTCGCGCGCTGCCTACTGCGCTATCGAGGCTTTTATACCAATTTAAAAGCATTGAAACATAAAAATTGTCTTACCTAAAAGACACGGTCACACTTCACGGTAATCTTCTGCTTACTAGGCAGGCGCTTTGCCATCTAAGCCATAGGACCACCACGCCCAATGGCGCATCCGGTGTAGACATACATATGTATATATATGAGATCAGTCTCTATTTTGACATTAAATATTCCAACACGAAATAGTTTGAGCACTTCGAGATTCATGTTCATGTTGTATAAGTGGTCGTGTGGCCTAATGGATAAGGCGTCGGACTTCGGATCCGAAGATTGCAGGTTCGAGTCCTGCTACTTGCACGAGCAAGCGGAAAAGTCTTCATTGGCTCCCAATTCGTCAAATGACACTACAAGATTTTTCGTTGTTAGCATCAAAGTATACGGCATTGTTATTGATATCTACTTCAAGAATTTTATGGTCACCTAGTCAAAAAACTGAACTTTATGTAATAAAAATGAATATGCGGGATCATCCAGGAGTTGAACCCTGGACCACTTACACCCGAAGCATTTATAGACCCAAAACTACTAGACCAAAAAGCAACAAATCAATGTCATTTAAGGTTTCTTTCAATCGCTAAGGAAGGTTAAGTAGCCTGCGGTGGTAGGGTTGTCATCCTTCCCCAATACCCAACTCATCCTACTGACACACATAAGACTTTTTAATGTAACATAGATTCTTATATATTGATTTCAAAGCTAGAAACGATATATTGGTAGTTTTGGAAAAAAGTCAACCATGAAAAACTTTGTTCGAAATTATACCATTTGCAATAAACTTTTTCAGGTTCCACTGAGAATCGAACTCAGATTGTCAGAGTCAAAGTCTGAAGTGCTAACCATTACACCATGGAACCATGTAATATACTAATTCCACGTACGTTTAGACTTCTTTTAGGTCACCTGACGTCTTTAGCTGTTGCCATAAATACTTTATGTGTTATTGGATAAAATACCTGTTCGTAAAATAATATATAGGGGGTATAGCTCAGTGTAGAGCATACGACTGCAGATCGTAGGGTCCCCAGTTCAAAGCTGGGTTCCCCCTTCTGTCTGTTACGGGGAGTGCTCCACTCCCCTAAGAGATGACGCTACGCACCGAAGCGTACCCTTACCCCTTTATGTATTACGTGCTCCCTTACACTACCTCTTAACTGTTACCCACCCCAATTTACGTGGATGAGTGTAAGAGAGGAAGTCGGGAGTCGTACCGGGTCTCGCGACACGTTCAGAGAGAATCTTCGTGAACTCTCTGAAATTACGACTTTGAAATATATCGCGTTTAACCCCCCCATCTATCGTCGATCTCTTTAATATAAATTGCCTCTCCCGGAAACATGTTTAATAAAGTTAAGGTCCCAACACTTTCGTTTATGAAATTATCAAATCACAAAACTTTTGAAAACGATTAAATCGAATTGTGGCACGTGAGAGGATCGAACTCATGCCCTCAGCATTGTTAGCCAATTGCGCCACAGAAGCCTACAAGTAATAAGGATATGAAACGCTGGCATATCTGAAGTTTCACTCGGGTATAGAGATTTTTTTAAAAATTAGGCTAAGCAAGCTCAACCAACCAAACGAGTCAAGCCTGGCTAGCTCAGTCGGTAGAGCATGAGACTCTTAATCTCAGGGTCGTGGGTTCGAGCCCCACGTTGGGCGAAGTTTTGGAAATAGGAAAACAAATCTGTTAACTATGTATAATATAATATGTACATCTACAAAATGTTTTAGATGGCATTAATACACGATTACGACGAAGATGGGATTCGAACCCACGCGTGCAATGCACAATGGATTAGCAGTCCATCACCTTAACCGCTCGGTCACCTCGTCCGCCCGGAGGGACCAGAAGAAGAAAACGACGACGATGATTGAAAGAAAACAGTTCCGAGGGAAATGAGTACCTCTTGTCAAAACTATAGACCCTACGCAAGTCTAAGTTTGGACTACCCGCAGAAACAGCCCAAGTCACGGGCGAAGAAATAAAAAAAGCCGTTGGTCTCGAGGGCTTGGTTTTTTACTTACACTTTTCCCAACGACAGAAATCTCTCAGAGTGCCAGCTTGGACGGTCCGAGACTCGAGCCTGAGAAGAAAATAGGACTTAGGAAAGTTGCTAGGTCCCAAATCCTCAGAGTCCTTGAGAACACAGAGAGAGAGGGAAACGGCCTAGCGGAATACGAAGCCGTCTGTACCCGCCTTGAAGCCAAATAGCTTCTTCGGTGTTCTGGGAGTCCCGAGTCCGCTCGACTTAATCTACGTAGCATCCTGTGAGTTACCATGGTCGCTGACAACATAAATCTGGCATATGCCATCAACGGCTAGCCAGCTCAACAATCGTTAGTGGTAACTCGCAACGCGACCAGTACGGCCGCAGTGACTCCATCTTACCGGGCTGGTCTGGGCTGGTCTCCACAAAACACACTATTTTTGGGGGGCTTGACAAGGGGGCATCTTTTTTTCGGGTACTATCCGTCAAAAGGATGCCACTCTGAAGCCCTACAAAAATGGCCCGTGGTAATATAATAATAATAATAATGTATTCGATTTGTATAGCGCACTTTTCCATTAAAACAAATGTTCAAAGACGGTCGCACTCTCGATTGACACAGGGAAATTGAGCATTCATCGTAACGCCATTACAACAGAACTAAACACGGATATTAAAAGCAACACGAGAGAGATGGGTTTTCAATGCTTTCCGAAAACTTGACAAAGTAGACATGGCGCGAATACCAGCAGGCAATTTGTTCCACTCAACAGGGGCATGGTTTGCGAAGGCTTTAAGCCCATGAGTTTTTACACGGACAGATGGTGGGACTAAATCAAGATGGGCAGACGGTGCAACAGAAGACCGTAGTATGCAGCCACCCGGGTTAGCAATGCTCTGACGTCTTAAAAGACTGGACGAGTAAGATGGGACACAACCGTTCAAGCATCGGAAGGTCAAAACCGCGATCTTGAAGTCGATCCTGTAGGAGATAGGCAGCCAATGGAGATCTCTCAAATGTGACGTCATTGGGTCACGTCGACGAGCACCCGTGATGACGCGAGCCGCAGCGTTCTGAGCCTTCTGTAGTGAATACAGTCGCGATGCTGGAAGACCAGCCAGAAGAGAATTGCCATAGTCGATGTGTGAGAGAACGAAGGCAGAAACAAATTGGGCAGCAGCAGGCCGTGAGAGAAATTTCCGTATCTTGGCTATTCTCCCTTTGTGGTATACGCATGGCTGCCTACCAAGCAGTCGACCCGAGTCCGATTCTCGGCCATCGCAGTTAATTTTATATCTTGGTAGAACCATTCACGTTAAATATCTACTTCACATAAGAACATAACAAGGTTATCCCCTTTCTTTAAGTTGACCAGAACTGTGTCCCAAGAGTACTGACTTGGTTATCCCCTTTCTTTAAGTTGACCAGAACTGTGTCCCAAGAGTACTGACTTGGAAGGCATCATAACGTGGTTTTCTTTAGCAACTTAATTAAATTTCGAGAGAAGGAGTACATTACACACTCTTTATTTATCTCAAGAACAACTAGACTTGGGATATTGTGTGGTTGGTGAGCCATTGTTTAGTGGAAATCTCACTTGTCGCTGCCTTAAGAATTTAGCTGAATCTTTGTGGCAAATTTTTTCACGTGCGTCCATTGAATGTTTGCCAAGTAATCAATCATTAATCACCACAGTTATCGCTTCTCGGCCCCTCGATAAATTTAAACTGCTAGTTAGATAAATTTCTCCAGTCATAATTTGTGTTAATATGCTGTACATATATCTTTGTTCCGCCGGTGGAAAATACAATGCGTTAACTCTGTTCTTATCAGCGTAATATCTGGTACGGGTTCAAATGGACCCCAGAATATTAAACTGATTTTTGAAAATCGGCGGTGAAAATTTGCTTGCAAATTTCCCGCTACGAGTTGACCTGGTATTGCAGTACTTCCAGGATCGTCTTCTCCTTAACGGAGTAAAATACATAATAAAATTAAGTGGATATTCTAGTCTAATTGCAAGGTGTTCCAATCACGAACGAGTTACCCTGAGATGATCTTGACACTGAAAGATATGAAATCAGTTTAAAAAATGTGATCCTTCACACTTTCACACTTTCACACTTTCTAACAAAATTAGTGGCCCAGAACTACTTCGAATTAAAAAAATATTGCCTGTGTAAAATAAAATACTGGTGTAACCCACTGAAAAGCTATCGATTGTCAGTTAAGTTAAAAATGAAAACGTTTGCACCAATGTACCGAATGGTGAATAATTAGTTACGGTTTCACATTTCCAAAAGATTTTCAATTGTATTAGATTCAAAATAGTATAATCAATGTTGGAATACAGTTAAATAAGAGAGGAAACAAATAAAAACAGGAGGAAAAAAATGAACCAAAATCATTGTAATAATCCGAAAGTATTGATACACTTGCATGCAAGCATCAACAATATACTGACAACAACATCAGCAGAGTGGCGCAGCGGAAGCGTGCTGGGCCCATAACCCAGAGGTCCGTAGATCGAAACTACGCTCTGCTATACACTTTATGATTGTTTCTTGCGTGTATTTTTTTGAAACCACCATTGTAGTTCCGATTATTGCATGGTATTCTTTGTTAATAAAATTGGGCATTCACAAAACAAGCAGCGATGGTTCAGTGGTAGTCAAAAAATTTTACAGACAGGTACAAGTCCTATGCAGATGTGGCCGAGTGATTAAGGCGAATGACTAGAAATCAGTTTCCTTTTGGGTGGGTCCGAATCCTACCATCTGCGTCCATGTATTACTTTTACCAAGTTCACCCAAATCAATGGTTCTTTTAAAATACTATTTGTGCAAGACGCCATGGGCCGTCTATCCCTGAATCTGTGTTACCTTAGTATATTCTATGATTCGGCAGAATTTTTATTTGCTACGGTTTCTATTTTCTGTGATAATCACTTCGATAGCTCAGTTGATAGAGCGGTGGATTGGAGGATGTCAAACTAGTTATTCAGCCGCAAGACTTGTCACCAGTGCCAACCGATTCGCATCGTCCAAAGTTCTATTGAAATCGCTGCACTGGATTCCTGTCCGCGCCCGTATCCAATATAAGATCGCTGTCCTCGTCTACCGTTGTATCAATGGCTGTGCCCCCAGTTACCTTCGTGATTTGGTCACGAGGTACGTCCCTGCCCGAGCTCTGCGTAGCTCCCACTCTAATGACTTGTGTGTCCCAAAGATAAAATGTAACCGATATGGTCGTAGAAGCTTTATGTCTGCTGCTCCCTCAGTTTGCAACCCATTACCTCTCTCCCTTAAGCTCTCTCCTGATCTAAATACTTTCTGTGCTGAATTTAAATCTCACTTGTTTCGTCTGTACAACCAGCCAAGTTTATATGTATTACCCATGTCTTCCAAGCGCCTTTGATCATTTTATGTAAAGGGCCCTATATAAATCGAATATATTATTATTATTATTATTATTATTCATAGGACATTGGTTCAACTCCGGTTCGAAGGAAGTTTTGGTGGGAAAATATGTTGTGATCTCCAAGTCTACCCATGAATTTTTAGAGGTTTTCTAATTAAAAATAGTGAAATCTTTTCTACTGGCTGAGCTGGTACCACACCACATTCTAACTACATACTACGTATGTTGTTTAAATCTCGATAAAATTAAGAGTCCAACACTACCATATTGTAGAAAATTGTCTGGAATAACACAAATTTTAATTATGGCCCGTAAGAGGATCGAACTCATGACCTCCGCGTTATTAGCACGGCGCTCTAACCAGCTGAGCTAACAGGCCATTAAAGTTACACTAGTAGATACAATAGCAATCGGACTCTATACCAGCCAATTTATAACAGTCGAACGCGTGTAGAGTTTCAGCTGGGTATGGAGCTTTTGAGATTTGGACTAAAATCTAATACGTGTAATGAAAATTTTAAAGATTTTCTATTGTGGGCGACGAGTGGATGAACTTTGATGCCCTTTGCATATTTTGTACAGTAATAATAGTAGATAGAGATGAGGGATTTCTGAAATTGAAATTGAAGTAAACACGGCCAACTTTCATTAGCATAATACACCCTACGTTACAGAGATCTTACACTATAAGAATGGGGAACTTGACTCTTAAGTATATGCTCCGGGCTCCCACTAAACAACGGATAAATCTTTCGCCTTTTACTAATGATTTCCGTGGGTGGAAGCATATGAGTCTATGACCAAATTTTAGAACTGCCTAATGTCAAGATAGGCGCCAATAAACAACATAAAAAATGTCCTCCATTTCTCTCTCTTGCCTGGGACGTGGCTTAAGTCGGTTGTCCGTAACATTCCAGTGACGAACTATCGTCGCGATTCTCCTTTGGGCTCGATCATGATCCGGGGTTTTCGCGTGCCCGTGAGGAAAAGTGATTCAAACTGCTTGCGAGCGTGATGTTTTGTCACTGTATCCGACAAGAGTTCAGACGCGATACGGGTGAACTATTTTCCGAAAAGAGAAAAACGCTCAATGGAAAACAGGTGTTCTTATCAGCTTTACAGCACACACGTGTTTCTTCCTCGAAAGGACATAATAATCCCTGAATTCTGAACGGTACCGGAACTTTTGACGAGAAATCTGTCAGATCAGACAGCTTTCTTTCTCAACACGTCCAAAAGCGATGAGAAATTTTCGAACTAAGTTTAAAAGTTCAACTCATTCCCTCGGAAAGGGGTCCGAACGGTACAAGTAATAAATCTTACCAAGAGCAGTCAGAAGAAAGCGAAAACTTCTCTACTTTGCCTGGGTTTTCATTCTGGTGAAAGTGCATACGGGTTGGATGAACAGCATTCGTTAGGTTGTAAGAGATTCTCGTGATTCTGCACTCAATTCGCTGGCGGTTGCGGCAACCTAAGAGACAGCAAAGGTACATTTCCCTCGGAACAGTTTTCCTATTTATACTACAACTGTTCCAGTTTCTCCAGCCAGCAGGGCGACCAATAAGACGATAAGCCCCGTACTCCACGAAGGCAGACAGAAAGAAGAAAACCGAAAAGTGCTTATCTGGATTTCTGCTTCTAGATTGCTGCAGGTTGATATTCGGTAGCGTGGCCGAGCGGTCTAAGGCGCTGGTTTAAGGCACCAGTCCTTTCGAGGGCGTGGGTTCGAATCCCACCGCTGCCATAATCAGAATTTTTGAATTTCCTTTCGACGTAATCATTGTTTCCCGGAGTATACTCCAGAAGATATATGTATTGTCAGTGTACGACAAACTGATAAAAGTGTTGGCTCCTCCACACGGTAGCCTTACAACGTCTGCTTCTCTATACATACAGAAGCGCTCTCTCTAAAGATGAGAGAAAAAGGTTGTACATATACAGAGAAGCAGACGAAATCAAAATGCCGTTGTCGTGCATTACGCTTGACGGATACGGACAGTTTAGATACCTGTTCTTTTTTCTATAGACTTTATCAAACTAGAATCATATGAAAATTTTGCCTAAATATTTGATTGATGATAAACAATAATTGCCGTGACCAGGATTCGAACCTGGGTTACTACGGAATTATCGTTTCCCCACAACGTAGGGTCCTAACCACTAGACGATCACGGCGTACGTTCTCGAAAAAACAAATGGTGATATGTATATGTTATTGCAAACTTCTAACGGAACATATATTTCGAGTTGCTCATTCCATCAAACGGCCTTCTTAGCTCAGTGGTAGAGCGCTGGTCTCGTATGTTTAGGAATTATTCGATACTAATAGGTAACCAGATGTCGAGAGTTCAATCCTCTCAGGAGGCAGGCAGCCACGATGAAAGATGTATTTTACTTTCTAAACTATTACAATATTTTCAGGACAGAAGCCGAGAACTGTGTATCAAATTTCGGCGGTTTCAAAAACATTTGCCTAGCAAAAAATGTCCAAAATAAACCTGTATTACTCCAGGCGAGGATCGAACTCGCGACCTCGGCATTACTCTCCATAGGTATAGAACTGATTAATTGATGAATACTGTCACATAAGTACCATGTGCTAACCAACTGCGCTACTGGATTGTCAAATAACGGCGTCGTTTTATTATTATTGTAACGGAATGCCGTTCCGTTCTGTGGCTCCGCCCATATAGTTCTCTCTTCTTTACCCCTAGGCCTATTTTGCGCAACCAGCCATTCACAGACCAGTAGCAACAGTACACACTTGCACTTTCTTCTACTTGCTCTATGTCCCTCCCTTTCTTTCGCGACACGAGCCAACATTGCACCCTTCTTGTCCAGACTTGTTCACTTGACCTATATTCATTTCTCACCCCGCTGTAACTCATAAATCACCGGTTGAGTAGTTTTCTGCTACTGTGTTAAACGCCTATCCCGACCAAACTGTCAACCCATTGACAGCTAATGTCAAGATCTTTAGGGGATGCTTTAACACAGAGCTCGAAAGAGTTATTGCTCTCTCACGATGATACTGTGACCTCTACAACTAGGTCACGGTCGACACCAAACTAGTATAAAAACCCCTGTATTTCTGTGTAAAACAACCAATTCTTGACAGCGCTCGCCCGCGCTTGACGTACCGAGCAGCCAGTGCTCAGCCCGAGCACTGGCCGCGACCTTTCTCTCTGTCAGTAATACATTGCATTGTGAGTAAACTGAGTATTGTCACTTCACATTTATTCTCAACGTTCTCCGTATCGGAAGAGATGGCAACACCTCGATTTCCCTTAAATCTGGTGCCAGCATCTTATTTCCCTTACATTATGGATATAATAGTGGAACCTTAATTTCAGTATATTTCCTCCAATTTCTTTCACACTTTCCAACGTTTGATAACACATAATATCAACAAAGAAAACCCATGAGAGCTATTTCATTGGAGAGTCGGTGCCGAAATGATACTTTAGAGGGCGAAATCGTTGCTATGTTCCTTTATATTTTTAGAGATTTTCGTTTTGGAATGGCGATTTTCAAGCGATTGAAGGAAAAGATGAAATTATTATTTCACATCAAACCGCGAATCTAAAAGTAAAATTGTAATGAATAGGATTCTATATTTCATAGAGTGGTAATGAATTTTAAGATCAAAACAGGTCATGTGGCCTAATGGATATGGCGTCGGACTTCTATCATTTGTAATTGAGTCATTCGTGGCGGATTCGACTCCCACCACGATTATAAATCTTAACATCGGACCTATTTAACATTCACTCGCGAAAGAAGAACAAGCTTGATGTCTTTAAAACTTTAATTCTGCATCTTATGAAATGGAGCGCCAACAATGTCGCAAACGACAAACTTAGTTCAACTGAACGCGCGAACTGAAGTTTATAGACTACATTGCATTCTAAACTAGTTTTTATCTCAGATTCAAGTTGTATTTTAATTGTATTACATTCTAGTCTCTTTACTTTAATTCAAGTTTATTTATCCATCATATTCAAATGATTTCATCACACGAAATGTCTTTCTGCCCAGGATTCTTAGCGATGACAAGAACAATTTCCTTACTGCTGCTTCATTGTCGATTAGAACTCACAGTAACGAATTGCAGCAGTCACGGATTGTTAATATTAACCCTTTTTCATTCACCCATTCCATGACCTAAATTCTAGTAAACAGTGAGAAGTCCCGCCTTAGTATTAACTTATCCATCGACGGATGTATGCATTAATGCGACATACTAGCGTACTGCAGCACGACACTATTAAGATTAAAAATTTTGCTTCTGATGGCACTTTTTTAGAAGACCTCGTGGTTGATCGCGGCACAAATGAGGGAAAGAATGAGGTTAACTTAATTTGCTTACCGTTTATGCCCAAATAACATGCCAAGGATGATCGTCTTAAACAGCCTTTGTGGCCTAATGGATAAGGCACCGGCCTCCTAAGCCGGGGATTGCGGGTTCGAGTCCCGCCATAGGTATAGTTCTATTTAAGAAGGATTCCTTATGTCCCTCGCGATATTGATGATGCCCGACCGTCATAATCCATATCAATGATTACGCGGACCCTGCCTTCAGTCCGAAAATGAAATATCAGTAACTCTAAATACCACTTTATATCGGTCTTCCCTTGTACATTTCATATTTATGGGGCCTCGTTACTTCAGTTACAGCATTCAAAAGCTCTTACTAAAGGAGGTGGTAGTAGGTACACTCAATGATCTACAGCCATTTCTATTATTTTTTTTGAAAATTATCTTTGCTCGCTGAAGATCAAAGAAAATAAAAGAAACGGGATAGTCGGAAATAGCGAAAGGACAAAGTCTCGGGTGGATAGAAATCTATAGCTAGCAATTCAACACCCTAAACCGAAATCATGTTTATGGGTTATGCATAGTGGTCTTAATTGACAACTGCGACTGACAATGTAGAAAGGTCCCATGGTGTAATGGTTAGCACTTCAGACTCTGAATCTGGCAATCCGAGTTCAATCTACTGCATCGATTTCCTTGAAATTTTTTGTAGACACTTTTTGTTATTTGTCGCACCGTGTAGGCTAGTTTTCGATTCGATTGGTACTACTTTATTTTTATTGGTTTTGTGCGGATTTAATTAATAGTCGCTGGACACTTAGGACAACCACAACAAAAGTAGTAAGAGACATTTTGTTATTGTTGTCATTTTGCGTCAAAGGGAAATTGAATCTTTGTTTAGAATGTAGAATGAGGCCATGTAAGTGAGTATCTTCCACGGAAATGGGCAATCAAATACTTTTTGTAATGTTTTAGTTTCTTTCAGGTGACCGTTCACTACTTATTAGATTTTGTTGGACACATTAAAGCTGGAGTGGTTAATTCGCATTCCTTTTTCTAAATTTATGTGTTAGTTTCTTTTCAGGTGACCGTTCACTACTTATTTGATTTTGTTTGACACACTTTAGCTGAAGTGGTTTCGCATTCATTTTTCTAAATTTATGTGTTGGTTTCTTTTTCAGGTGACCGTTCACTACTTATTAGATTTTGTTGGACACATTAAAGCTGGAATGGTTAATTCGCATTCCTTTTTCTAAATTTATGTGTTAGTTTCTTTTCAGGTGACCGTTCACTACTTATTAGATTTTGTTGGACATATTAAAGCTGGAGTGGTTAATTCGCATTCCTTTTTCTAAATTTAATTTATGGTCCAATTATGTAGAACGTTGAATGATGTAACTTGAGGTAACTCGTGTAATATGTTATTGTCCCCAATGAATATGCGGATTGAAAAGCCATAAAATGAAAAAAAAAATCATACAGCTAGAATTTTTTAAATAAATTACCCATTTTCAAGGGTTTGAATAAAATGTGTATTTTAAAAAAGCCGCAATAGTGGAAGAAAGTTAGTAAAAAACCTCGAACAAACTGATACTTTTTGTTCTTTACATGAACTTTGAAGCTTGTAGTATTTTAAGGTCCCTGTCAAAACCCGGCTTTGAAATTATATTATTAACATGATAAAAAATATGTTTGTTTATTTAAAAATTTTAAACCATTAAAATCTATATGAAGAAATTAGTTGAATTTTTTTTTAAAATATGAGATTTAAAGCCCATTATTTTTTCTATAAATGTAGCAATTTTCATTAAAATAAAATGAAAATTGATCAAACAGTTACAGTTTTCGTAACGTACCGTCAGCGGATACGTTGTTGTCCGTAAACGTAGAAAATTTCAATTTATTTAGCAAATTGGTTCAAAAGATATTCGCTATTTTAAAAATCTTTACAGATTTCACATTACCGATTTTTTAATAGCAAATATCTTTTGAACCAATAGTCCAAATAAGTTGAAATTTGCTATGCTCATGGAAAATATAACAGACAACTTGGTATATTAATTTCAAATTTATGCCAACCTTGGAAGGCCACTGGGAATTTTTATTCTCCGCCATAAGAGCCGTGTTAATCGCGGCGGCAAATATCACGCGTCCCGCTGACGGTACGTTACGAAAACTGTAACTGTTTGATCAATTTTCATTTTATTTTAATGAAAATTGCTACATTTATAGAAAAAATAATGGGCTTTAAGGCTCATATTTTTTTAAATTTTCAACTAATTTCTTCATACAGATTTTAATATTTTAAAATTGTAAAATAAACAAACATATTTTTAAACATGTTAATAATACAATTTCAAAGCCGGGTTTTGACAGGGACCTTAAAATACTACAAGCTTCAAAGTTCACGTAAAGAACTTAAAGTATCAATTTGTTCGAGGTAACATACCCTTTTTACATAACTTTCTTCCACTACAAGAAGCCGCTTCGCTTATTGATATTGTCAAATGTAAAGCTTATTTTGACATTTTCAATAAGAGCGTTTATCGGTGAAACGAGAAGTCGTAAAATGGGGAAAATCGTACGGCAGCAACTTTTTAAATCTATTATTTCGTTTTTATGGATTTGAAAAAAAAATTTACAGTTCCTCCGCTTTGGCGTATTTTTTGGTAAAATTTTCGATAAAAAGAAAAAAAAAGATTTTTATTAATACTGTCTGTCCGATAGCAATTGTAACCAAAATAAAGGTTCGTTATCAATTTGTCATTCAAGCGATGTCTTTATGGCAGTAAAAAGCTCTCACATTTTCATTCATGTTTGTCGAAACCAATATACCCAAAATATTGTAGTCAGCAGAAAAAAAACATGTTTAGGTCGATATTTCGTTACAGATCACAATAACAAGTACCGAAACCTTCTTATTATCATAGAAAACTACTCTGCTTCGCCATATTTCCCTTCCCCAACTCTGCCCACCTGATTCCGGAAAGTTATATGTAGATGATTTTGACGCTAGCGTTCACCGCTAAACCGTATTTTCAAAATAGAAATCCCGTCTTATTCCTACCGGGAACCTCTCGAGCGAAGCAAAATCTTAATTATTAAAAAATTGTAATAAAACACACACAGTAGGCTAATTGAATTACATTTCCAAATAAAAAACATGGAAATAGGTTCTTAACCAAAAAACCCGAAGGAGCACCGGAACGGGTCTTGTGAGGACGAGTTTAAAAAAGTGAAACTATTTGTTTAACGGCACTGTGGCCAAGTGGTATGATTCCTTCTTTAGGCTAATATGAAAGTGTAGTCGAATCTAGAATTTTTTGCTAAGATGGAAGTCAGATTGGTTCTCGGCCTTTTGACTAGGATGGGAGTACTTTGCAGCCAATCCATGGGACTCTTTCTCAATATTCCCGATTAATACTTATTAGCCTATTTCCCTATTGCCCTTTTCCTGCCTAATTTCAATTGATATGAGTCAATTCACGTGTTTTTTTGTCTAGTGGTATGATTCCTGCTTTGGGTGTAGCTTAGGAGGTGTGCTTAGGAGGTCCCGAGTTCAAATCCCGGATGGTTCTTAAAGTGCGAGTTATCATCTGAGTCATCATCTACAGGCCTTTACGCCGTTTCCCAAATCAAGTTCTAAAACTTTATTGGAAAACGCCTCCGGCGGTTATTATGTGGCCATTGACCCTACAACCCCTATCCACCCGCTTTTCACCCCCCTCCCCCCGCCCAAACACGCCACCTGGCGGAAAATGCTACTTGAAGAGAACGAGATAATCTTCGTGTTTCAAATTTATTGTAGGTAGCGTTTGAGCGCCACAAGGTACCCGAAGGGTGAAGGGGGGAGAACGTATCATTATATTCTTTACACATGTTTAAGAATTATTGTTTGGTAAAATACTTAGAAATTTAGAAAAAAAATAATTGGGAAAAGGCAAATATAAATTTAGATCTCGTGGGTCGTCCGTTGGGGGGCTTCGCCCCCCAACGGCCTCCCCACTCGCTCCCCCGTGTGCAGGTTTTCTGTGTTAATCTTGATAGCAGTGTTCATACTTGATCTATTTGAACTTAAAAGCGTGATATAGTGATTTATAGAATAAAATGCCGATTGTAAAATGGTGTGAGGGAACGGAGCAGTGTTTTTTCCTCCCACACCTAATTTGAAATTATTGCGATCGCCCTTGCTCGCGCAGTCGTGCTTCCCATTCAATGCACCAAGACGTTCCCAATTGTTCCCATCATCCTGTAGGCTACATCCTATTGAAATGACCATTGGTCTATTATACCAGTGTCCGTTTTTTCCGTCTTCATGGGCCCCATGCAGCCATGACAAACAGGTTCCTCCTTTATGTCAGCCATCCAAGATCTTCTGATGCTCTAGATCTGGGAAGGAATAATTCACTTCAAGCTTTATGATCCACTGAACCTAACGTTTAACGTGTTTGAAGTTAGCTCTTCATTAGCTAAATTGGTGACAATGACACACCCCTTTATGGTTTAAATTTAAGACAGAACCATGTTGTCAACGTGCTCGTCACAAACTGCAATGCAATACAGGTCGGTTGGAGTTTGGCTCGATTTGGCCGACAACATTTTCATCATATGTCTGTGTACAGCAGAGTTCATCTGTCGTAATTTTTCTTGACGATATTTAAAACGCGTGACAGAGTTATCGATGTAGGATCGACCGTTGTAGATGCTTGAGTCGACTCTTCCTTTCTCCCCTTTTTGGCCAATCAACCGGGGTTAACAGAAAGGAACCTTGTGGAATTTGGAATTGGAACCGATACCTCACCTTACAAATGCTACCGCCATCTCCCTAGTAATCCCGGTACCTTGCACTCCCTCTAGGAACCAAAAATCAAACATACGTTTTCCCTATCTAACCCATAGAAACATGCCTTTAGGCAAAAAAGACCCCCCGTACACATTCCAAAACCTTACAGAAACCCTTCGGGTAATTTCATCATACTCCCAAGACTCTAACTGAAAAATGGAAAAAAGCTATTCAACGACCAGCCTTGACAACAAAATCATTATTATTTACTCTTCTTCATTAAATTTTATATAACAGACCAAATAACAAACTAATCCTGAAGTTCCAGCACAAAGTGGATTTATTGGCAATTATTATTTAGAAAAGGTACAAGCAAACGATTTATTTAGTTGATTGCACCGACCCAACGAGACTCGAACTCGTGATCTCCTGCTTACTAGGCAGGCGCTTTGCCATCTAAGCCATAGGACCACCACGCCCAATGGCGCATCCGGTGTAAACATACATATGTATATATATGAGATCAGTCTCTATTTTGACATTAAATATTCCAACACGAAATAGTTTGAGCACTTCGAGATTCATGTTCATGTTGTATAAGTGGTCGTGTGGCCTAATGGATAAGGCGTCGGACTTCGGATCCGAAGATTGCAGGTTCGAGTCCTGCTACGATCAATGACACTACAAGATTTTTCGTTGTTAGCATCGATATCTACTTCAAGAATTTTGTGGTCACCTAGACAAAAAACTGAGCTTTATGTAATAAAAATGAATATGCGGGCTCATCCAGGAGTTGAACCCTGGACCACTTACACCCGAAGCATTTATAGACCCAAAACTACTAGACCAAAAAGCAACAAATCAATGTCATTTAAGGTTTCTTTCAATCGCTAAGGAAGGTTAAGTAGCCTGCGGTGGTAGGGTTGTCATCCTTCCCCAATACCCAACCCATCCTACTGACACACATAAGACTTTTTAATGTAACATAGATTCTTATATATTGATTTCAAAGCTAGAAACGATATATTGGTAGTTTTGGAAAAAAGTCAACCATGAAAAACTTTGTTCGAAATTATACCATTTGCAATAAACTTTTTCAGGTTCCACTGAGAATCGAACTCAGATTGTCAGAGTCAAAGTCTGAAGTGCTAACCATTACACCATGGAACCATGTAATATACTAATTCTACGTACGTTTAGACTTCTTTTAGGTCACCTGACGTCTTTAGCTGTTGCCATAAATACTTTATGTGTTATGGGATAAAATACCTGTTCGTAAAATAATATATAGGGGGTATAGCTCAGTGTAGAGCATACGACTGCAGATCGTAGGGTCCCCAGTTCAAAGCTGGGTTCTCCCTTCTGTCTGTTACGGGGAGTGCTCCACTCCCCTAAGAGATGACGCTACGCACCGAAGCGTACCCTTACCCCTTTATGTATTACGTGCTCCCTTACACTACCTCTTAACTGTTACCCACCCCAATTTACGTGGATGAGTGTAAGAGAGGAAGTCGGGAGTCGTACCGGGTCTCGCGACACGTTCAGAGAGAATCTTCGTGAACTCTCTGAAATTACGACTTTGAAATATATCGCGTTTAACCCCCCCATCTATCGTCGATCTCTTTAATATAAATTGCCTCTCCCGGAAACATGTTTAATAAAGTTAAGGTCCCAACACTTTCGTTTATGAAATTATCAAATCACAAAACTTTTGAAAACGATTAAATCGAATTGTGGCACGTGAGAGGATCGAACTCATGACCTCAGCATTGTTAGCCAATTGCGCCACATAAGCCTACAAGTAATAAGGATATGCAACGCTGGCATATCTGAAGTTTCACTCGGGTATAGAGATTTTTTTAAAAATTAGGCTTAGCAAGCTCAACCAACCAAACGAGTCAAGCCTGGCTAGCTCAGTCGGTAGAGCATGAGACTCTTAATCTCAGGGTCGTGGGTTCGAGCCCCACGTTGGGCGAAGTTTTGGAAATAGAAAAACAAATCTGTTAACTATGTATAATATAATATGTACATCTACAAAATGTTTTAGATGGCATTAATACACGATTACGACGAAGATGGGATTCGAACCCACGCGTGCAATGCACAATGGATTAGCAGTCCATCACCTTAACCGCTCGGTCACCTCGTCCGCCAGGAGGGACCAGAAGAAGAAAACGACGACGATGATTGAAAGAAAACAGTTCCGAGGGAAATGAGTACCTCTTGTCAAAACTATAAACCCTACGCAAGTCTAAGTTTGGACTACCCGCAGAAACAGCCCAAGTCACGGGCGAAGAAATAAAAAAAGCCGTTGGTCTCGAGGGCTTGGTTTTTTACTTACACTTTTCCCAACGACAGAAATCTCTCAGAGTGCCAGCTTGGACGGTCCGAGACTCGAGCCTGAGAAGAAAATAGGACTTAGGAAAGTTGCTAGGTCCCAAATCCTCAGAGTCCTTGAGAACACAGAGAGAGAAGGGAAACGGCCTAGCGGAATACGAAGCCGTCTGTACCCGCCTTGAAGCCAAATAGCTTCTTCGGTGTTCTGGGAGTCCCGAGTCCGCTCGACTTAATCTACGTAGCATCCTGTGAGTTACCATGGTCGCTGACAACATAAATCTGGCATATGCCATCAACGGCTAGCCAGCTCAACAATCGTTAGTGGTAACTCGCAACGCGACCAGTACGGCCGCAGTGACTCCATCTTACCGGGCTGGTCTGGGCTGGTCTCCACAAAACACACTATTTTTGTGGGGCTTGACAAGGGGGCATCTTTTTTTCGGGTACTATCCTTCAAAAGGATGCCACTCTGAAGCCCTACAAAAATGGCCCGTGGTAATATAATAATAATAATAATGTATTCGATTTGTATAGCGCACTTTTCCATTAAAACAAATGTTCAAAGACGGTCGCACTCTCGATTGACACAGGGAAATTGAGCATTCATCGTAACGCCATTACAACAGAACTAAACACGGATATTAAAAGCAACACGAGAGAGATGGGTTTTCAATGCTTTCCGAAAACTTGACAAAGTAGACATGGCGCGAATACCAGCAGGCAATTTGTTCCACTCAACAGGGGCATGGTTTGCGAAGGCTTTAAGCCCATGAGTTTTTACACGGACAGATGGTGGGACTAAATCAAGATGGGCAGACGGCGCAACAGAAGACCGTAGTATGCGGCCACCCGGGTTAGCAATGCTCTGACGACTTAAAAGACTGGACGAGTAAGATGGGACACAACCGTTCAAGCATCGGAAGGTCAAAACCGCGATCTTGAAGTCGATCCTGTAGGAGATAGGCAGCCAATGGAGATCTCTCAAATGTGACGTCATTGGGTCACGTCGACGAGCACCCGTGATGACGCGAGCCGCAGCGTTCTGAGCCTTCTGTAGTGAATACAGTCGCGATGCTGGAAGACCAGCCAGAAGAGAATTGCCATAGTCGATGTGTGAGAGAACGAAGGCAGAAACAAATTGGGCAGCAGCAGGCCGTGAGAGAAATTTCCGTATCTTGGCAATTATCCCTTTGTGGTATACGCATGGCTGCCTATCAAGCAGTCGACCCGAGTCCGATTCTCGGCCATCGCAGTTAATTTTATATCTTGGTAGAACCATCCACGTTAAATATCTACTTCACATAAGAACATAACAAGGTTATCCCCTTTCTTTAAGTTGACCAGAACTGTGTCCCAAGAGTACTGACTTGGAAGGCATCATAACGTGGTTTTCTTTAGCAACTTAATTAAATTTCGAGAGAAGGAGTACATCACTCTTTATTTATCTCAAGAACAACTAGACTTGGGATATTGTGTGGTTGGTGAGCCATTGTTTAGTGGAAATCTCACTTGTCGCTGCCTTAAGAATTTAGCTGAATCTTTGTGGCAAATTTTTTCACGTGCGTCCATCGAATGTTTGCCAAGTAATCAATCATTAATCACTACAGTTATCGCTTCTCGGCCTTTTGGCTAAGATCAAAGTGTAGTATCTGTTCTTATCAGCTTAATATCTGGTACGGGTTCAAATGGACCCCAGAATATTAAACTGATTTTTGAAAATCGGCGGGGAAAATTTGCTTGCAAATTTCCCGCCAAGAGTTGACCTGGTATTGCAGTACTTCCAGGATCGGCTTCTCCTTAACGGAGTAAAATACATAATAAAATTAAATGGATATTCTAGTGTAATTGCAAGGTGTTCCAGTCACGAACGAGTTACCCTGAAATGATCTTGACACTGGAAGATATGAAATAAGTTGAAAAAATGTAATCTTTCACACTTTCACACTTTCACACTTTCTAACAAAATTAGTCGCCCAGAACTACTGCGAATTAAAAAACTATTGCCTGTGTAAAATAAAATACTGGTGTAACCCACTGAAAAGCTATCGATTGTCAGTTAAGTTACAAATGAAAACGTTTGCACCACTGTACCGAATGGTGAATAATTAAATACGGTTTCACATTTCCAAAAGATTTTCAATTGTATTAGATTCAAAATAGTATAATCAATGTTGGAATACAGTTAAATAAGAGAGGAAACAAATAAAAACAGGAGGAAAAAAATGAACCAAAATCATTGTAATAATCCGAAATTAATGAATACACTTGCATGCAAGCATCAACAATATACTGACAACAACATCAGCAGAGTGGCGCAGCGGAAGCGTGCTGGGCCCATAACCCAGAGGTCCGTAGATCGAAACTACGCTCTGCTATACACTTTATGATTGTTTCTTGCGTGTATTTTTTTGAAACCACCATTGTAGTTCCGATTATTGCATGGTATTCTTTGTTAATAAAATTGGGCATTCACAAAACAAGCAGCGATGGTTCAGTGGTAGTCATTTTACAGACAACAAGTCCTATGCAGATGTGGCCGAGTGATTAAGGCGAATGACTAGAAATCAGTTTCCTTTTGGGTGGGTCCGAATTACCATCTGCGTCCATGTATTACTTTTACCAAGTTCACCCAAATCAATGGTTCTTTTAAAATACTAAAGACGCCATGGGCCGTCTATCCCTGAATCTGTGTTAAGTATATTCTATGATTCGGCAGAATTTTTATTTGCTACGATTTTCTGTGATAATCACTTCGATAGCTCAGTTGATAGAGCGGTGGATTGGAGGATGTCAAACTAATTCAGCCGCAAGACTTGTCACCAGTGCCAACCGATTCGCATCGTCCAAAGTTCTATTGAAATCGCTGCACTGGATTCCTGTCCGCGCCCGTATCCAATATAAGATCGCTGTCCTCGTCTACCGTTGTATCAATGGCTGTGCAACGAGGTACGTCCCTGCCCGATTGCGTAGCTCCCACTCTAATGACTTGTGTGTCCCAAAGATAAAATGTAACCGATATGGTCGTAGAAGCTTTATGTCTGCTGCAGTTTGCAACCCATTACCTCTCTCCCTTAAGCTCTCTCCTGATCTAAATACTTTCTGTGCTGAATTAAAAACTCACTTGTTTCGTCTGTACAACCAGCCAAGTTTATATGTATTACCCATGTCTTCCAAGCGCCTTTGATCATTTTATGTAAAGGGCCCTATATAAATCGAATATATTATTATTATTATTATTATTATTCATAGGACATTGGTTCAACTCCGGTTCGAAGGAAGTTTTGGTGGGAAAATATGTTGTGATCTCCAAGTCTACCCATGAATTTTTAGAGGTTTTCTAATTAAAAATAGTGAAATCTTTTCTACTGGCTGAGCTGGTACCACACCACATTCTAACTACATACTACGTATGTTGTTTAAATCTCGATAAAATTAAGAGTCCAACACTAACATATTGTAGAAAATTGTCTGGAATAACACAAATTTTAATTATGGCCCGTAAGAGGATCGAACTCATGACCTCCGCGTTATTAGCACGGCGCTCTAACCAGCTGAGCTAACAGGCCATTAAAGTTACACTAGTAGATACAATAGCAATCGGACTCTATACCAGCCAATTTATAACAGTCGAACGCGTGTAGAGTTTCAGCTGGGTATGGAGCTTTTGAGATTTGGACTAGAATCTCATACGTGTAATGAAAATTTGAAACATTTTCTATTGTGGGCGACGAGTGGATGAACTTTGATGCCCTTTGCATATTTTGTACAGTAATAATAGTAGATAGAGATGAGGGATTTCTGAAATTGAAGTAAACACGGCCAACTTTCATTAGCATAATACACCCTACGTTACAGAGAGCTTACACTATAAGAATGGGGAACTTGACTCTTCAACGGCGGATAAATCTTTCGCCTTTTACTAAAGATTTCACCGGGTGGAAGCATATGAGTCCCTGCCTAATGTCAAGATAGAGCAACATAAAAAATGTCCTCCATTTCTCTCTCTTGCCTGGAACGTGGGAAACATTCCAGTGACGAACTATCGTCGCGATTCTCCTTTGGGCAATCATGATAAATCTTTCAAACCTTTGTTTTGTCACTGTATCCGACAAGAGTTCAGACGCGATATGGGTGAACTATTTTCCGAAAAGAGAAAAACGCTCAATGGAAAACAGGTGTTCTTATCAGCTTTACAGCACACACGTATTTCTTCCTCGAAAGGACATAATAATCCCTGAATTCTGAACGGTACCGGAACTTTTGACGAGAAATCTGTCAGATCAGACAGCTTTTTTCTCAACACGTCCAAAAGCGATGAGAAATTTTCGAACTAAGTTTAAAAGTTCAACTCATTCCCTCGGAAAGGGGTCCGAACGGTACAAGTAATAAATCTTACCAAGAGCAGTCAGAAGAAAGCGAAAACTTCTCTACTTTGCCTGGGTTTTCATTCTGGTGAAAGTGCATACGGGTTGGATGAACAAACAACGTTAAAAGATGTCTCTGATTCTCTCTCTTGCCTGGGACGTGGCTTAAGTCGGTCGTCCGAGACAGCAAAGGTACATTTCCCTCGGAAAGTTTTCCTATTTATACTACAACTGTTCCAGTTTCTCCAGCCAGCAGGGCGACCAATAAGACGATAAGCCCCGTACTCCACGAAGGCAGACAGAAAGAAGAAAACCGAAAAGTGCTTATCTGGATTTCTGCTTCTAGATTGCTGCAGGTTGATATTCGGTAGCGTGGCCGAGCGGTCTAAGGCGCTGGTTTAAGGCACCAGTCCTTTCGAGGGCGTGGGTTTGAATCCCACCGCTGCCATAATATCAGAATTTTTGAATTTCCTTTCGACGTAATCATTGTTTCCCGGAGTATACTCCAGAAGATATATGTATTGTCAGTGTACGACAAACTGATAAAAGTGTTGGCTCCTCCACACGGTAGCCTTACAACGTCTGCTTCTCTATACATGCAGAAGCGCTCTCTCTAAAGATGAGAGAAAAAGGTTGTACATATACAGAGAAGCAGACGAAATCAAAATGCCGTTGTCGTGCATTACGCTTGACGGATACGGACAGTTTAGATACCTGTTCTTTCTTCTATAGACTTTATCAAACTAGAATCATATGAAAATTTTGCCTAAATATTTGATTGATGATAAACACTAATTGCCGTGACCAGGATTCGAACCTGGGTTACTACGGAATTATCGTTTCCCCACAACGTAGGGTCCTAACCACTAGACGATCACGGCGTACGTTCTCGAAAAAACAAATGGTGATATGCATATGTTATTGCAAACTTCTAACGGAACATATATATCGAGTTGCTCATTCCATCAAACGGCCTTCTTAGCTCAGTGGTAGAGCGCTGGTCTCGTATGTTTAGGAATTATTCGATACTAATAGGTAACCAGATGTCGAGAGTTCAATCCTCTCAGGAGGCAAGCAGCCACGATGAAAGATGTCTTTTACTTTCTAAACTATTACAATATTTTCAGGACAGAAGCCGAGAACTGTGTATCAAATTTCGGCGGTTTCAAAAACATTTGCCTAGCAAAAAATGTCCAAAATAAACCTGTATTACTCCAGGCGAGGATCGAACTCGCGACCTCGGCATTACTCTCCATAGGTATAGAACTTATTAATTGATGAATACTGTCATATAAGTACCATGCGCTAACCAACTGCGCTACTGGAGTGTCAAATAACGGCGTCGTTTTATTATTATCGTAACGGAATGCCGTTCCGTTCTGTGGCTCCGCCCATATAGTTCTCTCTTCTTTACCCCTGCGCAACCAGCCATTCACAGACCAGTAGCAACAGTACACACTTGCACTTTCTTCTACTTGCTCTATGTCCCTCCCTTTCTTTCGCGACACGAGCCAACATTGCACCCTTCTTGTTCAGACTTGTTCACTTGACCTATATTCATTTCTCACCCCGCTGTAACTCATAAATCACCGGTTGAGTAGTTTTCTGCTACTGTGTTAAACGCCTATCCCGACCAAACTGTCAACCCATTGACAGCTAATGTCAAGATCTTTAGGGGATGCTTTAACACAGAGCTCGAAAAGAGAGTTATTGCTCTCTCACGATGATACTGTGACCTCTACAACTAGGTCACGGTCGACACCAAACTAGTATAAAAACCCCTGTATTTCTGTGTAAAACAACCAACAGCGCTCGCCCGCGCTTGACGTACCGAGCAGCCAGTGCTCAGCCCGAGCACTGGCCGCGACCTTTCTCTCTGTCAGTAATACATTGCATTGTGAGTAAACTGATTGTCACTTCACATTTATTCTCAACGTTCTCCGTATCGGAAGAGATGGCAACACCTCGATTTCCCTTAAATCTGGTGCCAGCATCTTTTTTCCCTTACATTATGGATATAATAGTGGAACCTTAATTTCAGTATATTTCCTCCAATTTCTTTCACACTTTCCAACGTTTGATAACACATAATATCAACAAAGAAAACCCATGAGAGCTATTTCATTGGAGAGTCGGTGCCGAAATGATACTTTAGAGGGCGAAATCGTTGCTATGTTCCTTTATATTTTTAGAGATTTTCGTTTTGGAATGGCGATTTTCAAGCGATTGAAGGAAAAGATGAAATTCTTATTTCATATCAAACCGCGAATCTAAAAGTAAAATTGTAATGAATAGGATTCTATATTTCATAGAGTGGTAATGAATTTTAAGATCAAAACAGGTCATGTGGCCTAATGGATATGGCGTCGGACTTCTATCATTTGTAATTGAGTCATTCGTGGCGGATTCGACTCCCACCACGATTATAAATCTTAACATCGGACCTATTTAACATTCACTCGCGAAAGAAGAACAAGCTTGATGTCTTTAAAACTTTAATTCTGCATCTTATGAAATGGAGCGCCAACAATGTCGCAAACGACAAACTTAGTTCAGCTGAACGCGCGACTAAGTTTATAGACTACATTGCATTCTAAACTAGTTTTTATCTCAGATTCAAGTTGTATTTTAATTGTATTACATTCTAGTCTCTTTACTTTAATTCAAGTTTATTTATCCATCATATTCAAATGATTTCATCACACGAAATGTCTTTCTGCCCAGGATTCTTAGCGATGACAAGAACAATTTCCTTACTGCTGCTTCATTGTCGATTAGAACTCACAGTAACGAATTGCAGCAGTCACGGATTGTTAATATTAACCCTTTTTCATTCACCCATTCCATGACCTAAATTCTAGTAAACAGTGAGAAGTCCCGCCTTAGTATTAACTTATCCATCGACGGATGTATGCATTAATGCGACATACTAGCGTACTGCAGCACGACACTATTAAGATTAAAAATTTTGCTTCTGATGGCACTTTTTTAGAAGACCTCGTGGTTGATCGCGGCACAAATGAGGGAAAGAATGAGGTTAACTTAATTTGCTTACCGTTTATGCCCAAATAACATGCCAAGGATGATCGTCTTAAACAGCCTTTGTGGCCTAATGGATAAGGCACCGGCCTCCTAAGCCGGGGATTGCGGGTTCGAGTCCCGCCATAGGTATAGTTCTATTTAAGAAGGTCATTCCTTATGTCCCTCGCGATATTGATGATGCCCGACTGTCATAATCCATATCAATGATTACGCGGACCCTGCCTTCAGTCCGAAAATGAAATACCAGTAACTCTAAATACCACTTTATATCGGTCTTCCCTTGTACATTTCATATTTATGGGGCCTCGTTACTTCAGTTACAGCATTCAAAAGCTCTTAATAAAGGAGGTGGTAGTAGGTACACTCAATGATCTACAGCCATTTCTATTATTTTTTTTGAAAATTATCTTTGCTCGCTGAAGATCAAAGAAAATAAAAGAAACGGGATAGTCGGAAATAGCGAAAGGACAAAGTCTCGGGTGGATAGAAATCTATAGATTTCTATTGCTAGCTATATATAGCTAGCAATTCAACACCCTAAACCGAAATCATGTTTATGGGTTATGCATAGTGGTTTTAATTGACAACTGCGACTGACAATGTAGAAAGGTCCCATGGTGTAATGGTTAGCACTTCAGACTCTGAATCTGGCAATCCGAGTTCAAATCTCGGTGGGACCTCAGGGATAAAGTTAGGATTGCATGAGAAGAAAATGATCAATTATCCAGCTATTTGGGGGGTTATTTTATGTTCGTCGTATCTGATGGGCATTTTCTTGTTAGTTAACTTTGTGTGCGTGATTTAAGGCAGTAAGGTAGCGTGGCAGAGTGGTCTAAGGCGCTGGTTTTAGGCACCAGTCTTAACGGGCGTGGGTTCGAATCCCACCGCTGCCATGGAAACCCATGCTTTATCGGAAAATTCTCACCGGAGAAACGATACTGCACTCATGATACTGCACTTCAAGGCTGACAGTTTCCAAGAAATCAAACGGGGGAACTTCGGTAGTAAGGGCCCAATTCTTTTCGTAAGGAAAATGACCAGGATCTCGCATTAACATAGGTAGGTACGGTCTTGTACAGTTAAGGCCAACACGATTGAAAGTGCGAAGGCGTCATATTTCTTCGTCTATGTTTTTGTCCAGCACAATCCACTGCGCTATTGACTCTTGTCGTTGATAGTATATTGAACGAAAAATTGGGAGAACGACGAAACGAAATACAATAGCATACCTGCCTCCACAAAATGTGATGAGATTGAAGTTGGTTTTGACTCTCTTTAGTCTAATAAAAATGGGGCCCACTAGGTACAGTAGTTACTACAACCCACTATCACTGTAAGTTTCCATAGTGTAGTTGTTATCACGTCGGCCTTGCACGCTGAAGATCATCAGTTCGTTCTTGGGTGGAAACACAGCTCTGTGTAAGATACAATTTTTTTTCTCAAGGGGAAGGTAAAAAAAAGAATAGATAAGATACAATTTTAAAAAAGCAATAGCCTATAGTACATGGACAATATGCAGATGTGGCCGAGTGGTTAAGGCGACTGACTCGAAATCAGTTTCCTATTGGGAGCGTAGGTTCGAATCCTACCATCTGCGTCGACCTAGTTTTCCAAATTCAACAATATCAATATGTGTGCAAATTTATATTTTTTTCTTTTAAAATATTAACTCTTCATGACGCAATGGGCCGTTAGTTACGTGCCTATCCCTGAATTTGTGATACCTGAGCATTTTCTCTGACTCCGTAGAAGTTGTTGTTGGTGACATTTTATATTTTCTTTGATAAACGTATATTCCATTCCTTCGATAGCTCAGTTGGTAGAGCGGTGGACTGTAGTCTATAAATTGAGATATCCATAGGTCACTGGTTCAACTCCGGTTCGAAGGAATTTTTGGTTATATGGTCAGTTTTACACACTGCAATGAATGCCAAATAGTTAGTGTAGCTCCAGTTTGGCTTCCCTGGGCAAAAAATATATCGGCATTTCCAAGTCTACTCATTAATTGGTTAGTAGAAATCCAGTGGTCCTTACGGTTTAGTTCTTTAACGAATTAGTTTCTAAAACCAGCCCAAAGTATTATTTCCATAGAATTCGAAAAATTTACGAGCCTGCCAGGAGTCGAACCTGGAATCTCCTGATCCGTAGTCAGGCGCGTTATCCATTGCGCCACAAGCCCTTACGGATACATTGTTACCATTATAAAAATTCGATGAGCAATTGAAATAAATTTTATGAGGACGAGTTTAAAAAAGTGAAACTATTTGTTTAACGGCACTGTGGCCAAGTGGTATGATTCCTTTAGGCTAATATGAAAGTGTAGTCGAATCTAGAATTTTTTGCTAAGATGGAAGTCAGATTGGTTCTCGGCCTTTTGACTAGGATGGGAGTGCTTTGCAGCCAATCCATGGGACTCTTTCTCAATATTCCCGATTAATACTTATTAGCCTATTTCCCTATTGCCCTTTTCCTGCCTAATTTCAATTGATATGAGTCAATTCACGTGTTTTTTGGTCTAGTGGTATGATTCCTGCTTTGGGTGTAGCTTAGGAGGTGTGCTTAGGAGGTCCCGAGTTCAAATCCCGGATGGTTCTTAAAGTGCGAGTAATAATCTGAGTCATCATCTACAGGCCTTTACGCCGTTTCCCAAATCAAGTTCTAAAACTTTATTGGAAAACGCCTCCGGCGGTTATTATGTGGCCATTGACCCTACAACCCCTATCCACCCGCTTTTCACCCCCCTCCCCCCGCCCAAACACGCCACCTGGCGGAAAATGCTACTTGAAGAGAACGAGATAATCTTCGTGTTTCAAATTTATTGTAGGTAGCGTTTGAGCGCCACAAGGTACCCGAAGGGTGAAGGGGGGAGAACGTATCTCTAATCTCCTCTCTAATATTCTTTACACATGTTTAAGAATTATTGTTTGGTAAAATACTTAGAAATTTAGAAAAAAAAATAATTGGGAAAAGGCAAATATAAATTTAGATCTCGTGGGTCGTCCGTTGGGGGGCTTCGCCCCCCCAACGGCCTCCCCACTCGCTCCCCCGTGTGCAGGTTTTCTGTGTTACTCTTGATAGCAGTGTTCATACTTGATCTATTTGAACTTAAAAGCGTGATATAGTGATTTCTAGAATAAAATGCCGATTGTAAAATGGTGTAAGGGAACGGAGCAGTGTTTTTTCCTCCCACACCTAATTTGAAATTATTGCGATCGCCCGTGCTCGCGCAGTCGTGCTTCCCATTCAATGCACCAAGACGTTCCCAATTGTTCCCATCATCCTGTAGGCTACATCCTATTGAAATGACCATTGGTCTATTATACCAGTGTCCGTTTTTTCCGTCTTCATGGGCCCCATGCAGCCATGACAAACAGGTTCCTCCTTTATGTCAGCCATCCAAGATCTTCTGATGTTCTAGATCTGGGAAGGAATAATTCACTTCAAGCTTTATGATCCACTGAGCCTAACGTTTAACGTGTTTGATGTTAGCTCTTCATTAGCTAAATTGGTGACAATGACACACCCCTTTATGGTTTAAATTTAAGACAGAACCATGTTGTCAACGTGCTCGTCACAAACTGCAATGCAATACAGGTCGGTTGGAGTTTGGCTCGATTTGGCCGACAACATTTTCATCATATGTCTGTGTACAGCAGAGTTCATCTGTCGTAATTTTTCTTGACGATATTTAAAACGCGTGACAGAGTTATCGATGTAGGATCGACCGTTGTAGATGCTTGAGTCGACTCTTCCTTTCCCCCCTTTTTGGCCAATCAACCGGGGTTAACAGAAAGGAACCTTGTGGAATTTGGAATTGGAACCGATACCTCACCTTACAAATGCTACCGCCATCTCTCTAGTAATCCCGGTACCTTGCACTCCCTCTAGGAACCAAAAATCAAACATACGTTTTCCCTATCTAACCCATAGAAACATGCCTTTAGGCAAAAAAGACCCCCCGTACACATTCCAAAACCTTACAGAAACCCTTCGGGTAATTTCATCATACTCCCAAGACTCTAACTGAAAAATGGAAAAAAGCTATTCAACGACCAGCCTTGACAACAAAATCATTATTATTTACTCTTCTTCATTAAATTTTATATAACAGACCAAATAACAAACTAATCCTGAAGTTCCAGCACAAAGTGGATTTATTGGCAATAAGTATTATTTAGAAAAGGTACAAGCAAACGATTTATTTAGTTGATTGCACCGAGTGAGGTAAGAACTCACCACCTCGAAATTATGAGACTCGCGTGCTGCCTACTTCGCTCTCTTGGCTTAGAATACTTTAGTTATTAGGTCCCAACGAGACTCGAACTCGTGATCTCCTGCTTACTAGGCAGGCGCTTTGCCATCTAAGCCATAGGACCATCGTGCCACAATTGGTGTATACTGGGTACAGATATATGTACGAGATCCACCGAATTCCTTGCTAATCAAAGATTTTCATCGACTTTTATTCTGACAATAATTATTCCCGTGTGAGTTAGTTTGTGTCCTAATTGAGTCCTGCTACGAAAATGATATTAGAAGACTTTTCTTTGAAATCATCGAAGCATTGAGTAAAAGTCGCTTGAATGAGTCGAAGGCTTTATGGAATTACATTAATTATGAGGGCTCACTGGGTACAGATATATGTACGAGATCCACCGAATTCCTTGCTAATCAAAGATTTTCATCGACTTTTATTCTGACAATAATTATTCCCGTGTGAGTTAGTTTGTGTCCTAATTGAGTCCTGCTACGAAAATGATATTAGAAGACTTTTCTTTGAAATCATCGAAGCATTGAGTAAAAGTCGTAGCACGCTTTATGGAATTACATTAATTATGAGGGCTCATCCGGGAGTTGAACCCGGGACCACTTACACCCGAAGCAAGTATCATACTACTAGACCAATGAGCCGATATTTTTATTGAAATCAGAATATTTCCATATAAATTTTTTTTCAATTCAGTACAAACAATAAAAAGATCAATAAATAGGTTCCACTGAGAATCGAACTCAGATTGTCAGAGTCAAAGTCTGAAGTGCTAACCATTACACCATGGAACCTTAATAAACTTGAAAAAATTTTACGTACTGGAAGAGTTCTGACATAAAATATGGATGTCCTTGGCTGTTGCCATAAACACTTCACATGATCTTGAGAAATTTTTTTTCGGGCAGGACATTGAGAGGGGGTATAGCTCAGTGGTAGAGCATACGACTGCTTATCGTGGAGTCTCCAATTCAAACCTGGGTGCTCCCTTCAATTTTATATACCACCTGGATGCATAAACTACTATTCGTGTCGTATACGCATTTGCACTTTCCGACATTGACTACTGTAATGCTACCTTCGCTGGCCAACCGTCCACGCTACTCGACCGCATGTAGAAGGTTATCAACTCTGAAGCCTGGCTGGTCCTTCGCGTACGTCGGCGAGAACACATGATACGGCACTTGAAGTACTTGAAATGATTTTCCATTCCTCAAAGAATCGACTTCAAGCTCGCGAGTTATGCCTATCGCTGGCTCTGTTTGTGAAAAAATCGTCCACTTCACGTTTGTTGCTCGAATTGGAATCGAAGGTGCACTCTAAAAACAAAACGGACGAGAGTACTATCGCACAACTAATTCTTTAGTAGTGAATCGAACGAGGCTACTAAGAGCTTATTAGACACTTTTGTTTTTACAGTGTGAACATTTTTAACGAGACAGTAAAATACTTTCAGCGTCATTTGATCTAATCTTCAGATATAAAATACACTAGTCGATTCGATAGCAATTGGAAGTATACAAATCATATGTACGAATATGAAGTGCGAAAGTACTTCAAAATAGCTCGCCCCTGGGTGGGCTCGAACCACCAGCCTTCCGGTATCGACGAAATTCGTAACAGCCGAACGCGCTAGCCAATTGCGCCACAGAGGCCACAAGTTCCAAGTGGTTGCAAAGTCCTTTGAAACACTGGCATATCTAGAGTTTTAGTTGGGTACGGAAGCTTTGCAATTTGGACTTTAAACATAATCATTTCAAGAAAATAGAAAATATTTGGTATTATGGGCGACGGAATAATAACCATTGATACCCCTTTCATATTTTTAATAATTAACAATAGTAGATAGAGATGTAGAACTTTCATTAGAAGTGTAAAATTTTTAAACATTCCGATGGACAGTTTATGTTAATGTCTCAAAATAATTACGCCTTTAGTTTATCCGTGATTGTATAAGCCTGGCTAGCTCAGTCGGTAGAGCATGAGACTCTTAATCTCAGGGTCGTGGGTTCGAGCCCCACGTTGGGCGAAGTTTTGGATATAGAAGAACTAGAAAATCTCAAATTATTATTAAAATTCATTTGGATTACGTTAATACATAAATACAACGAAAATGGGATTCGAATCCACGCGTGCAATGCACAATGGATTAGTAGTCCATCACGTTCACCGCTCGGTCACTTCGTCCATAAATTTCCAGACTTAGCTACAATTACTTCTCGATCAATGGATTAGTGAGCACCAGAACCGGTAAGAAGAAAGCGACGACGATGATAGTAAGAAATACTATATAATATAGTAATATAATTATACTAAGAAAACTGTTCGAAGTGAAATGGGTACCTCTCCCGTATCGGACATCCGGTAGGGCCTCCTCTATCTCTTTCTTGCCTGGGTCTTTATTCTGATGAAAGTACGAACGGGCTCGATGAGCATGACTCGTTTAGTAACCTTCTTGAGTGGGGAGAGATTTTTTTAGAGGTCGCTCTGTCTGTCGTTCGGACTCCTCTCTTTGCTCGAGCCCGAAAGCGGAATCACTAAAATGAGAACCCAGGCAAGAGAGAAATAAAGGAGGTTCTTTCTGTGAAAAATGGAGGAAAGAAAGGAGGCCCCGACCAGTGGTAGTAAGAAAACCATGCCTGAGGGAAATGCACTTCTTCCGTCTTCGACAGCACTGTTGGGATGTTTTAGTTTCTCCATCCAGTAGGATACGGACTAAGACGAAAAGCCTCGCACTACCGACGCGGAACACTACTTTCACAATCGAACGATTTTCGAACTATTCAAACCTGACGCTTACGCAAAAGTCTCATGAGAAATCTGTAAGATTCTCAACGATGTCCCAATTTATGAGATTCTCACGAGGTAATCAGATGAAAATCATGATTTCGTTCTGAGTTTCTTGTGTGAATTTAGCAAACTCTGTAAAATTATTTAGCTGTCCGTATGTCTTTTGTTTCTCTCACCTGAGTGCTCCTCCCGCCGTCTGCTATTGTTTTCTTTCTGTTCCTATTGCCTTGCACTTGTCAATTGTTTTTACTTTTTCTTTTCCAGTTTTACAAAAGTTGCTAAAATTGTCCATAAACCTTTCTTCCTGTTGTAAAAGAAAAACACATCAAGCCACTAAACCATCGATGCTTGTTCGGTAGAAAGTATCCTGTGCGAGGATTTATAAACACCATGTAACCACCAGTATGTAACCACTATGTAAACACCAGGTAACGGCTAAGCTAAATTTATCAAGATGAATATTATACAATCAACGAAAACGAAACTATCATGGTCATTTTAATAAAATACCTGAGCAGACAACAAATATTTATTATATAGCAGAGCGTAGTTTCGATCTACGGTCCTCTAGGTTATGGGCCCAGCACGCTTCCGCTGGGCAACTCTGCTGATTTTATAATGACATTATTGTTGATTGCATGCAAATGTATTCCTGAATTTCCGATTTAAATCAATTTTGGTTCATTAATCCCTCCCTCTTCTACTATCAATTGCGGTGTTCCACAATTACAGGGATTTCGTGGCGCAATGGTAGCGCGCCTGACTCCAGATCAGGAGGTTGCGTGTTCAAATCACGTCGAGATCACTGTACGTTGTTAAGAAACATCGTCTTGAAGTTTTCGATATACTTTTTGATCTTGCTCAATACTAACAAATCAGTACGTTCGTGAGATAGTTTAGATCGACAATCAGTTTATTCCATATTGTCTAGTGGTTAGGATACTAACCACTATAATTAAATAAAATATATGTAAAAGTAAACAGAAAATGAGAAATAATTGAAATAACCAATCCATGGCTTCTTCAATCCGTTGCTGTCCGTTTTCTTTGATAATTATAGTGGTAATGCATGAGTTTATGCTCCCATCGCTGAAGTAGACAATTGTCATCGATACTAGGACAGCGATAGTAGTTGAGAGTCAAGGAGAGCGTGCAGAAGTGGAAAACTTGAGTGCGAGGTAACATGGCAAAAACAAGTTCAACATAGAGCTGTAAGACGTAAACTCAGATATGTCAGAATGGCCGAGCGGTCTAAGGCGCCAGACTCAAGTGTACAAACTTACCGTGTATAACGGATGGAAGCATTCAGGTCCTCAACAGAGGGCGTGGGTTCAAATCCCACTTCTGAAAATAACATTCTAATGTGAATAGCCAATCGGCCACATCTGCACTGGCATGACGACTTGACCCTGCACAGATGGTTTAAATGATTTAAAATTGAAATCGATTCTATTCTTACAGGCGAAGACTCTTACCTTTTGGATGACTCGTGACTGTTGGCTTACAAGAAAAAAGAGACTAGAATGACTGAGAAAATGCAACTGGCCGTAAGGATATCCAATTAACATCTATTTGGAACATCACTAACATGTGCAGCATGTCTTAAAATGTCCGAGTGATACATTTTTGGGAAAGAGGCAAACAAGAAACACTCAAGGGGCAGACTAACCAAAAGTAAATTAATACGATAAATGAACCTAAGAATTGTGTCCTTACTACCGAAGCTCCCCGTATCACGATTATCCGATAAAATGTAACGGTTATTTTCATGGCAGCGGTGGGATTCGAACCCACGCCCGTTAAGACTGGTGCCTAAAACCAGCGCCTTAGACCACTCGGCCACGCTACCTAGACTCTCCCATCACGCACACGCAAGAAATTGCCCAGCGGATGCGATGAATGTAAAATAGACAGGCCAACTAAATATCTAGGTTATGGTTCATACTCTTCACATTCCATTCTTAACTCATGTCTAAGGTCCCACCGAGATTTGAACTCGGATTGTCAGATTCATAGTAAACCATTACACGATGGGACCTTCTTGCATTACCAATCGCAGTTGTCACTTAAAACCACTATGCATAAACAATAAACTTGATATCGGTTAATTTCGGTTAAATCGGTTAATGAAATGTACAAGGGAAAGGCTCGGTTCTCCCTTGGTGGTATTTAGAATTACTGGTATAATTTCCGGACTGGAGGCAAGATCCGCATATAATCATTGATAAAGGACATGACGGTCGGGCAACATCAGTATCGTGAGGGACATAAAGAATGACGTTCTTAGTTAAAAATATACCTCTGGCGGGACTCGAACCCGCAATCCCCGGCTTAGGAGGCCGGTGCCTTATCCATTAGGCCACAAAGGCTAACAAGACTCTTATCCTTGGCATGCTACATGGACAGAAACGGTAAACAAATTAAGTTTACCTCATTCTATCCTTCATTTGTGCTGCGATCAACAGCAATGTCTTCTAAAAAGATGCCATCAGAAACAAAATATGTAACCGTAAGAGTATCGTGCTGCAGTAAGCTAGTATGCTGCATTTATGCATACATGCGTCTCGTCTCATGGATAAGTTAATAGGGGAGACTTGATGACTTTATACTCGAATTTAGGGCATGTGGTCGAAAATGAAGCAACGGTAAGGGAGTTGTTCTTGTCATAGCTAAGGATCATGGGCAGCAATCAGCATACTGAAAATAAAGGCGCCGCTGCGCGGCGGGTCCCTCTTGGTTTACAATGGGAAACGTAAATGAAGGCCTAGGTATTTGTTAAGCGTTGTATAATAAAGGTTTTATAGGAATGGTGTAGCTTTTGGGTTGGGTATTCGTTATAGGGTTGGTTTATTGGTGGTAGGTTTTGGAGAATGTGGTATAAATTGGGCACAATGGCGAAAATAAATGAAGTGGGAGTGAAGAAATTATATGTAAGGATGTAAAGTGGGAAAAATTATGTTTGTAGGATTAGCGGGGTGAGAATAGTGAGAAGTGAAGTATATAGATTGGCAACAGGGGTGTATTGAAGAAAGGCGTACTGTAAACTGGTTGGCAATAGCCTTTAAGCTATAGTAAATATTGGTGGCGCTAGTGTAGCAATAACTATCAGCTGGCGAGCGTTGGAAAGTGAGGGGATCTGTATAATGTGGAGAGAAGCTCCGCCCATTTTTTTGGGAAAACACGAAATTGCACGGTGTTCCCTAAAATAATAAATATAAAATTTTACATGACAATTAGTAGAGCCACGAGACGCTAATTACTGGGTTGGCAGCACCAAAATCTAAAATGCCGTTTAGGAGGTAGAAGGGGGAAACGGTAGCAACTCAGAAAAGGGGAAGGGAAATAAAGGGGGTCTAGACCCCTCTTGGTTTATTTTACAATACCTTAATAATGCCGAACTGAGCTAAGATTTTGGGATTAGGAGCCAGAGATATATGGACTATGAAGCATTGATTTGATCACTGTATGGGGCAATCATTGCACTTTGTCGGCACGACCCCAGATAATTAACCCAAGTACATAGATTATTGATTCCACCGCTATATATTCACACCCAATAAATGACGAGCAAGAGATAAACTTGGAAATATATAGCCTTCTTAGCTCACTAGGGTCTCGTTCGTCTAACGAAACGATGAATCAGAAAGTTAATTCTTGTCGTTCATGTTTTAGCGTCGGCATCACATTAGGTCGTATTTTCCTGCTGTCATCATTTAGGGAACAACGCCCGAACTGGTATATTATTATTTAAAGGAATCTCCCAATAACCTGACGCTTCACTATTTTTAATAACATAAGCTTTATCAGATGCAAATCAGTGACAAGGTGATCTGACAAATCTCTAAGCGCAGTAGGCTATATGAGCAAATTGCATTTGCGAAAATGAAGCCAAGAGAGCAGTCCGCGAACTGCGTGTTCCTTTTTAACACGGCCGTCCTTTGTTTGTTGATCAATCATTTCAATTAATCAATAAATACATTATAATCTAGCTATAGATTTTATTCACCCTTCTATGGGTGGCGTGAGGGTGAAAGCGGAGCGGCTTAAGTGCCACGTTGCAAGGGTGTACCCCTTGCCACCCCAGGGAGTGCTTGTTCTTAGTACTCTCTGTCGCGGTACCGATCTTGATACAATGCAGAGGAGGAGGGGTAGGGTACTATGAACAAGCACACCCTGAGGCGACGAGGAGAACATCTTTACAACGTGCAGCATGAAACCCCAGCCGCTTTGCTTTCCCTCTTGCTCCCCTCCCCATCAAGGGGTGAATATCGTCTATAGGGAAGTTACGATAATTCACCAGGTTGGCCGAGTGGTTAAGGCGCCAGACTTAAGTTCTGGTCCCCGAATGGGGTCGTGGGTTCAAGCCCCACACCTGGTAGTGGTAACACGACAGAAGACGTGCTAAAAGTACTTATTTCATTCGCCACCTGTAATGGTTGAAACAATGACGTGATTTCTTTCCTATAGTGAAGAACTCGTAAAAGGACTGAACCGAAATTTCTACTACTTTTTTTTTTAAATTGGATTTCTACTAAACAAATAATGGGTAGACTTGGAAATGACAATATATTTTTGCAATGGTTATTTTCGCGATGGTAGCGCGCCTGACTCCAGATCAGGAGGTTGCGTGTTCAAATCACGTCGAGATCACTGTACGTTATAACTTAGATACCTCGTCTTGAAGTTATTTATGTACTTTGATTTTTCAATTCATCTTGATCAATGCTAATAAACTAGTACGTTGAAATTGTTTAGATCTACAATCAATTTATCCCATATTGCCTAGTGGTTAGGATACCTGGCTCTCACCCAGGAGGCCCGGGTTGAATTCCCGGTATGGGAATCCACATTTTGTTAAATTAAGCTTGATTTGTTTAATTATTGTTCAGGTGTTACGATAATTAGTGCGCGTTTGTTATTAGTTGCTTAGCGAACACCTACAACTTCTTCTCTTCTTCACAAAGATAGCGTCACTCATTCAGTAACCTTGGGTATGTGAGGTTTTTCTGAGTTTAAACTTTGTAGGGGATTTGCAGGCTTCTTTTTGAGTTCTGTAGTGGGTTTGGAAACGCTGTCATCCGATATTCAATGCTAATTAAAAGTACTTAAGTAGTTTAACCCTTTTATTTAACTGTGCTCCAACATTGGTTGGACTATTTCAAATCTAATTCAACTGAAATCGTTTGAAAATGTTAAACTGTAAGTAATTATTCACCGGATGAATGCCTCCGGCAAATTTCTCTGGGGACACAATTTTAGTCAACATAAAGAAAGGAGCTAGCTTTTTATGTTCTTGTGATAATTAAATATGGAACGTAGTGCAATGATCAATTTTATTCGTTAACTGCTGTTTAAGATTATTGAATACTATTAAAGACTTTTTACATGGGATGATTTATTATTTCCTATCGTAAATACACATGTGTGATTGATGCTTTCAAGGTGTAAAATCATTTGCGATGGCCGAGAATCGAACTCGGGTCGACTGCTTGGAAGGCAGCCATGCTAACCACTATACCACCATCGCATTACGTAACAATAGTTAAATTCCAAAATACCTACATTTGGGGAGCTGGGCTCAACAGTTGAACCAAAAATAAGATCCTTACAGTTACTTAAGAAACTGCCTACTATGAGAATTGAACTCATGACCACTAGTTAACGAATACGCGAATTTTTTTCAGGGCTCCATTAAAATATTTGATAGAAAAAATGTATTTTCTATTTTAATGATTTCAAAACATGTGGCGTAGTGTAACATATGAGCCCTGAAAAAATGTCACTTAAATATGTTAATCTAAAGGTTCAAAAAGTAAAAAAAACATCAAATCCCCATAAGGCTACATACTACCAGCGGACTCACGTGACATCATTCCGTATACAACGCGAAAACGTTGCGCGAATGGCGCACAGTGAAAACTTGCTATACCTCTTTGTCTCAGCTTAAGAGAGGGCTCGTACATATAAGGGGAAACAGAGGAAATGAAAGCAGAATTTTTAAGGCGACCGCGTGGGGGAGCCACTACTTTGGCTACGCTTGTCGTACACTGAAATTCAGATTTTTTTTCTAGAGTATATTCCGGGAAACAATGATGACGTCGAAAGGCAAATCAAAATTACTGAATCATGGCAGCGGTGGGATTCGAACCCACGCCCCCGAAGAGACTGGTGCCTTAAACCAGCGCCTTAGACCGCTCGGCCACGCTACCGAAATATCATCAAGCTGCAATCCAGATCCAGCAATCCAGATAAAGGCTTTTGGTTTGAAATAGACCCGAGCTTCTTTCATGTCTAAGCTGATTAGTCTTCAAACAAAAGTCGTACAATTGCGAGGAAAGTGTACTACATCGGTGGATGGAGTGCGGGGCTTATCGTCTTATTTGCCGTACCTGCTAGCTGGAAAAACTGAAACGTCCCCACTAGGACATAAGATAACTGTCCCGAGGGAAATGTACCTTTCTTGTCTTTGAGGGGACCGCATTGCCTGACTGCGAATCGAGTGCAGAATCATTGGAATATCGTACACCCTGACAGGTAGTTTCAATCCTCGCGCCGTCCTCTATTTCTCTCCTGCTGAAGAGTTCTCATTCTGGTTTTTGTACGTACAGCAGCCATTGGTATTTCGCCTAACGAGGAGAATCTATGATTCCAACCCTTCTGTGCCGAGATATCAAGGTATATGAAAGGTGAATGGGGCTTCACAGCTTTTATAATCAGCCTCCGCGGATACTCGAAACATTTTATAAGGATGTCTGTACAAGTAGTCTATATATATAATAGAACCTAAATATTACGGTACTGGGGTGGTAACTCGGTGGTAGAGTGGAAGTCCAGAGTCCAATCCTCTGCCACTCCATGTTGGCAGCGTAATAATGTAGGTACAAAAAAATTCTATACGCATTGTCTAAACCTATGTAAAACAGTGAAATAACTGAATCGACATGAACATCAACCATTCGAAAGCGTTATAAATAGAAGAAATATGAAATAGTTTACGTTTCCTAGTGAACGGTTCAAGGCGTACACCACAAATGCTTTCGGTTTACCGCCATATTACCTCACACTCAAGTTTTCCACTTCTGCACGCTCTCCTTGACACTCTCTAACTATCGCTTTCCCAGCGAAATTCGGTTCTTTAAAAAAGGAAGTCTCCATTTGAATAAACTTCACCCAAACAGTTGTATAATCTGCTACCTGGGGCACATAGAGCAGAATCCTCTAGAAATTCTTTCAAAAATTCAACAAACCGTTTGGCAAAAAAGTGGCCTTAGTGTAATATAAGAATTTTTGGTTCATAAATTTGGTTCATTAAATTCATTAATTACCTAAAAACAGCCTGCATGTTGCATACTATTTATAGCGTGATACCAGTAAGGGCTTTTATTCCTAAATCTTGACAGCAGGAACCTGTGATGCCGACGCCAAAACATGAACGAGAGGAACTAACTTCCTGGTTCATCGTTTCACAAGACGAACGAGACCCTAATGAGCTAAGCAGGCCATGTATCACCAAGTTTATCTCTTGCTCGTCATTTATTGCGAATGAATATAGTGGCGGCATCAATAATCGGTGTTCTTTTGTTAATATTTGGTGTCATGCCGACGAACTGCAAGGATTGCCCCACACACATTAACCAGCATCTGTAGTGTAGTGGTTATCACGGTTGTCTCACACTGAGCTCCCAAGAGTGACATCTTGCTGTGAGTCAAAACACTTTTGTTTTCCTTTCTTTGCATTGTTGTATTGTCACTATTGTTTCGTTTGCTTTTTCTTTGTTATTTTTGTACGCCATTTTGTTTTTGCTCCTCTCGTTTGTACATTGTTACGGTTCTTTTTTTCGATTCCCTTTTCCCGTTTTGCCTTTTCTTGGGGGTAGAATGGGAACGGAATCCCCAGACGTCTGGCCTCGTACTGCCGAAGTCTCTTTCGGTAATACTGAAGTAACCAGGCATGATTTCTACGATTGTTTTGAGCACCATGATAACGATTCTGGTAGCATCTTTGATGCAGTTTCTCGCCTACCAGGCCGAGCTTTTTGCGTTTTTCGTGTTGGATTCAAAACCGTCAAGGACCATGTTGATTTCTTGGAAAAATTCACTAAAGTAGAATCCGTTACAATTGGTGGCAATGAAGTAAAAATTAGGGTTAGGGATAGGTCAGTTAACCTGATACGCGTTCGAATTCAGCATTTTAAATTCAATGATGACTTGAGCCTACTGAACAAGAGATTGCGAGAGTATGGATTGGTGTCTCGGATTTTTTGGGACACATATCAGGATAGGCTGCTCCCAAAGTGGAACGGGATTAAGACTGGAGTTGTCAACGTGGACATGGAGATCCACAAGGGCATTCCGTCTTATATCACCTTTGGAAGCTACAAGGATCCACTAATGGTGTCATATGCAGGACAAATGCACACATGCCGTTTGTGTGATTCCCCTACTCATGTCTTAGCTGATTGCCCAAAACAACCCAGTAGAGTAACAACCCCAAGCACCATTTCAAAAGGCCCCATTGGATCACGTAATTATAGTAGTGCACTATCTCATGGTCAAGGTAGACAAACAGCTGGTAGGAGAACCCAAGCGACAAACCCAATTGGTATTGGTATTGGAAACCAAATTGCCCCGACTGTTGACGCTGAGTCCTTCCCCGAGTTAGCCCAGAGGCCAACGACGTCGACTGCTGTCGTTCTTTACAAAGCTCCAGAGGATCCCGTTTCGAAACCCGATGGACCCGAAACTCTTTCTGACGCCGTTTCTGACGCTGAAGACACCACCGTAGTGGTTTCGTCTGTGGCGTCTAAACCGGGTAGGAAGGAGAAAAGGAAAGAGACGAGAGAATTTCGCGACCAACAAAAACAGTCGCAAAAAAAGAGCCGTACTACCTCCTCCCAGTCCTTGACTGAAGAAGAGGGGCAAATGATAACCGATGTAGCTCAGTCGGTTGAACTCGGGTCTCCGACACGGGAGGATGAAGGTTCGATCCCTGTTGGGGACGTAAATTCTTTTTCCAGTATTTCCGTGCCACCTGATACAGATGCAGCGGGAGAGCCATCTATCCCCACCACGATAGATCAGGTGGATGGAGAGATGCAGACAACTGATTTGGCATATGGTTTATGGCCTGTGGATACTTCGAGTGGGAGTATTCAGCCAGGTCAACGCCCACTTGATAGCCAGGAGGCTAGTCACGTGAGCGAGACCCAGGGGTCTTTGGGCATTCCCCTCGGCACTCCGCCAACTCCCATAGCAGGCAAGACTCAAAGAACAAAAGAGACTGGGCGAATTAGCAAATCTAGTAACAAAACTCAGACCCCTAAACCCAATTTTAGAATTTAGTCATGAACATTGCAACATATAATATTAATAGAATTTCATCTCCAGAAAAACTCCAAATAATACTTAATTTTTGTTTAAATCAGAAGCTTGATATTATATGTTTGCAAGAAGTAGTTTTTCTTTCTTGCACCATATTTACTAACCACTACCAGATTTTCACGAATCTGGGCCCTAGAAAACATGGTACAGCAATCCTAGTACGACATGGCCTGTGCGCCAGCAATATTTTGCTTGAACCGGAAGGGAGGCTGATAGCCATGGAAGTAAAGGGTTTTACTCTTGCTTGTATTTATGCCCCGTCTGGTAACCAGAATAAAAATTACAGAGACTCCTTCCTTCGGCAAACTATCCCGGCTTATCTTGCCCAATACAAGGCGCCAGCAATTATATTGGGAGATTTTAATGCCGTTGATGAAATGCAAGACCGTAACAGTAGTAAGAAAACACCACCTAAATCTGGACAAGCACTGTTAGAACCCCTCCGTGATTTAGTAAAGGCTCTCTCCTTAACTGATGTCTGGAGAGATATTCGGAAAGATGAACCTTGTTGGACGTACAATTGTGCAACTGGCCAGGCTAGATTAGACCGAATTTATTGCCAGCATCAAGTTAAATTTTCTGATATTCTTTTGCACGACTTACCACTCGGAGATCATAGACCAATCGTAGGGTATATAAACAGCACCACCCCCTACCGTAATGTAGCGGCAAAAGTCAATGGATTTATGGAAACTTAACACAGCCATCCTTGAGGAGGAAGAGTATGTAAAATTAGTGCACCTTTTTATTGAGGAAATGTCCCAACACCCTTCCCGTATTGAAAATGTAGACCTCTGGTGGGAAAATACCTTCAAACCTGGCCTCAGGCGGTTATCAATTAACTACTGTAAAAAGAGAATCTGTGATCAGAGAGTCAAACGGAAATTGCTCCAACATCAACTTAAAGAAACCGTGAACAGTGCAGATTTCAATCATGCACGCTACATGGAGTTGAAACGCGAGTTTCTAGCCTGGGAGCGAGAAGCATTGAGGGGATTTGCAATTCGTTCACGTGTACATGTTTCAACAGAAGAAGAGCCATCTACCTTTCACATGAATAAGTCAAAGAGCAATTTCCAGAAATCTCTGATCACTCAGCTCAAAACTGACGATAACCGTAAAATAACCCAGCCTGAGGAAATCAATCAAGTAATAGTTGAACATTTTAGTAGAATCTTTCAAAATCAGCCCTCACCAAATACTCAATTAGCTGGTAAATTTATAGAAGGGATTAGAGGTGCACTTAACCGTACAAAATCTAGTAATAACAATCCGGAAGCATCAATGGTAGCTCAGTCGGTTGGCGCACAAGCGTCTGATCGAGGAGTACCAGGTTCGATCCCGGAGAGTGACAACTTTCTGATAGATCCCTTTACAGTAGGAGAAATTAACAATGCCCTTAGGGCCACCAAAAAAAACAAGTCCCCAGGTACCGATGGCATTCCTTTTAAGTTTTATTTAAAATTCTGGGATGTCATTGGTGCCCATTTCCTCGAAATGATGAACTCCATTCTCAGCAAAGAAAAACTACAACCATCGCAGGGAAGGGCAGCAATTAGATTAGTCCCAAAAATCCCGGCGCCAAGTAAGATCACTGATTACCGGCCAATCTCTTTGCTAAATACCGATTATAAGTTAATCGCGTCAGTACTGGCTTTTCGTCTGAGAAAATCTTCCAAATTCATTATGTTCACATCAGAAAGGTGGTGTACCCGGCCGATATATCTTTGACAGCTTGAGCTTAATTCGAGATGTCATTGATAATACAGGCCGTAGATCAAAAGAGGCATCTTCTCTTAAACCGGCCGCTATTATTGCGTACGATTTGGAGAAAGCATACGACCTTGTCAATCGAGACGTACTGTGGGAAGTGATGACAGCCATGGGCTATCCCCCTCTGTTTGTTGATTGGTTAAAAACGCTGTACAGCATAACTGAACTATGCCCATTGAACGGTAATGATATAGTTGGCACCGTGGATAATGCACAATCCGTGCGGCAGGGATGCCCTCTGTCGGTCCATTTGTTTGCCCTCTATATCGAACCACTTTTAGTTTGTTTGTCTAAAGGTATTGACGGAATTGAACACTACGGGAGACGCATTAAAGTTCGCGCATATGTAGATGATCTAGTCGTTTTTGTTTCGGAAATAATCCTAGAGTTTTGTGCCTGGACTCATGCACGTATTAACAAAGGAAAAACAAAGCTGCTTGGTCTTGGCAACTGGGCCATGAATACGAATTCATGTACTGTAGTGGCACAGTCGGTAAAGGCGTCGTCTGGGATTCCTGAGGTTGTGGGTTCGATCCCAAGTAGAAGCAACATTGATAAAACAGTATTAAATGAGACATCGCCATATGATTGGATAAAACAAGTAGATGATTTAAAACTTCTGCGAATTACTTTTTCTGCCGACACGAAAACAACAATTAAGAACAACTGGCAAAGACAGTTCAACATTGTACAAAAAATACTCACACACCGTCATTTCACTTTTTATGGTCGCGTCCTTTTTATAAAACAACATGTTTTGTCACAACTGATACACGTAGCTCATGTCCTCCCTTGCAACAAAACCCAAGCCCTCCATTTTCAACGTAAATGCAATAGATTTCTTTGGGCACAACGGAGAGAACACCCAGCCCTAAATGTTTTTGATCCGCCCCCGGCTTCAAGGTGGACTTGGTGCCACTCTTCTTTTTCAATTCTTTCTTTCCCTTTTCACCCGACAAATCTTCAAATCCCTTATTCATCCCGAGGTTATTGAGAGAACTGCATCAGTTTATTGGTTGGGGCCACATCTGAAGACTCTACTTCCACAAATCACCCAGCCAAGATTTGATCCGCCCCATTCATCACATCCATACTTTACTACATCGCTTTCAACCATCACCGATCTCCTTAAAGCTGGCATATTTTCATCGACTTCTACATCCACTCATCGCGCCAACTACAGTCACCTGATCGCTAACATTGGCAGACCGGGGAGAACAGAGATTGCAAAACCGGACCTTGACTGGGCTTCCATCTGGCGGTGGGTGGCCAAGCTTAAAGGAACGAATGCTGAATTAATATGGGACTTCAACCATAACCAGCTTCCAACTAACATGCGCCTTACGAGTCTCAAGCTGTCGGATAAGGATCAATGTCCTCTCTGCAATGCAGTGCAAGAAAGTGACGATCACTTGATGCTACTTTGTCCAGAAAAATTCAACTTGAACGTTTGGCTCCGTATCCAGCTAACAAAACTTGGATGCTTAAAACCTCTACAATCGGCGATCCATGGAGACGTTGGAAATTTCGCCAACAAAAAAAAGAAAGCCCTGGCTCTCATCCAGTCATACATTACCACAATATGGACCGCCCGCAGCAAAAACCACACCCCAGCCATTAACGAAGTGAAGTCTCTCTGGGAAAACCTCCTTCGTTCAAAAACCTCTCCCCAGATGTCACACCACATTTCATAAACTTTCTTTCTTTAACAACCTACAGATGTGCTTTCCTCTTCCTAAACATATGATACTTCATGATCAATATTACTTCCTTAATCCCTCCCAAGATGTCATATTGTTATTTCTCATTATAAATTATCACGTATTCATAAAAAAAATCATTCGCTTTACCACTCTGTTCTATTTTCAAATTTACAAGTATCTATTTATTTCCCTCCTTGGCCACAGCAAGTCACTCGATGTCACTCATGTCAAATTGTCTCAAATGATCTGTAATCAAACTTAATTTTTATTTGTGACAATACATCGTTTAAATATTTAAAAAAAAACACACAACAGGTCCTCAGTTCGATCCTGGGCAGATGCATAAGATCTAGGCCATTTACCTATATGTAATAGCCAAAGAATATATAGGGTACAACGTACTTCCATCGTGTTACTTTTTCGCATTGAGCATTAAGTAAGCCTACTATTTTCACGCATTATTTATTTAACACATAATAATTTCTTATGCGTGCTTAGAGATGGGCCAGTTCCATTTATTGGTATCGGCTAGCTTAAAGCTTCGGAAATTAAAAAACAGTGAAGCGTCACTTTATAGTGAGATTCTTTAATATATTACCAGTAAGTGGTTTGCCTCTGGTATAATATCAAAAGTAAAAGACGACCTTGTGTGATGCCGACGCCGACCATAAATAAGAGGAACTAACTTTCGCCTCAGTTTACGGATCAAAAAGGAGCCCGGGTATGGCCTAGGGGGAAGTTCCCATCCATGATTTATTGCAAATGAGAATAGTCAAATGAAAGAGCTTATTTTCCACGTTAGCTTACCTTTTCCGTTCACGTCCACGTTCCGTTTATTATTCACGGTCAAATTGTGCGGGCTATTAACTATTATTCTACATCATTCCATCACTCAAGTAGCACATGATTATCGCGGTGAGCGCTTTGCACTTATACTATACCATAGTCTGGTATGGTATAAAGTTACACCACGTAGCTACACAACTTCTTCTCAAGTTTCAACGAAGTTATTTCAATCAGAAGATGAAGGTAATAAATGGTTCCTTAATTCGTCGGCGAACAGAGCAGACTTCTATCATTTAATTTAGTTTTCTTGATTTAACCAGGGGACAGCGCGAACGCAGCCCCCCACTACCAAAAATTGTACTCCCGAGTTAATCGCATTTGGATTAATCGCAAGGGTCAGCCCATCCGAAGTGCAATGGTAGGGCCTCACCCTGGAGGAACCACCCTAGTGATCATGGTTGCCTCTGAGCCAGGTAAGTATGGTTTCTAATGCTTTTACCACCCGTTTTGAAATTTCTGCTAAGAAAATAGGCAACTAGTATTGAATTCGTACATGTACAAAGGAATTTGAAAAGATTTGGTAAATCTCGTAAAATTACGAATGAAACAAATACTTTAAAATATCTAGTGACAGCAAAGTTCTCTATATCTGAAATATTTAAACATTTGAGAAATGTAATATTATTTGTCTAAAACAGTGGAGTAGACCTATCATACATCATCAATCATCATTCAATCCGTCGCTGATAAATGAATTGCTCTCAAGACTGACAAGTAGCATACCAAAAGTGATTATTTTATTAATTGAAAAATAATCGGCGGTCTGGAATTAATTGCACGGACTACTGGAGCTCGAATTATGGCTCTTGAAATTAGCAGGAGATGCCGGGCTTCCTAGGTGAGAGCCAGGTATCCTAATCACTAGACAATATGGGATCAAAAGCCCTACTCCTAATAAAGAACTGAGCTGTATTGAGAACGTGTTGATGTGCTTGTAACGAGCTACATGAGTGTAAACCCTAAAAATGTACAAAACCCCTAGATGAAGTTTGTGCACAATTCATATTGATCTCGAAGTGATTTGAACACGCAACCTCCTGATCTGGAGTCAGGCGCGCTACCATTGCGCCACGAAATCATCCATTTGATTAGCATGACAAGTAGTATTAAAAGATAAGGAGTAAAGAGGCCGAAATTGATTTTAATCGGATTTAGGAATACATTTGCATATATATCATTTCGATAGCTCAGTTGGTAGAGCGGTGGACTGTAGACTAAAGGTGATTATCGAGTTATCCATAGGTCACTGGTTCAACTTCGGTTTGAAGGATATCTATTATTAGTACAATTGTTTTACGGATAATCCTAAATATCAATTACAACTCCTGTTCTAGTTGCCTGGGCAAATGCCTTCCCGCCCTCTGTAAGTGTATCAATTAACTATTAGTAGAAATCCAATGTTCTGCATTTAAACTTATTCTTTTCTATGGTAGGTTGAATGTTGTACTAGCAGCAAACCAAAAGTAAAAGTAGATTAAATCCACGAGCCTGCCAGGAGCCGAACGTGGAATCTCCTGATCTGAAGTCAGGCGCGTTATCCGTTGCGCCACAAGCCTTTCGCAAAATTTTTGTTTCTAATAATATAGGTGTAGTGGTATGTTTGCTTTGTGGTTAAGATAGAAGTGCAGTCGATTCTCGGCCTTTGGCTAAGATGAAAGTGCAGTCGAATGCCTTTTGGTTAAGATGAAAGTGTGGTCGATTCTCGGTCTTTTGACTAAGATGAAAGCGTGGTCAATTCTTGATCTCTTAAGATGAAAGTGCAGGCGATTCTCGGTTTCATGACTAACTTGAAAATGAAATCGGTTCTCGGTGCTTTACAAATCCGTCTGTCTCAGTATTCTCGATGTATCTTTAGCCTATTTCCCACTGGCCCCTTTTCCTGCCCGATTTTCACTTAAGAAAGTGAAATAATAAGTCTATTGGCTCATTGGTCTAGTCGAATGATTCCTGCTTTGGGTGTAGGAGGCCCCGGGTTCAAATCCCGGATGAGCCCCAATATTCTATTTTATTTGATAAACGTGCTATTAGATCGTGTTGGGGGCCAGGACTGTTCTCTTAAAGAATTACCTACAAAAGATTTTTTAAATGTAACTTATCATTGCCCCGAGTGAGGTTCGAACTCACGACCTCGAGATTATGAGACTCGCGCGCTGCCTACTGCGCTATCGAGGCTTTTATACCAATTTAAAAGCATTGAAACATAAAAATTGTCTTACCTAAAAGACACGGTCACACTTCACGGTAATCTTCTGCTTACTAGGCAGGCGCTTTGCCATCTAAGCCATAGGACCACCACGCCCAATGGCGCATCCGGTGTAGACATACATATGTATATATATGAGATCAGTCTCTATTTTGACATTAAATATTCCAACACGAAATAGTTTGAGCACTTCGAGATTCATGTTCATGTTGTATAAGTGGTCGTGTGGCCTAATGGATAAGGCGTCGGACTTCGGATCCGAAGATTGCAGGTTCGAGTCCTGCTACGATCAATGACACTACAAGATTTTTCGTTGTTAGCATCAAAGTATACGGCATTGTTATTGATATCTACTTCAAGAATTTTGTGGTCACCTAGACAAAAAACTGAACTTAATGTAATAAAAATGAATATGCGGGATCATCCAGGAGTTGAACCCTGGACCACTTACACCCGAAGCATTTATAGACCCAAAACTACTAGACCAAAAAGCAACAAATCAATGTCATTTAAGGTTTCTTTCAATCGCTAAGGAAGGTTAAGTAGCCTGCGGTGGTAGGGTTGTCATCCTTCCCCAATACCCAACTCATCCTACTGACACACATAAGACTTTTTAATGTAACATAGATTCTTATATATTGATTTCAAAGCTAGAAACGATATATTGGTAGTTTTGGAAAAAAGTCAACCATGAAAAACTTTGTTCGAAATTATACCATTTGCAATAAACTTTTTCAGGTTCCACTGAGAATCGAACTCAGATTGTCAGAGTCAAAGTCTGAAGTGCTAACCATTACACCATGGAACCATGTAATATACTAATTCTACGTACGTTTAGACTTCTTTTAGGTCACCTGACGTCTTTAGCTGTTGCCATAAATACTTTATGTGTTATTGGATAAAATACCTGTTCGTAAAATAATATATAGGGGGTATAGCTCAGTGTAGAGCATACGACTGCAGATCGTAGGGTCCCCAGTTCAAAGCTGGGTTCCCCCTTCTGTCTGTTACGGGGAGTGCTCCACTCCCCTAAGAGATGACGCTACGCACCGAAGCGTACCCTTACCCCTTTATGTATTACGTGCTCCCTTACACTACCTCTTAACTGTTACCCACCCCAATTTACGTGGATGAGTGTAAGAGAGGAAGTCGGGAGTCGTACCGGGTCTCGCGACACGTTCAGAGAGAATCTTCGTGAACTCTCTGAAATTACGACTTTGAAATATATCGCGTTTAACCCCCCCATCTATCGTCGATCTCTTTAATATAAATTGCCTCTCCCGGAAACATGTTTAATAAAGTTAAGGTCCCAACACTTTCGTTTATGAAATTATCAAATCACAAAACTTTTGAAAACGATTAAATCGAATTGTGGCACGTGAGAGGATCGAACTCATGCCCTCAGCATTGTTAGCCAATTGCGCCACAGAAGCCTACAAGTAATAAGGATATGAAACGCTGGCATATCTGAAGTTTCACTCGGGTATAGAGATTTTTTTAAAAATTAGGCTAAGCAAGCTCAACCAACCAAACGAGTCAAGCCTGGCTAGCTCAGTCGGTAGAGCATGAGACTCTTAATCTCAGGGTCGTGGGTTCGAGCCCCACGTTGGGCGCGAAGTTTTGGAAATAGGAAAACAAATCTGTTAACTATGTATAATATAATATGTACATCTACAAAATGTTTTAGATGGCATTAATACACGATTACGACGAAGATGGGATTCGAACCCACGCGTGCAATGCACAATGGATTAGCAGTCCATCACCTTAACCGCTCGGTCACCTCGTCCGCCAAGAGCGACCAGAAGAAGAAAACGACGATGATTGAAATGAAACAGTTCCGAGGGAAATGAGTACCTCTTGTCAAAACTATAGACCCTACGCAAGTCTAAGTTTGGACTACCCGCAGAAACAGCCCAAGTCACGGGCGAAGAAATAAAAAAAGCCGTTGGTCTCGAGGGCTTGGTTTTTTACTTACACTTTTCCCAACGACAGAAATCTCTCAGAGTGCCAGCTTGGACGGTCCGAGACTCGAGCCTGAGAAGAAAATAGGACTTAGGAAAGTTGCTAGGTCCCAAATCCTCAGAGTCCTTGAGAACACAGAGAGAGAAGGGAAACGGCCTAGCGGAATACGAAGCCGTCTGTACCCGCCTTGAAGCCAAATAGCTTCTTCGGTGTTCTGGGAGTCCCGAGTCCGCTCGACTTAATCTACGTAGCATCCTGTGAGTTACCATGGTCGCTGACAACATAAATCTGGCATATGCCATCAACGGCTAGCCAGCTCAACAATCGTTAGTGGTAACTCGCAACGCGACCAGTACGGCCGCAGTGACTCCATCTTACCGGGCTGGTCTGGGCTGGTCTCCACAAAACACACTATTTTTTGGGGGCTTGACAAGGGGGCATCTTTTTTTCGGGTACTATCCGTCAAAAGGATGCCACTCTGAAGCCCTACAAAAATGGCCCGTGGTAATATAATAATAATAATAATGTATTCGATTTGTATAGCGCACTTTTCCATTAAAACAAATGTTCAAAGACGGTCGCACTCTCGAGTGACACAGGGAAATTGAGCATTCATCGTAACGCCATTACAACAGAACTATACACGGATATTAAAAGCAACACGAGAGAGATGGGTTTTCAATGCTTTCCGAAAACTTGACAAAGTAGACATCGCGCGAATACCAGCAGGCACTTTGTTCCACACAGTGGCATGGTTTGCGAAGGCTTTAAGCCCATGAGTTTTTACACGGACAGATGGTGGGACTAAATCAAGATGGGCAGACGGCGCAACAGAAGACCGTAGTATGCGGCCACCCGGGTTAGCAATGCTCTGACGACTTAAAAGACTGGACGAGTAAGAGAGGGCACAACCGTTCAAGCATCGGAAGGTCAAAACCGCGATCTTGAAGTCGATCCTGTAGGAGATAGGCAGCCAATGGAGATCTCTCAAATGTGACGTCATTGGGTCACGTCGACGAGCACCCGTGATGACGCGAGCCGCAGCGTTCTGAGCCTTCTGTAGTGAATACAGTCGCGATGCTGGAAGACCAGCCAGAAGAGAATTGCCATAGTCGGTGTGTGAGAGAACGAAGGCAGAAACAAATTGGGCAGCAGCAGACCGTGAGAGAAATTTCCGTATCTTGGCAATTCCCCCTTTGTGGTATACGCATGGCTGCCTATCAAGCAGTCGACCCGAGTCTGATTCTCGGCCATCGCAGTTAATTTTATATCTTGGTAGAACCATCCACGTTAAATATCTACTTCACATAAGAACATAACAAGGTTATCCCCTTTCTTTAAGTTGACCAGAACTGTGTCCCAAGAGTACTGACTTGGAAGGCGTCATAACGTGGTTTTCTTTAGCAACTTAATTAAATTTCGAGAGAAGGAGTATTACACACTCTTTATTTATCTTAAGAACAACTAGACTTGGGATATTGTGTGGTTGGTGAGCCATTGTTTAGTGGAAATCTCACTTGTCGCTGCCTTAAGAATTTAGCTCAATCTTTGTGGCAAATTTTTTCACGTGCGTCCATCGAATGTTTGCCAAGTAATCAATCATTAATCACCACAGTTATCGCTTCTCGGCCTTTAGCTAGATAAATTTCTCCAGTCATAATTTGTGTTAATATGCTGTACATATATCTTTGTTCCGCCGGTGGAAAATACAATGCGTTAACTCTGTTCTTATCAGCGTAATATCTGGTACGGGTTCAAATGGACCCCAGAATATTAAACTGATTTTTGAAAATCGGCGGTGAAAATTTGCTTGCAAATTTCCCGCTACGAGTTGACCTGGTATTGCAGTACTTCCAGGATCGGCTTCTCCTTAACGGAGTAAAATACATAATAAAATTAAGTGGATATTCTAGTCTAATTGCAAGGTGTTCCAATCACTAACGAGTTACCCTGAGATGATCTTGACACTGAAAGATATGAAATAAGTTGAAAAAATGTGATCCTTCACACTTTCACACTTTCACACTTTCTAACAAAATTAGTGGCCCAGAACTACTTCGAATTAAAAAAATATTGCCTGTGTAAAATAAAATACTGGTGTAACCCACTGAAAAGCTATCGATTGTCAGTTAAGTTAAAAATGAAAAAGTTTGCACCAATGTACCGAATGGTGAATAATTAGTTACGGTTTCACATTTCCAAAAGATTTTCAATTGTATTAGATTCAAAATAGTATAATCAATGTTGGAATACAGTTAAATAAGAGAGGAAACAAATAAAAACAGGAGGAAAAAATGAACCAAAATCATTGTAATAATCCGAAATTAATGAATACACTTGCATGCAAGCATCAACAATATACTGACAACAACATCAGCAGAGTGGCGCAGCGGAAGCGTGCTGGGCCCATAACCCAGAGGTCCGTAGATCGAAACTACGCTCTGCTATACACTTTATGATTGTTTCTTGCGTGTATTTTTTTGAAACCACCATTGTAGTTCCGATTATTGCATGGTATTCTTTGTTAATAAAATTGGGCATTCACAAAACAAGCAGCGATGGTTCAGTGGTAGTCACAAAATTTTACAGACAGGTACAAGTCCTATGCAGATGTGGCCGAGTGATTAAGGCGAATGACTAGAAATCAGTTCTTTTGGGTGGGTCCGAATCCTACCATCTGCGTCCATGTATTACTTTTACCAAGTTCACCCAAATCAATGGTTCTTTTAAAATACTATTTGTGCAAGACGCCATGGGCCGTCTATCCCTGAATCTGTGTTACCTTAGTATATTCTATGATTCGGCAGAATTTTTATTTGCTACGGTTTCTATTTTCTGTGATAATCACTTCGATAGCTCAGTTGATAGAGCGGTGGATTGGAGGATGTCAAACTAGTTATTCAGCCGCAAGACTTGTCACCAGTGCCAACCGATTCGCATCGTCCAAAGTTCTATTGAAATCGCTGCACTGGATTCCTGTCCGCGCCCGTATCCAATATAAGATCGCTGTCCTCGTCTACCGTTGTATCAATGGCTGTGCCCCCAGTTACCTTCGTGATTTGGTCACGAGGTACGTCCCTGCCCGAGCTCTGCGTAGCTCCCACTCTAATGACTTGTGTGTCCCAAAGATAAAATGTAACCGATATGGTCGTAGAAGCTTTATGTCTGCTGCTCCCTCAGTTTGCAACCCATTACCTCTCTCCCTTAAGCTCTCTCCTGATCTAAATACTTTCTGTGCTGAATTTAAATCTCACTTGTTTCGTCTGTACAACCAGCCAAGTTTATATGTATTACCCATGTCTTCCAAGCGCCTTTGATCATTTTATGTAAAGGGCCCTATATAAATCGAATATATTATTATTATTATTATTATTATTCATAGGACATTGGTTCAACTCCGGTTCGAAGGAAGTTTTGGTGGGAAAATATGTTGTGATCTCCAAGTCTACCCATGAATTTTTAGAGGTTTTCTAATTAAAAATAGTGAAATCTTTTCTACTGGCTGAGCTGGTACCACACCACATTCTAACTACATACTACGTATGTTGTTTAAATCTCGATAAAATTAAGAGTCCAACACTACCATATTGTAGAAAATTGTCTGGAATAACACAAATTTTAATTATGGCCCGTAAGAGGATCGAACTCATGACCCCGCGTTATTCCGCGTTATTAGCACGGCGCTCTAACCAGCTGAGCTAACAGGCCATTAAAGTTACACTAGTAGATACAATAGCAATCGGACTCTATACCAGCCAATTTATAACAGTCGAACGCGTGTAGAGTTTCAGCTGGGTATGGAGCTTTTGAGATTTGGACTAAAATCTAATACGTGTAATGAAAATTTTAAAGATTTTCTATTGTGGGCGACGAGTGGATGAACTTTGATGCCCTTTGCATATTTTGTACAGTAATAATAGTAGATAGAGATGAGGGATTTCTGAAATTGAAATTGAAGTAAACACGGCCAACTTTCATTAGCATAATACACCCTACGTTACAGAGATCTTACACTATAAGAATGGGGAACTTGACTCTTAAGTATATGCTCCGGGCTCCCACTAAACAACGGATAAATCTTTCGCCTTTTACTAATGATTTCCGTGGGTGGAAGCATATGAGTCTATGACCAAATTTTAGAACTGCCTAATGTCAAGATAGGCGCCAATAAACAACATAAAAAATGTCCTCCATTTCTCTCTCTTGCCTGGGACGTGGCTTAAGTCGGTTGTCCGTAACATTCCAGTGACGAACTATCGTCGCGATTCTCCTTTGGGCTCGATCATGATCCGGGGTTTTCGCGTGCCCGTGAGGAAAAGTGATTCAAACTGCTTGCGAGAGCGTGATGTTTTGTCACTGTATCCGACAAGAGTTCAGACGCGATACGGGTGAACTATTTTCCGAAAAGAGAAAAACGCTCAATGGAAAACAGGTGTTCTTATCAGCTTTACAGCACACACGTGTTTCTTCCTCGAAAGGACATAATAATCCCTGAATTCTGAACGGTACCGGAACTTTTGACGAGAAATCTGTCAGATCAGACAGCTTTCTTTCTCAACACGTCCAAAAGCGATGAGAAATTTTCGAACTAAGTTTAAAAGTTCAACTCATTCCCTCGGAAAGGGGTCCGAACGGTACAAGTAATAAATCTTACCAAGAGCAGTCAGAAGAAAGCGAAAACTTCTCTACTTTGCCTGGGTTTTCATTCTGGTGAAAGTGCATACGGGTTGGATGAACAGCATTCGTTAGGTTGTAAGAGATTCTCGTGATTCTGCACTCAATTCGCTGGCGGTTGCGGCAACCTAAGAGACAGCAAAGGTACATTTCCCTCGGAACAGTTTTCCTATTTATACTACAACTGTTCCAGTTTCTCCAGCCAGCAGGGCGACCAATAAGACGATAAGCCCCGTACTCCACGAAGGCAGACAGAAAGAAGAAAACCGAAAAGTGCTTATCTGGATTTCTGCTTCTAGATTGCTGCAGGTTGATATTCGGTAGCGTGGCCGAGCGGTCTAAGGCGCTGGTTTAAGGCACCAGTCCTTTCGAGGGCGTGGGTTCGAATCCCACCGCTGCCATAATATCAGAATTTTTGAATTTCCTTTCGACGTAATCATTGTTTCCCGGAGTATACTCCAGAAGATATATGTATTGTCAGTGTACGACAAACTGATAAAAGTGTTGGCTCCTCCACACGGTAGCCTTACAACGTCTGCTTCTCTATACATACAGAAGCGCTCTCTCTAAAGATGAGAGAAAAAGGTTGTACATATACAGAGAAGCAGACGAAATCAAAATGCCGTTGTCGTGCATTACGCTTGACGGATACGGACAGTTTAGATACCTGTTCTTTTTTCTATAGACTTTATCAAACTAGAATCATATGAAAATTTTGCCTAAATATTTGATTGATGATAAACAATAATTGCCGTGACCAGGATTCGAACCTGGGTTACTACGGAATTATCGTTTCCCCACAACGTAGGGTCCTAACCACTAGACGATCACGGCGTACGTTCTCGAAAAAACAAATGGTGATATGTATATGTTATTGCAAACTTCTAACGGAACATATATATCGAGTTGCTCATTCCATCAAACGGCCTTCTTAGCTCAGTGGTAGAGCGCTGGTCTCGTATGTTTAGGAATTATTCGATACTAATAGGTAACCAGATGTCGAGAGTTCAATCCTCTCAGGAGGCAGGCAGCCACGATGAAAGATGTATTTTACTTTCTAAACTATTACAATATTTTCAGGACAGAAGCCGAGAACTGTGTATCAAATTTCGGCGGTTTCAAAAACATTTGCCTAGCAAAAAATGTCCAAAATAAACCTGTATTACTCCAGGCGAGGATCGAACTCGCGACCTCGGCATTACTCTCCATAGGTATAGAACTTATTAATTGATGAATACTGTCATATAAGTACCATGCGCTAACCAACTGCGCTACTGGAGTGTCAAATAACGGCGTCGTTTTATTATTATCGTAACGGAATGCCGTTCCGTTCTGTGGCTCCGCCCATATAGTTCTCTCTTCTTTACCCCTAGGCCTATTTTGCGCAACCAGCCATTCACAGACCAGTAGCAACAGTACACACTTGCACTTTCTTCTACTTGCTCTATGTCCCTCCCTTTCTTTCGCGACACGAGCCAACATTGCACTTGTTCAGACTTGTTCACTTGACCTATATTCATTTCTCACCCCGCTGTAACTCATAAATCACCGGTTGAGTAGTTTTCTGCTACTGTGTTAAACGCCTATCCCGACCAAACTGTCAACCCATTGACAGCTAATGTCAAGATCTTTAGGGGATGCTTTAACACAGAGCTCGAAAAGAGAGTTATTGCTCTCTCACGATGATACTGTGACCTCTACAACTAGGTCACGGTCGACACCAAACTAGTATAAAAACCCCTGTATTTCTGTGTAAAACAACCAATTCTTGACAGCGCTCGCCCGCGCTTGACGTACCGAGCAGCCAGTGCTCAGCCCGAGCACTGGCCGCGACCTTTCTCTCTGTCAGTAATACATTGCATTGTGAGTAAACTGAGTATTGTCACTTCACATTTATTCTCAACGTTCTCCGTATCGGAAGAGATGGCAACACCTCGATTTCCCTTAAATCTGGTGCCAGCATCTTTTTCCCCTTACATTATGGATATAATAGTGAAACCTTAATTTCAGTATATTTCCTCCAATTTCTTTCACACTTTCCAACGTTTGATAACACATAATATCAACAAAGAAAACCCATGAGAGCTATTTCATTGGAGAGTCGGTGCCGAAATGATACTTTAGAGGGCGAAATCGTTGCTATGTTCCTTTATATTTTTAGAGATTTTCGTTTTGGAATGGCGATTTTCAAGCGATTGAAGGAAAAGATGAAATTCTTATTTCATATCAAACCGCGAATCTAAAAGTAAAATTGTAATGAATAGGATTCTATATTTCATAGAGTGGTAATGAATTTTAAGATCAAAACAGGTCATGTGGCCTAATGGATATGGCGTCGGACTTCTATCATTTGTAATTGAGTCATTCGTGGCGGATTCGACTCCCACCACGATTATAAATCTTAACATCGGACCTATTTAACATTCACTCGCGAAAGAAGAACAAGCTTGATGTCTTTAAAACTTTAATTCTGCATCTTATGAAAGGAGCGCCAACAATGTCGCAAACGACAAACTTAGTTCAACTGAACGCGCGAACTGAAGTTTATAGACTACATTGCATTCTAAACTAGTTTTTATCTCAGATTCAAGTTGTATTTTAATTGTATTACATTCTAGTCTCTTTACTTTAATTCAAGTTTATTTATCCATCATATTCAAATGATTTCATCACACGAAATGTCTTTCTGCCCAGGATTCTTAGCGATGACAAGAACAATTTCCTTACTGCTGCTTCATTGTCGATTAGAACTCACAGTAACGAATTGCAGCAGTCACGGATTGTTAATATTAACCCTTTTTCATTCACCCATTCCATGACCTAAATTCTAGTAAACAGTGAGAAGTCCCGCCTTAGTATTAACTTATCCATCGACGGATGTATGCATTAATGCGACATACTAGCGTACTGCAGCACGACACTATTAAGATTAAAAATTTTGCTTCTGATGGCACTTTTTTAGAAGACCTCGTGGTTGATCGCACAAATGAGGGAAAGAATGAGGTTAACTTAATTTGCTTACCGTTTATGCCCAAATAACATGCCAAGGATGATCGTCTTAAACAGCCTTTGTGGCCTAATGGATAAGGCACCGGCCTCCTAAGCCGGGGATTGCGGGTTCGAGTCCCGCCATAGGTATAGTTCTATTTAAGAAGGTCATTCCATATATCCCTCGCGATATTGATGATGCCCGACCGTCATAATCCATATCAATGATTACGCGGACCCTGCCTTCAGTCCGAAAATGAAATACCAGTAACTCTAAATACCACTTTATATCGGTCTTCCCTTGTACATTTCATATTTATGGGGCCTCGTTACTTCAGTTACAGCATTCAAAAGCTCTTACTAAAGGAGGTGGTAGTAGGTACACTCAATGATCTACAGCCATTTCTATTATTTTTTTTGAAAATTATCTTTGCTCGCTGAAGATCAAAGAAAATAAAAGAAACGGGATAGTCGGAAATAGCGAAAGGACAAAGTCTCGGGTGGATAGAAATCTATAGCTAGCAATTCAACACCCTAAACCGAAATCATGTTTATGGGTTATGCATAGTGGTCTTAATTGACAACTGCGACTGACAATGTAGAAAGGTCCCATGGTGTAATGGTTAGCACTTCAGACTCTGAATCTGGCAATCCGAGTTCAAATCTCGGTGGGACCTCAGGGATAAAGTTAGGATTGCATGAGAAGAAAATGATCAATTATCCAGCTATTTGGGGGGTTTATTTTATGTTCGTCGTATCTGATGGGCATTTTCTTGTTAGTTAACATTGTGTGCGTGATTTAGGGAAGTAAGGTAGCGTGGCCGAGTGGTCTAAGGCGCTGGTTTTAGGCACCAGTCTTAACGGGCGTGGGTTCGAATCCCACCGCTGCCATGGTAACCCATTAGCTATATCGGAAAATCCTCACCGGAGAAACGATACTGCACTCATGATACTGCACTTCAAAGCTGACAGTTTCCAAGAAATCAAACGGGGGAACTTCGGTAGTAAGGGCCCAATTCTTTTCGTAAGGAAAATGACCAGGATCTCACATAGGTAGGTACGGTCTTGTACAGTTAAGGAGTGCGTCAAAGTTCGATCCGGATTGAGTTGAAAGGGGTCACGTGATCCATTTCAACCAATAAAAAAACCAGAATTGACGATTGAAAACAACCCTACTACAAGATTGAGTTGTTGTTAAAAAAATCCAGTAAACTAAACTTTGATATGGCAACACCGAAAAAAATAATTGTCTCTCGTTCAAAGTCAATTGCTGTCTGGGAGTGCTGGCCACATTTTTTGAAATGGCGTCCCAGAATTTTGCTGGTAAAATTGTAAACAAAAATTGATCGAGCAGCTGAGAAAATTACAGAATTTAATTCAACAACACTAATCTACTTGTGTGAAAACTATAAATTTTCTTTATAAAGGTATCAAATTAACACATGGACTGCAATCTGCAATCGTTAGTGCTCAGGTAAAGATATAGTTATTTTACTGTGCATCCTCTTATTAATTTATGTTTACGAATGGCTACTCAGCCACATCAAGGAGAAAATAGGGTTTTAGTGCCCCATGGACCTGTTCAGTCTAGTACGTGTCCTGTAGACAGCCCACTGTCTATAAGTGAGGTATAGTGTATTTTGTTTCTAACTTGCAATTCTTATCACTTATACATTTCCTTAAGGCCAAACAAGCGCAGCAAGAAATTATGATCACAAGTCGACAAATACCTGCTGGTAAGCACATGTCCAGATCCAGCAGTGATTTCATTCTCCACTAACAGTATGCTGAAGTATGTGTATTACTGTGTTATAGCAAATTACTTAAATTCATTTTCTATTAGAGTACTCATCCATCACGAGGTATTACAGTGTTAAATGGACAAACAACTGCTGTTAAGTCTAGTAGATGCCAAGTGGTTTCCCCACCTACTAGTGTACTGCTCTGGTATAGAGTATGTTATGTATGATTTAATTTCAATTTACTTTATTTTTAAATGCAGGTTTCTCAGGCAAATGATATGCCCCAAACATCTTCGGCACAGTCCAAAACCGGCCTTATGGTTCCACTTAGTACTCAGGTATAGTTTATTCCGTGATATACTCTATTGAAATTTTATTAATTTTTTCTATTAGGCTACTCAACCACATCAAGAGGGGTTGGGGCCCAAAATATCTGCGAGTCAGGCACAGGCAACGGCATCTCTATCCATGCGATAGATGGTATTGTGTAGTCGACGAGATTCAATCCGTATCTAAAATGGCATATTATTTTAGGCTATTCAATCACAGAAAAGAATCTACGTACTAAAAGCTCAAACACAAGTTTTGCCCTCTAGTACTCAACAGTCAATTGCGAGCGTGGTGTCATCAGAAGACATTAGTATACAAGTATTGGGTTTTTTCTTGGCTATCTGCCTATCTTGTCGAACTGAACTAAATTTGTAGAAGGTTATTCAGCCATTGGCCAACCAGGAATCATTTGGTGGGTTGAAACCCCAGACATCGTTTTTGCAGCCTAGTATGCAGCAATCAACAACAAGCCACGTAGTCTCACCATCAGTATTTGTTCATCAGGTCACTTGTTATTTTTTTTATTTGTATTTTTTATCGTAATCTACATGTAATTAGATCCTAGGTAACTGAATCACGCCAACCAGGTATCACCGTTTTGAAGCCAAGCCTAGCTTTTCAAAGTACAGACAACATGGGAAAACCTTCATGTTCGCAAAACAATAATTACCAGCCCAGGCCCGATGGTAGTGATTCACAAGCAAAACGTGTTCAAGGAAGGCCAACAACAGGTGTGGATACTCTCATTTTTATAAAAATTGACAGTTATTAGATCTTTCATTATTTCCAGGGAAGGCAAATGCTCCGAAGAAGAAAGGAAAGAGACTTATGTGGGGTGAACATGACACTCTGTTGATGTTGTCCCAGTACAGAAAGCTATCGAAGAAAAAACAGTTTCAGATACCTGGTTCTCAAGTAGCGCTATGGAAAGCTGTAAGTTTTCTATTGACAAGAATTGTAAGCAAGAGAATGTTAATTGCATAATAATATTTCTGTCCCTTAGATTGCAGATGAAATCTACAACATAACTGGCAGAGAATATTCTGGTAAGAGTTGTCAAGAAAAATGGAAGAATATGAAACAGCAATACAGGCAGAGACTAGATGAAGAAAATAGGTCTGGTGCTGGGTCCTTGTCAGATTGGATATTTCATAAGCCGATGGAGGAGATGTGTGGAAATAATCCAGAAGTTACGTTACGCCACGTTCACGAAGCTGGCATTGGTGGTATTGTCGACAAACGCAACTTTCATGAGGTACTATATTGTTCGTGAATGTGATGCGAGTGCTAGATTGAATTTTAATTTCAGGGCACTGATGACCAGCCCCTTCCTGCATCATTGATTGGCGATCAATGGGATGCTCTCAATGACGACAACAACAACTTAACAGCAAAAGCTGCGAAGAAGCCAAAGAAAATTGGCGATTACTTGGCTCTAATGGTTGAGAGAGAAACTCGTAAAGGTACGTTTCCCTTCTTATTGCATTGTCAATTAACTAGCCATGATTGACTAACTTTATTTTAATTTTTAGACGAAGAAGAGAAGGCAATGGATGCAGAATTCCTTGATTGCATTAAAAGCATCAAATCATCTAGTGAAAGGAAGGCTGCTCAGTCAGAGAAAAACGGAGAATCCATCCAAAAAATTGCAGAGGCATTTATCGCTAGTCTCAACAAATAAGATCAAGAAGCCAGATCTTATCATCTTTCAGTGCAAACTTTAAACCTAAGTAATTTTATTCTTGATTACGAAATTGATCTCATTTTAAGTTCTTAGAAGGTACCATTCCTCGTTTAACTTTACTTATTTTGTTTCATTTGATTTTTGGACCAAAAATGTAAGAAAATAAAACAAATTTTATGTTATTTTTCAATTTATTCAAACTTGCGTCAGTCAGAATCTGGGATACCTAAGAAAGCAGCAATTCCATCCCTTTTTCTAACCCCCTCATGATCCTCATCTTCGTCCGACTCATCTTCTGAGCTTTCGTCGTCGTCTACCTCGTCGTTTTCATCTTCAGAGCGGGGTAGGAAAAAGGGAATATCTAGGGTAAAGTTATGGAGACAACAAGCTGCAATAATGATGTCCGTGAGGTAGTTGAGGTTAGTAATATCGATTCCTTTAAGTCGCCTCCATTTTCCTTTCAGTAAAGCAAAACACCGCTCTACTACTTGTCGATCACTGGACAAGTAATAATTGAAAGTCCTTTGGAGCTAAAAACGGAAAACTGGAAACATGAGCATTTGGACCCTTTGTTTTTAAGTTTTTAACTTACGTTATTTAATGGGCGATCTGCTCTGTATGGAATCATCAAGTGTTTGGATAGTTTATATCCACCGTCTCCAATCAAATGATATGGAGTGTTATTTAAAAAAGCTGGTAGACTTCCAGATAGTGAGCTAAGTCTGAATATGCGCTTGTCATTCATCGAGGATGGCCAACCAGTACTAGCATCGATTATGTACCGATCAGCCAAGCAAACAACTTGAAGACTGACAGCAGAATACTTTTTTCGGTTGAAGTAGCTCCTGCCTGAGTTTTTCGGTGGCTTCATTGGAATGTAACTGGCGTCAATTGAGCCTACCAAATAAACTAAACAACATGGGGTGCTTGAATAACATTTAATAAAAATTACCAATAGCATCAGGAAACGTAAAGTCCTCAGCAAGGCCACCCAAAGCGTCCCTCGAAGGCCATTTTATAAAATAAAGAGCCTTTTTCGAAATTATTCGACAAACTTTATTAAAGATGAAATGAGAACTTCCTAATGAAAGTACCCCTATAAAAGTAAATAGTGTGTTCGTATAGGTTTTGAAGTATCGACCAACCTTTGTTTTTAAACCCAAAACGATGGGAAACTTCTCGAAAAGTTTCTCGTGTCGCCAAAGTCCATATTGTTAACAACAATTTGTGAATGCGTTGCTGGTGAGATGCATAAAATTTTTTCGTCAGCGCTCTGCCAAGTACCACGTAAAGTTCCTATAAAATCATTCAAGATAGAAAGAAAAGTTTGTTTATGAGACGTTATGAACGTCAAGTCTGAAAAGCGATATATTTACTTCGAAACGTCCTCGAGTCATTCTAAAGTCTTCAGAAAACTGTACGTCTGAATAACGCCAAACTAACTCTGAAAAACCAGTCATTGCCAGTCGATTATCGCCACGGTTTCCCCCGTAGAAAAGTTTTATCAAGTTGGGTAGAAGCTTAGAGCGGCGAGCTCTATTTCTCTTTCTCATTCGAATAAAGTTCATCACCATTATTAGCTCTTCTTCATCGTCGTCATCCTCTTCTCGATTGGCTACCATAAGAGTCATTAAAACCCTTCGAATATCCATTCCCAAATTCAATTTTGATAAAATATTTCTTTTCAAACAACGATAAAAATTCGTCTGCTCTAACTTGCAATTTTTTCATTTGGTTGTGGCAACATTGCAATTCAACTCAATCCGTCGCGTCACAAGAAAAAAACAAAAGCTGCACGCTTTTCAACTCAATCCGGATCGAACTTTGACGCACTCAAGGCCAACACGATTGAAAGTGCGAAGGCGTCATATTTCTTCGTCTATGTTTTTGTCCAGCACAATCCACTGCGCTATTGACTCTTGTCGTTGATAGTATATTGAACGAAAAATTGGGAGAACGACGAAACGAAATAAAGTAGCATACCTGCCTCCACAAAATGTGATGAGATTGAAGTTGGTTTTGACTCTCTTTAGTCTAATAAAAATGGGGCCCACTAGGTACAGTAGTTACTACAACCCACTATCACTGTAAGTTTCCATAGTTTAGTTGTTATCACGTCGGCCTTGCACGCTGAAGGTCATCAGTTCGTTCTTGGGTGGAAACACAGCTCTGTGTAAGATACAATTTTTTTTTCTCAAGGGGAAGGTAAAAGAAAATAGATAAGATACAATTTTAAAAAAGCAATAGCCTATAGTACATGGACAATATGCAGATGTGGCCGAGTGGTTAAGGCGACTGACTCGAAATCAGTTTCCTATTGGGAGCGTAGGTTCGAATCCTACCATCTGCGTCGACCTAGTTTTCCAAATTCAACAATATCAATATGTGTGCAAATTTATATTTTTTTCTTTTAAAATATTAACTCTTCATGACGCAATGGGCCGTTAGTTACGTGCCTATCCCTGAATTTGTGATACCTGAGTATTTTCTCTGACTCCGTAGAAGTTGTTGTTGGTGACATTTTATATTTTCTTTGATAAACGTATATTCCATTCCTTCGATAGCTCAGTTGGTAGAGCGGTGGACTGTAGTCTATAAATTGAGTTATCCATAGGTCACTGGTTCAACTCCGGTTCGAAGGAATTTTTGGTTATATGGTCAGTTTTACACACTGCAATGAATGCCAAATAGTTAGTGTAGCTCCAGTTTGGCTTCCCTGGGCAAAAAATATATCGGCATTTCCAAGTCTACTCATTAATTGGTTAGTAGAAATCCAGTGGTCCTTACGGTTTAGTTCTTTAACGAATTAGTTTCTAAAACCAGCCCAAAGTATTATTTCCATAGAATTCGAAAAATTTACGAGCCTGCCAGGAGTCGAACCTGGAATCTCCTGATCCGTAGTCAGGCGCGTTATCCATTGCGCCACAAGCCCTTACGGATACATTGTTACCATTATAAAAATTCGATGAGCAATTGAAATAAATTTTATGAGGACGAGTTTAAAAAAGTGAAACTATTTGTTTAACGGCACTGTGGCCAAGTGGTATGATTCCTTCTTTAGGCTAATATGAAAGTGTAGTCGAATCTAGAATTTTTTGCTAAGATGGAAGTCAGATTGGTTCTCGGCCTTTTGACTAGGATGGGAGTACTTTGCAGCCAATCCATGGGACTCTTTCTCAATATTCCCGATTAATACTTATTAGCCTATTTCCCTATTGCCCTTTTCCTGCCTAATTTCAATTGATATGAGTCAATTCACGTGTTTTTTTGTCTAGTGGTATGATTCCTGCTTTGGGTGTAGCTTAGGAGGTGTGCTTAGGAGGTCCCGAGTTCAAATCCCGGATGGTTCTTAAAGTGCGAGTTATCATCTGAGTCATCATCTACAGGCCTTTACGCCGTTTCCCAAATCAAGTTCTAAAACTTTATTGGAAAACGCCTCCGGCGGTTATTATGTGGCCATTGACCCTACAACCCCTATCCACCCGCTTTTCACCCCCCTCCCCCCGCCCAAACACGCCACCTGGCGGAAAATGCTACTTGAAGAGAACGAGATAATCTTCGTGTTTCAAATTTATTGTAGGTAGCGTTTGAGCGCCACAAGGTACCCGAAGGGTGAAGGGGGGTGAACTTATCTCTACTCTCCTCTCTTATATTCTTTACACATGTTTAAGAATTATTTAAGAATTTATTGTTTGGTAAAATACTTAGAAATTTAGAAAAAAAAATAATTGGGAAAAGGCAAATATAAATTTAGATCTCGTGGGTCGTCCGTTGGGGGCTTCGCCCCCCAACGGCCTCCCCACTCGCTCCCCCGTGTGCAGGTTTTCTGTGTTAATCTTGATAGCAGTGTTCATACTTGATCTATTTGAACTTAAAAGCGTGATATAGTGATTTATAGAATAAAATGCCGATTGTAAAATGGTGTGAGGGAACGGAGCAGTGTTTTTTCCTCCCACACCTAATTTGAAATTATTGCGATCGCCCTTGCTCGCGCAGTCGTGCTTCCCATTCAATGCACCAAGACGTTCCCAATTGTTCCCATCATCCTGTAGGCTACATCCTATTGAAATGACCATTGGTCTATTATACCAGTGTCCGTTTTTTCCGTCTTCATGGGCCCCATGCAGCCATGACAAACAGGTTCCTCCTTTATGTCAGCCATCCAAGATCTTCTGATGTTCTAGATCTGGGAAGGAATAATTCACTTCAAGCTTTATGATCCACTGAACCTAACGTTTAACGTGTTTGATGTTAGCTCTTCATTAGCTAAATTGGTGACAATGACACACCCCTTTATGGTTTAAATTTAAGACAGAACCATGTTGTCAACGTGCTCGTCACAAACTGCAATGCAATACAGGTCGGTTGGAGTTTGGCTCGATTTGGCCGACAACATTTTCATCATATGTCTGTGTACAGCAGAGTTCATCTGTCGTAATTTTTCTTGACGATATTTAAAACGCGTGACAGAGTTATCGATGTAGGATCGACCGTTGTAGATGCTTGAGTCGACTCTTCCTTTCCCACCTTTTTTGCCAATCAACCGGGGTTACAGAAAGGAACCTTGTGGAATTTGGAATTGGAACCGATACCTCACCTTACAAATGCTACCGCCATCTCTCTAGTAATCCCGGTACCTTGCACTCCCTCTAGGAACCAAAAATCAAACATACGTTTTCCCTATCTAACCCATAGAAACATGCCTTTAGGCAAAAAAGACCCCCCGTACACATTCCAAAACCTTACAGAAACCCTTCGGGTAATTTCATCATACTCCCAAGACTCTAACTGAAAAATGGAAAAAAGCTATTCAACGACCAGCCTTGACAACAAAATCATTATTATTTACTCTTCTTCATTAAATTTTATATAACAGACCAAATAACAAACTAATCCTGAAGTTCCAGCACAAAGTGGATTTATTGGCAATAAGTATTATTTAGAAAAGGTACAAGCAAACGATTTATTTAGTTGATTGCACCGAGTGAGGTAAGAACTCACCACCTCGAAATTATGAGACTCGCGTGCTGCCTACTTCGCTCTCTTGGCTTAGAATACTTTAGTTATTAGGTCCCAACGAGACTCGAACTCGTGATCTCCTGCTTACTAGGCAGGCGCTTTGCCATCTAAGCCATAGGACCATCGTGCCACAATTGGTGTATACTGGGTACAGATATATGTACGAGATCCACCGAACCTTGCTAATCAAAGATTTTCATCGACTTTTATTCTGACAATAATTATTCCCGTGTGAGTTAGTTTGTGTCCTAATTGAGTCCTGCTACGAAAATGATATTAGAAGACTTTTCTTTGAAATCATCGAAGCATTGAGTAAAAGTCGTAGCACGCTTTATGGAATTACATTAATTATGAGGGCTCATCCGGGAGTTGAACCCGGGACCACTTACACCCGAAGCAAGTATCATACTACTAGACCAATGAGCCGATATTTTTATTGAAATCAGAATATTTCGACATAAATTTTTTTTCAATTCAGTACAAACAATAAAAAGATCAATAAATAGGTTCCACTGAGAATCGAACTCAGATTGTCAGAGTCAAAGTCTGAAGTGCTAACCATTACACCATGGAACCTTAATAAACTTGAAAAAATTTTACGTACTGGAAGAGTTCTGACATAAAATATGGATGTCCTTGGCTGTTGCCATAAACACTTCACATGATCTTGAGAAATTTTTTTCGGGCAGGACATTGAGAGGGGGTATAGCTCAGTGGTAGAGCATACGACTGCTTATCGTGGAGTCTCCAATTCAAACCTGGGTGCTCCCTTCAATTTTATATACCACCTGGATGCATAAACTACTATTCGTGTCGTATACGCATTTGCACTTTCCGACATTGACTACTGTAATGCTACCTTCGCTGGCCAACCGTCCACGCTACTCGACCGCATGTAGAAGGTTATCAACTCTGAAGCCTGGCTGGTCCTTCGCGTACGTCGGCGAGAACACATGATACGGCACTTGAAGTACTTGAAATGATTTTCCATTCCTCAAAGAATCGACTTCAAGCTCGCGAGTTATGCCTATCGCTGGCTCTGTTTGTGAAAAAATCGTCCACTTCACGTTTGTTGCTCGAATTGGAATCGAAGGTGCACTCTAAAAACAAAACGGACGAGAGTACTATCGCACAACTAATTCTTTAGTAGTGAATCGAACGAGGCTACTAAGAGCTTTTTAGACACTTTTGTTTTTACAGTGTGAACATTTTTAACGAGACAGTATAATACTTTCAGCGTCATTTGATCTAATCTTCAGATATAAAATACACTAGTCGATTCGATAGCAATTGGAAGTATACAAATCATATGTACGAATATGAAGTGCGAAAGTACTTCAAAATAGCTCGCCCCTGGGTGGGCTCGAACCACCAGCCTTCCGGTATCGACGAAATTCGTTTTTTTTTATATTTAAACGATGTATTGTCACAAATAAAAATTAAGTTTGTTTACAGATCATTTGAGACAATTTGACATGAGTGACATCGAGTGACTTGCTGTGGCCAAGGAAGAAAATAATACAAAAAAAAACAAAAACAAACAAAAAAACCTTCAAGAAATGACAGATTGTTAAATATGTGATTGATAATGGAGTATAACAAGATTATGACATCTATGGAGAACTGAAAGAAATAATAACTATAATGAGAGAATATTTGTGTAGCGAGATGGGGAGCCATCTGTGGAGAATGTGAGAAGGAATTTTAAGGATTAGACAGTGACATCTGGGGAGCATTTTTTGAGTGAAGGAGGTTTGACCAGAGAGACTGCACTTCGTTAATGGCTGGGGTGTTGTTTTGGCTACGGGCAGTCCAGACGGTGATGATGTAAGCATGGATGAGCGCCAGGATCTTCTTTTTATTGGGGCCATTTCCGACGTCGCCATTGATTGCTGATTGTAGTGGTTTAAGACATCCGAGTTTTGTAAGTTGAATACGAAGCCATAAACTGATGTTAAATTTTTCAGTACAGAGTAACATTAGGTGGTCGTCAGTTTCCTGCCCGGCATTGCATAAAGGGCATTGATCGTGGTCTGAAAGTCTGAGACTTGTAAGGCGCATATTGGTAGGAAGCTGGTTGTGATTGAAGTCCCACACCAGTTCAGCGTTTTTTCCTTTAATTTTTGCCACCCACCGCCAGATGGAAGCCCAGTCAAGGTCCGGTTTTGCAATCTCTGTTCTCCCCGGTCTGCCAATGTTAGCGATCAGGTGACTGTAGATGGCGCGATGAGTGGATGCAGAAGTCGATGAAAATATGCCAGCTTTAAGGAGATCGGTGATGGTTGAAAGCGATGTAGTAAAGTATGGATGCGATGAATGGGGCGGATCAAATCTGGGCTGGGTGATTTGTGGAAGTAGAGTCTTCAGATGTGGCCCCAACCAATAAACTGATGCAGTTCTCTCAATAACCTCGGGATGAATAAGGGATTTGAAGATTTGTCGGGTGAAAAGGGAAAGAAAGAATTGAAAAAGAAGAGTGGAACCAAGTCCACCTTGAAGCCGGGGGCGGATCAAAACATTTAGGGCTGGGTGTTCTCTCCGTTGTGCCCAAAGAAATCTATTGCATTTTTGTTGAAAATGGAGGGCTTGGGTTTTGTTGCAAGGGAGGACATGAGCTACGTGTATGAGTTGTGACAAAACATGTTGTTTAATAAAAAGGACGCGACCATAAAAAGTGAAATGACGGTGTGTGTTTGTGATGAGTATTTTTTGTACAATGTTGAACTGTCTTTGCCAGTTGTTCTTAATTGTTGTTTTCGTGTCGGCAGAAAAAGTAATTCCCAGAAGTTTTAAATCATCTACTTGTGTTATCCAATCATATGGCCATGTCTCATTTAAAACTGTTTTATCAATGTTGCTTCTACTTGGGATCGAACCCACAATCTCAGGAATCCCAGACGACGCCTTTACCGGCTGTGCCACTACAGTACGTGAATTTTTATTCATGGCCCAGTTGCCAAGACCAAGCAGCTTTGTTTTTCCTTTGTTAATACGTGCATGAGTCCAGGCACAAAACTCTAGGATTATTTCACAAGCACGACGTACATCTCTCATTGACGAAACAAAAACGACTAGATCATCTACATATGCGCGAACTTTAATGCGTCTCCCGTAGTGTTCAATTCCGTCAATACCCTTAGACAAACAAACCAAAAGTGGTTCGATATAGAGGGCAAACAAATGGACCGACAGAGGGCATCCCTGCCGCACGGATTGTGCATTATCCACAGTGCCAACTATATCATTACCGTTCAATGGGCATAGTTCAGTGATGCTGTACAGCGTTTTTAACCAATCAACAAACAGAGGGGGATAGCCCATGGCTGTCATCACTTCCCACAGTACGTCTCGATTGACAAGGTCGTATGCTTTCTCCAAATCGTACGCAATAATAGCGGCCGGTTTAAGAGAAGATGCCTCTTTTGATCTACGGCCTGTATTATCAATGACATCTCGAATTAAGCTCAAGCTGTCAAAGATATATCGGCCGGGTACACCACCTTTCTGATGTGAACATAATGAATTTGGAAGAGATTTTCTCAGACGAAAAGCCAGTACTGACGCGATTAACTTATAATCGGTATTTAGCAAAGAGATTGGCCGGTAATCAGTGATCTTAATTGGTGCCGGGATTTTTGGGACTAATCTAATTGCTGCCCTTCCCTGCGATGGTTGCAGTTTTTCTTTGCTGAGAATGGAGTTCATCATTTCGAGGAAATGGACACCAATGACATCCCAGAATTTTAAATAAAACTCAAAAGGAATGCCATCGGTACCTGGGGCCTTGTTTTTTTTGGTTGCCCTAAGGGCATTGTTAATTTCTCCTACTGTAAAAGGAACTATTAGAAAGTTGTCACTCTCCGGGATCGAACCTAGTACTCCTCGATCAGACGCTTGTGCGCCAATCGACTGAGCTACCATTGATGCTTCCCGATTGTTATTACTAGATTTTGTACGGTTAAGTGCACCTCTAATCCCTTCTATAAATTTACCAGCTAATTGAGTATTTGGTGAGGGTTGATTTTGAAAGATTCTACTAAAATGTTCAACTATTACTTGATTGATTTCCTCAGGCTGGTTAATTTTACGGTTGTCGTCAGTTTTGAGCTGAGTGATCAGAGATTTCTGGAAATTGCTCTTTGACTTATTCATGTGAAAGGTAGATGGCTCTTCTTCTGTTGAAACATGTACACGTGAACGAATTGCAAATCCCCTCAATGCTTCTCGCTCCCAGGCTAGAAACTCACGTTTCAACTCCATGTAGCGTGCATGATTGAAATCTGCACTGTTCACGGTTTCTTTAAGTTGATGTTGGAGCAATTTCCGTTTGACTCTCTGATCACAGATTCTCTTTTTACAGTAGTTAATTGATAACCGCCTGAGGCCAGGTTTGAAGGTATTCTCCCACCAGAGGTCTACATTTTCAATACGGGAAGGGTGTTGGGACATTTCCTCAATAAAAAGGTGCACTAATTTTACATACTCTTCCTCCTCAAGATGGCTGTGTTAAGTTTCCATAAGTCCATTGACTTTTTTGCTCTACATTACGGTAGGGGTGGTGCTGTTTATATACCCTACGATTGGTCTATGATCTCCGAGTGGTAAGTCGTGCAAAAGAATATCAGAAAATTTAACTTGATGCTGGCAATAAATTCGGTCTAATCTAGCCTGGCCAGTTGCACAATTGTACGTCCAACAAGGTTCATCTTTCCGAATATCTCTCCAGACAACAGTTACGGAGAGAGCCTTTACTAAATCACGGAGGGGTTCTAACAGTGCTTGTCCCGATTTAGGTGGTGTTTTCTTACTACTGTTACGGTCTTGCATTTCATCAACGGCATTAAAATCTCCCAATATAATTGCTGGCGCCTTGTATTGGGCAAGATAAGCCGGGATAGTTTGCCGAAGGAAGGAGTCTCTGTAGCTTTTTATTTGATTACCAGACGGGGCATAAATACAACGAAGAGTAAAACCCTTTACTTCCATGGCTATCAGCCTCCCTTCCGGTTCAAGCAAAATATTGCTGGCGCACAGGCCATGTCGTACTAGGATTGCTGTACCATGTTTTCTAGGGCCCAGATTCGTGAAAATCTGGTAATGGTTAGTAAATATGGTGCAAGAAAGGAAAACTACTTCTTGCAAACATATAATATCAAGCTTCTGATTTAAACAAAAATTAAGTATTATTTGGAGTTTTTCTGGAGATGAAATTCTATTAATATTATATGTTGCAATGTTCATGACTAAATTCTAAAATTGGGTTTAGGGGTCTGAGTCTTGTTACTAGATTTGCTAATTCGCCCAGTCTCTTTTGTTTTTTGAGTCTTGCCTGCTATGGGAGTTGGCGGAGTGCCGAGGGGAATGCCCAAAGACCCCTGGGTCTCGCTCACGTGACTAGCCTCCTGGCTATCAAGTGGGCGTTGGCCTGGCTGAATACTTCCATCCGAAGTATCTTTAGGCCATAAGCCAAACGCCAATTCACTGGTCTCCATCGCTTCATCCATCTGATCTATCGTGGTGGCGATAGATGGCTCTTCATGTTCATCTGCGTCAGGTGGCACAGAAATACTGGAAAAAGAAATCATGTCCCCACCTGGGATCGAACTTTGAACCTCTCGAGTCGGAGACCCGACTTCAAACGACTGAGCTACATCGGTTACATTCGACTCTGCTTCTTCGCTGACGGACTGGGAGGGAGCAGTACGGCTCTTTTTCTGCCATTGTTTTTGTTGGTCGCGAAACTCCCTCGACTCTTTCCTTTTCTCCTTCGACCGGTTTAGACGCCACAGACGATGCCACATCGGTGGTGTCTTCAGCGTCAGAAACGGCGTCAGAAAGAGTTTCGGTTCCATCGGGTTTCGAAACGGGATCCTCTGGAGCTTTGTAAAGAACGACAGCAGTCGACGTCGTTGGCCTCTGGGCTAACTCGGGGAAGGACTCAGCGTCAACAGTCGGGGCAATTTGGTTTCCAATACCAATACCAATTGGGTTTGTCGCTTGGGTTCTCCTACCAGCTGTTTGTCTACCTTGACCATGAGTTAGTGCACTACTATAATTACGTGATCCAATGGGGCATTTTGAAATGGTGCTTGGGGTTGTTACTCTACTGGGTTGTTTTGGGCAATCAGCTAAGACATGAGTTGGAGAATCACACAAACGGCATGTGTGCATTTGTCCTGCATAAGACACCATCAATGGATCTCTATAGCTGCCAAAGGTGATGTAAGACGGAATACTCTTGTTGATCTCCATGTCCACGTTGACAACTCCAGTTTTAGTTCCGTTCCATTTTGGAAGCAGCCTATCCTGATATGTGTCCCAAAAAATCCGAGACACCAAGCCATATTCACGCAATCTCTTGCTCAGCAGGCTAAGGTCATCATCGAATTTGAAGTGCTGAATACGAACGCGTACCAAGTTCACTGATCTATCCCTTACTCTAATTTTGACTTCCTTGTCACCAATTGTTACGGAATCTTTATTAGTATACTTTTCCAAAAACTCTACATGGTCCTTGACGGTTTTGAATCCAACACGAAAAACGCAAAAAGCTCGGCCTGGTAGGCGAGAAACTGCATCAAAGATGCTACCAGAATCGTTATCATGGTGCTCAAAACAATCGTAGAAATCATGCCTGGTTACTTCAGTATTACCGAAAGAGACTTCGGCAGTACGAGGCCAGACGTCTGGGGATTCCGTTCCCATTCTACCCCCAAGAAAAGGCAAAACGAGAAAAGGGAATCGAAAAAAAAACCGTAACAATGTAACGAGCTACATGAGTGTAAACCCTAAAAATGTACAAAACCCCTAGATGAAGTTTGTGCACAATTCATATTGATCTCGAAGTGATTTGAACACGCAACCTCCTGATCTGGAGTCAGGCGCGATACCATTGCGCCACGAAATCGTCCATTTGATTAACATGACAAGTAGTATTAAAAGATAAGGAGTAAAGAGGCCGAAATTGATTTTAATCGGATTTAGGAATACATTTGCATATATATCATTTCGATAGCTCAGTTAGTAGAGCGGTGGACTGTAGACTAAAGGTGATTATCGAGTTATCCATAGGTCACTGGTTCAACTCCGGTTTGAACGATATCTATTATTAGTACAATTGTTTTACGGATAATCCTAAATATCAATTACAACTCCTGTTCTAGTTGCCTGGGCAAATGCCTTCCCGCCCTCTGTAAGTGTATCAATTAACTATTAGTAGAAATCCAATGTTCTGCATTTAAACTTATTCTTTTCTATGGTAGGTTGAATGTTGTACTAGCAGCAAACCAAAAGTAGATTAAATCCACGAGCCTGCCAGGAGCCGAACGTGGAATCTCCTGATCTGAAGTCAGGCGCGTTATCCATTGCGCCACAAGCCTTTCGCGAAATTTTTGTTTCTAATAATATAGGTGTAGTGGTATGTTTGCTTTGTGGTTAAGATAGAAGTGCAGTCGATTCTCGGCCTTTGGCTAAGATGAAAGTGCAGTCGAATGCCTTTTGGTTAAGATGAAAGTGGGGTCGATTCTCGGTCTTTTGACTAAGATGAAAGCGTGGTCAATTCTTGATCTCTTAAGATGAAAGTGCAGGCGATTCTCGGTTTCATGACTAACTTGAAAATGAAATCGGTTTTCGGTGCTTTACAGCCAATCCGTCTGTCTCAGTATTCTCGATGTATCTTTAGCCTATTTCCCACTGGCCCCTTTTCCTGCCCGATTTTCACTAAAGAAAGTGAAATAATAAGTCTATTGGCTCATTGGTCTAGTCGAATGATTCCTGCTTTGGATGTAGGAGGCCCCGGGTTCAAATCCCGGATGAGCCCCAATATTCTATTTTATTTGATAAACGTGCTATTAGATCGTGTTGGGGGCCAGGACTGTTCTCTTAAAGAATTACCTACAAAAGATTTTTTAAATGTAACTTATAATTGCCCCGAGTGAGGTTCGAACTCACGACTTCGAGATTATGAGACTCGCGCGCTGCCTACTGCGCTATCGAGGCTTTTATACCAATTTAAAAGCATTGAAACATAAAAATTGTCTTACCTAAAAGACACGGTCACACTTCACGGTAATCTTCTGCTTACTAGGCAGGCGCTTTGCCATCTAAGCCATAGGACCACCACGCCCAATGGCGCATCCGGTGTAGACATACATATGTATATATATGAGATCAGTCTCTATTTTGACATTAAATATTCCAACACGAAATAGTTTGAGCACTTCGAGATTCATGTTCATGTTATATAAGTGGTCGTGTGGCCTAATGGATAAGGCGTCGGACTTCGGATCCGAAGATTGCAGGTTCGAGTCCTGCTACGATCAATGACACTACAAGATTTTTCGTTGTTAGCATCAAAGTGTACGGCATTGTTATTGATATCTACTTCAAGAATTTTGTGGTCACCTAGACAAAAAACTGAGCTTTATGTAATAAAATTGAATATGCGGGCTCATCCAGGAGTTGAACCCTGGACCACTTACACCCGAAGCACTTATAGACCCAAAACTACTAGACCAAAAAGCAACAAATCAATGTCATTTAAGGTTTCTTTCAATCGCTAAGGAAGGTTAAGTAGCCTGTGGTGGTAGGGTACTAAGGTTGTCATCCTTCCCCAATACCCAACTCATCCTACTGACACACATAAGACTTTTTAATGTAACATAGATTCTTATATATTGATTTCAAAGCTAGAAACGATACTTTTCAGGTTCCACTGAGAATCGACCTCAGATTGCCAGATTCAAAGTCTGAAGTGCTAACCATTACACCATGGAACCATGTAATATACTAATTCTACGTACGTTTAGACTTCTTTTAGGTCACCTGACGTCTTTAGCTGTTGCCATAAATACTTTATGTGTTATTGGATAAAATACCTGTTCGTAAAATAATATATAGGGGGTATAGCTCAGTGTAGAGCATACGACTGCAGATCGTAGGGTCCCCAGTTCAAAGCTGGGTTCCCCCTTCTGTCTGTTACGGGGAGTGCTCCACTCCCCTAAGAGATGACGCTACGCACCGAAGCGTACCCTTACCCCTTTATGTATTACGTGCTCCCTTACACTACCTCTTAACTGTTACCCACCCCAATTTACGTGGATGAGTGTAAGAGAGGAAGTCGGGAGTCGTACCGGGTCTCGCGACACGTTCAGAGAGAATCTTCGTGAACTCTCTGAAATTATGACTTTGAAATATATCGCGTTTAACCCCCTATCTATCGTCGATCTCTTTAATATAAATTGCCTCTCCCGGAAACATGTTTAATAAAGTTAAGGTCCCAACACTTTCGTTTATGAAATTATCAAATCACAAAACTTTTGAAAACGATTAAATCGAATTGTGGCACGTGAGAGGATCGAACTCATGACCTCAGCATTGTTAGCCAATTGCGCCACAGAAGCCTACAAGTAATAAGGATATGCAACGCTGGCATATCTGAATTTTCACTCGGGTATAGAGATTTTTTTTTAAATTAGGCTTAAGCAAGCTCAACCAACCAAACAAGTTATGCCTGGCTAGCTCAGTCGGTAGAGGATGAGACTCTTAATCTCAGGGTCGTGGGTTCAAGCCCCACGTTGGGC